>CM077266.1:14415000-14960000 GCA_039654775.1 Spinibarbus caldwelli | reverse complement strand
AGGAGTTGTGGGTCCAAAAACTTTATTCTGTATGCTTGTTTTGGTGCTAGCTATAATTCTGGGGACAGAATTGCTCAAAAATATCCAAAGAAGTTAGTTAAATCGCAGAAAAATTGTCAAAAGAAATGTCTTTATAATTTCTTTAGACATTAAGAATTCAGTCCTATGGTTTGGGATAGAGTTACAGTATTTGTTTTTATTTGTATAGTAGCAATAATTATTATACTAATAATGATATAATTATTTAATTATTATAAAGTGTTTTTTTATTATTTTAGTTACTATTTAATTATTATAATAAGCTTTTTTTAATTTAAGAATAGTAGAAATTTATATTGTGAAGATGCTTGAAAAGTCTGTCATTCACTTCTTAAAATATTAAAAGTCCAGTGTTATGGTTTGGGATAGAGTTTTTTTACACTGAGTTTTTCTTAATTTAGTAAAAAATTATATATATATATTTATATTAGGGGTGACCTCGAATAGTCGACGATTCGGTGCTTCGATAGGAGGAGCCTGATTCGACTCACAGTCGAATATTCGCGGGGTGTTATGATTATGCCATTTTGGCTATATGGGGGTGCTCAAATGTCTGATTTCACATAGAACTACTGGTTTTCTCCCATTAAGTAAATATACAGCCTATTAAGATAATGCTGTAAATAAGAATCTAAAAAGAAAGAAGCTTTGAATAAATATTTTAACGTGCGTGAAGAAATCCAACCACCCCTATAGATTTAATTTTCACTTTCTATAATCCGTGACCTACAGATGAGCATCTTGTCTTTAACAAGACTCAAACTGACACAGGTTTTTTTCGATCAGGTAGGGTACAAGTGATTTCAAAACATTTCAGCTGGTTTATATACAGGTGCATCTCAATAAATTAGAATGTTGTGGAAAAGTTCATTTATTTCAGTAGTTCAACTCAAATTGTGAAACTGGTGTGTTAAATAAATTCAATGCACACAGACTGAAGTCTTTGGTTCTTTTAATTGTGATGATTTTGGCTCACATTTAACAAAAACCCATCAATTCAACAAATTAGAATATGGTGACATGCCAATCAGCTAATCAACTCAAAACACCTGCAAAGGTTTCCTGAGCCTTCAAAATGGTCTCTCAGTTTAGTTCACTAGGCTACACAATCATGGGGAAGACAGCTGATCTGACAGTTGTCCAGAAGACAATCATTGACACCCTTCACAAGGAGGGTAAGCCACAAACATTCATTGCCAAAGAAGCTGGCTGTTCACAGAGTGCTGTATCCAAGCATGTTAACAGAAAGTTGAGTGGAAGGAAAAAGTGTGGAAGAAAAAGATGCACAACCAACCGAGAGAACCGCAGCCTTATGAGGATTGTCAAGCAAAATCGATTCAAGAATTTGGGTGAACTTCACAAGGAATGGACTGAGGCTGGGGTCAAGGCATCAAGAGCCACCAAACACAGACGTGTCAAGGAATTTGGCTACAGTTGTTGTATTCCTCTTGTTAAGCCACTCCTGAACCACAGACAACATCAGAGGCGTCTTACCTGGGCTAAGGAGGAGAAGAACTGGACTGTTGCCCAGTGGTCCAAAGTCCTCTTTTCAGATGAGAGCAAGTTTTGTATTTCATTTGGAAACCAAGGTCCTAGAGTCTGGAGGAAGGGTGGAGAAGCTCATAGCCCAAGTTGCTTGAAGTCCAGTGTTAAGTTTCTACAGTCTGTGATGATTTGGGGTGCAATGTCATCTGCTGGTGTTGGTCCATTGTGTTTTTTGAAAACCAAAGTCACTGCACCCGTTTACCAAGAAATTTTAGAGCACTTCATGCTTCCTTCTGCTGACCAGCTTTTTAAAGATGCTGATTTCATTTTCCAGCAGGATTTGGCACCTGCCCACACTGCCAAAAGCACCAAAAGTTGATTAAATGACCATGGTGTTGGTGTGCTTGACTGGCCAGCAAACTCACCAGACCTGAACCTCATAGAGAATCTATGGGGTATTGTCAAGAGGAAAATGAGAAACAAGAGACCAAAAAATGCAGATGAGCTGAAGGCCACTGTCAAAGAAACCTGGGCTTCCATACCACCTCAGCAGTGCCACAAACTGATCACCTCCATGCCACGCCGAATTGAGGCAGTAATTAAAGCAAAAGGAGCCCCTACCAAGTACTGAGTACATATAAAGTAAATGAACATACTTTCCAGAAGGCCAACAATTCACTAAAAATGTTTTTTTTATTGGTCTTATGAAGTATTCTAATTTGTTGAGATAGTGAATTGGTGAGTTTTTGTTAAATGTGAGCCAAAATCATCACAATTAAAAGAACCAAAGACTTAAATTACTTCAGTCTGTGTGCATTGAATTTATTTAATACACGAGTTTCACAATTTGAGTTGAATTACTGAAATAAATGAACTTTTCCACGACATTCTAATTTATTGAGATGCACCTGTATTATTACTATAAAGTCTCGGGCCCTTGTGGCTTCTATTACATTTCACCCACGTATTCAGTTACAGAACTGACTGATATTCTGTGACTAACCAAAAATCCAAATATCTGAAGCACTGTTGACAGTCAATGCTGTTTTGAAGATTTTCAAATTTACAGTGTTGATTCAGCTTCCATGAATCACAGTCTGAATTTACAAGTTTATGTATTCATTCAATTTAGCTTTATTCACTGCTTGGTCTGACTTATCAACTCTTATGTTGGTCTTCATTTATGAATATGTATGTGGGAATGGGATATAAGAGCAGAGTTTATTTTGTACATTACTGTTCAAAAGTTTGGGGTCAATGATTTTTAAATGTTTTTGAAAAAAGTCTCATGCTCACTAAGGCTGCATTTATTTTATTGAAAATAGTATAAAAACAGTAATGTTGTGAAATATTATTATAATTCTACATAGCTGTTTACTATTTTAATATAACCTATTTTTAAAATGTAATTTATTCCTGTAATACATAGCTGAATTTCCAGCATCATTACTCCTGTCTTCAGTGTCGCATGATCCTTCAGAAACCATTCTAATATGCTGGTTTGGTGCTCTTTTTTGGTGTTTTGTAACATTAGAAATGTTTTTATTGTCACTTTTGACTACTATTGTAACTACTGACTACTGATTGTGCATAACTATTATTTAATAGTAACTCATAAAATGAGAAGTAGTGAACATTTAGTCTAGTGTTCCTATACAGTCTAGTAACGTGTGTAAATTTGAAGGAATTTTCATTATTGATTTTTCAACGTTGTTTTGAATAACATTGCATTGTGTTTTGTTTAGGGTTGAAGGAAATGTCCGTAAAGTTAATGGAAAAGTACTGTTGATTTTCTTCCGGGACATTTTTTTCTTACTGTGTACAGAACCCTCTAATTACAGAATATTCCATATAAAATTCCATAATCCGTCCGTCAGGCTGTAAGCTGTCAGCGTGCAAATTACAAGACTCCTACATCAAGCAGACAGTGAGCGTACACACAACATTTCCCACAGATTAACAGACGTCACACTGAAGACCTCAATCAAAGTCAACCGGGCCCTCATATTCGTTTTGATTAGATTTGCATATTTCAATTTTAGAACATAAATTGCTCCGTGATGTTGTTTGGTCAAGTCCCACAAGCCCATCTTGGCGTGTGTGTTTTCAAAATGAATATTTTCTCATCCCCAGTTGACTAGACCTCTCTTTTTCTGCATCACTTGAACGTTTGACTCTATTTGGTGCCTGGACTTGTGTCCCAGGGGCTTTGATGTAAATTGGAGAGAATCTCAGCACTTGGACACTCCGTCTGGGCATCCAGCCTAATGAGTGCAGCCCGGGTCACCTCCGCACCTCTCTTCTTTTTTGCTCTTTCTCTCCGCCTGACCTCTCTGCCCTCCTTCTCCATTATCCACCCCTCTGTCTGTCCTCTCCCTGAATTTAATTTTTCATCCTCCGCAGTCTTTCTGTTTTTTCTTCTTCCACATCTAAACACACGTTCCATCCGTTCCTTTGTTGGTTGTTGCACTCATCCCATTCATAATACATCTCCCAGAGAAGGAAGACCCATGAAACCAGTGGTTTCCTGCCCTCAATAGACTTGGCCCACATTTTCAGCTTACTGTCAGATGTAATAATGTAGCAGTGTTCTTGCTTTAGCATGTATGGTTAGAAGATGCCCATCAGCTTTGCTGAGCTTAACTGGAGCTTGTGTAATTCGTGAGAAATCACTCTGCCTATAAAGTTGCATCTAATATGCGGTAATGTGAGGGAATGTACCGTTTGCTTGTGAATATTATTCTTGCATCCTCAGCTATAGCCCTTAAATATGCACAATCATATTAAAAATGTATATATTAATGTAATCGTTTTCTTTCTTTGTGTAGTTGCCATCTTGTCTTTGCTGTTTTCAGATTTAGACAGAATTAATCCTAAATTTCCATCTTGAATTTATGTTTATGATCTTAAAATGTTTTGATCTAAAGGCTTAAAGGCTTAAATGCTTGATTTTTTTTTTTTTTTTTTTTTTTTTTTTTTTATAGAAATGAGTTCTTATTCGGCAGGAATTCAATAAATTGCGCAAAAGTGACAGTAAAAATGCTGTTTTTCAACACTGATAAGATGTTTTTTGAGCAGCAAATCAGCATATTAGAATGGTTTCTGAAGGATCATGTGACACTGAAGACTGGAGTAATGATGCTGAAAATTCAGCTTTGCATCACAGGAATAAATTACATTTCAAAATATATTCAGTAGAAAACTGTTACTTTCCATTGTTTGTTTTTTTTTTTTTTTTTTACTGATGAAAAATTTGAATGAATTTGAAATTTTGAATGAAGAAAAAAGCATCCCAGATGTGGTGTTTGATACTCATAGAACTACATAAAAAGCTGTTATTGTGTAATGAATAATAATTTTAAGTTAAATAATTACGTTTTCCTGTGATTAAATGTTCCTGTTTGGAATTTAATCCTAACAAGATGTCAATGTAAATACATCACAGAGGGTTTGTTTGTACAAAAATTATTATACACAAGATAACTAGTCTTTATTCTTCTTTCTGTGTTCTTATATCATAGATTATTTTTCCTAAATGTTCAGAGGGACTTTGTTTGCACAGATCATTGTTATCAGTTAATAAGTCACATCCTGGGACGTCACACTCTGTCTTTTATCAGAGAATGAAACATTCGTTTGCGTTTGTATAGTTTTTTTTTCTCATCCTTACTGTCTAACAAGGAACCAAAAATTGATTTCAGGTTCCTTTTTCACTGGCCACTGAAAATAAAATGCTTAAAGGCCTATATTATGTAATATAACAGCGTCATACCTATAAATAAAGAGGGAGAAATGCCAAATGGCTCATCTTCCTGTCATGTTTCATGTTCTCCGTGATGATCAACTCTTTTAATAAGTTGTTTCTGTTTTTAGAATTCATGCTGTGTTCAGACTCCCTGTAGCCGCTCTGTGGCTGTAGTCACAGGTGTTCTTGAGATGATTTATTTATTTGTTTATCCAGGTGGCCTCTGTAGCTTCAGGCTGACCGTGCCAACCTTGCTGCAGGCAGAGCAATGGAGTTTATCGCACAAAAGACGGCATGATCTACCCTTGTGTGTGGTCTGTGTAATTGTAATGAGAATACTGACAGGTTTGGAGGGTCCATGGGCAGTTTAGTTGAGACACTTAGTCCCAAACACCTGCAGCTTTGTGTGCTGTTTCAGCATGTATTTGTGTATGTGTGTGGATTATGAAGGAGTTGTAAGTGTGACCTCACTTTCACGCTGCAGAGTCAGTTAGAGATAAGAGAGCCGATAATGTCAGCAGGTGTGTGGCTTACAGGAAAGAAGGTGAAAGAGGAACTATATATAGAATAAGATCTAGATATGGACACACAAATCTCACACTAATGTTTTACAAAAGGCTGAGAGCACATCTGGTAACCAAATTTAAATTATAGAAGTGCTTTTATCCTAATTATAACTTTTATATTAAAAATAAAAAAGAAACATCATAATGTATAATTTAAGTTAAAATTAAACATTAATATTATTAATAAAATATAAAACAAAATAAGATATACTAATAAAAATAATAAGAAACCCTTTATAAAATAAAAACAAACATTATGATGCATAATTTTATGTTTCTTATTATTTTTTTAATATTTATTTTTATTGTCTTTTTAATATTCAATTAAAATACACACATACATACAGTATACACTAACTGGCCACTTTATTGGGTACACCTGTTCAATTGCTTGGTAACACAAATTGCTAATCAGCCAATCACATGGCAGCAACTCAATGCATTTAGGTATCTAGATGTGCTGAAGATGACTTGCTGAAGTTCAAACCGAGCATCAGAATGGGGAAGAAAGGGGATTTAAGTGACTTTGAATGTGGAATGCTTGTTGGTGCCAGAAGGGCTGGTCTGAGTATTTCAAAAACTGCTGATCTACTGGGATTTTCATGCACAACCATCTCTAAGGTTTACAGAGAATGGTCCAAAAAAGAGAAAATATCCAGTGAGCGGCAGTTGTGTGGACGAAAATGCCTTGTTGATGTCAGAGGTCAGAGGAGAATGGGCAAAAGGGGGTACTAGCAAGGTGTACCTAATAAAGTGGCCAGTGAGTATGTGTGTGTGTGTATGTGTGTATATCTATCTATCTATCTATCTATCTATCTATCTATCTATCTATCAATCACACAGACACAGTTAGGTCCATATATATTTGAACACTGACAATTTCAAAGTCTGGAACTCATGGACATCACCCGACTTCAGTTGTTGTTTGATTGTGGGTCTTTCTGCCTTTAGTTTTGTCTTCACCAAGTGAAATGCATGCTCAATCGGGTTGAAATCAGGAGATTGACTTGGCCATTGTAGAATATTCCATTTTTTTTTTTTTTTTACCTTCAAAAACTCCTATGTTGCTTTTGCTGTATGTTTTGGGTCATCGTCCATTTGTACTATGAAGCGCCGCTCAATCAACTTTGCTCCATTTGACTGAATCTGGACAGACAGTATATCCCTATACACTTCAGAATTCATCCGGCTGCTTCGGTCCTCTGTTACGTCATCACTAAACACCAGTAAATCAGTGCCACTGGAAGCCATGTACGCTCATGCCATCACACTGCTCCACCATGTTTCACAAATGATGTTGCATGCTTCGGATCATGAGCTGTTCCAAGCCTTCTCCATACTTTTTTCTTCCCGTCATTCTGGTACAGGTTGATCTTAGTTTCAGCCGTCCAAAGAATGCTTTTTAGATGTTTTTTTGGCAAAGTCTAATCTGGCCTTGTTTGCACCTTGTGGTGAACCCTCTGTATTTGCTCTCGTGAATCTTCTCTTGATTGTTGACTCTGACAGTGACACACCTACCTCTTGGAGAGTGTTCTTCACTTGGCTGGATGTTGTGAAAGGGTTTTTCTTTACCATGGAGAGGATTTTCCGATCATCCACCACTGTTGTCTTCCGTGGATGTCCAGGCTTTTTCATGTTGCTGAGCTCACTAGTGCTTTCTTTTTTTCTCAGAATGTACCAAACTGTTGATTAGGCCACTCCTAATGTTCCTGCTATCTCTCTGATAGATTTTTGTTTTGAAGCCTAACAATTGTATGTTTCACTGAAGAATTCCTTTGACTGCATGATGTGGGTTCACAGCAACAGCTTCCAAATGCAAATGGAACACTTGGAATCAACTCCAGACCATTTACCTGCTTAATTGATGTGTGTGTGTATGTATGTATGTGTGTGTGTGTGTGTATATATATATATATATATATATATATATATATAATGTATGTGTGTATGTATGTGTGTGTATATATGTATGTGTGTATATATGTATGTGTGTATATATGTATGTGTGTATATATATATATGTGTGTATATATATATATATATGTGTGTATATATATATGTGTGTGTGTGTATATATATATATATATATATATATATAAAAATATCTATCTTATCTATCTCAGGGCTGTCAATCGATTAAAATATTTAATCGCATGATTGTCATGAGTTAACTCGTGATTAATCACAACTTAATCGCACGTTTTGATTTGTTCTAAATGTACCTTAAATACTTTTCAAGTTTTTAATACTCTAATCAACATGGGCATGGACAAATATGGATGATTTATGCAAATGTATGTTTATTATTATCGAAACCATAGTCAACAGAGCATGAAGCCCCTAGACATGTTTAAAGGTCAGATGTTTTTCAAAGAACTTGTTCATGTCTATTAGACACATGAAAAAAAAAATACCAGGTTCCCATTACTTCTTTCTTTGCACTGAGCAATTTACTTACACAAACCTGTTTACGTTTTTGCAGGACAGGGCATCTCACTTCTGAACATGCAAAATGTACATTTATTATTTATTATTAGATTTCTTTGCCTCTCTGTGCCCACATACTGTATTTTGATGGAGCTAAATTCTCAATAAAACTGTTGTCATTGATATATTTTACTGTTTCTGTTGTCAGACAACGGAATGAATATGAAATAGTGATTGACGCGACCCATTAAGACTACATAACCAGCTCTCCCAAGATGTTAATCTGCACAAAAATCCTGATAATCGAGCCGTTGTCTGATTAAATCAAATACACATATGATAATGACCATAGCTGTGCTGTGATTTCGGCTATACTTGCATGTAAAATTAGAGAAGCAACTAATCTGTTTTTAACTGAAAGTGCTGGTCCTCTTCGCCGTGCGCTGAACAGAGCAGACGCACAGAGAGAGAGAGAAAGGGGTGTGTGTGGGCGCTGGGACAGCAAGACCTCGCGCTCGCGCGGCAGTACCAGCGAGTCTCAGAAACTAAATAAGGTTTGGGCAAACCCTAAGGATTTGTCTCTAGGTACTTTTTTGAAGAGGGGGGTAAAAAAGTCGCTAAAAAAAGCGCCTAGCGACCAGTGATGGGAATAACGGCGTTATAAATAAATGCCGTTACTAATGGCATTATTTTTTTCAGTAACGAGTAATCAAATAAATTACTGTTTCCCCTGTTACAGCGCCGTTACCGTTACTGACAATAAAATGCGGCGTTACTATAATTTATTACAATATTATTATAATTGTATTTTTCAGTTCATCTGAATGGATGCGCAGGGTAGCTGTATTTGACCTACCGTAAACTCTAGTGTGAAGACGCAGGATAGCTGTATTTGACGTACCGTAAACTCCAGTGTGAAGGCGCACAACTCACTGTCGCTTTGTCTCACACACCCGCAAGATAGATACAGAGCAAGAAAGTCTTTCATAACATGCAGAATTGACGCGCTACATGTAAACGATATTCTTTGTTGTATTTTCATGTCAAAATAACAGAGTTCCTTTGGAATTCTTCAGCTTTTAAGAACTGCCGGGTTCCCTGGTAGTGGGCGGAACTAATGCACAAACGACAATCTCATTGGCTGGCTCTCAGCTATTATCATCCCTGTTTTGATTTCAGCAAATCAATTCGAGCGAACGCAGACTACGTGATTAATATTCATGAACCCAGCAGCTTATTAAACCTTAGCGCGTTTTATATTGTTATTAGTAGTAGAATTCGTAGTAGTTATCATATAAATTCCCCCCCCCCCCTTTTTTTTTTTTTATAGAAACACTAAATGACAAACAACATCTTAAGCACCACCACCAGTCCCAAGTTCAGTCAACATGACAAATATGCATTCATACTTGGTTATTCTAATTACTAAAGTTCTATCATCATATAATGTTAAATTATCATAATATCATATAATGCTTGACTGACTGATGCTAAGTGTCAGTGAATAAATAGTGTAGATTAATGTACAATGTTTTATAATAATAATTTATTCTATTTAGAGTCCATTTCATTAATTTAACATTTAATATTGGGGGCATCCAAGTTATTTGACATTTGAACTTTTTTTTTTTTTAAAGTAACGCAATAGTTACTTTCCCTGGTAATTAGTTACTTTTATAATGATGTAACTCAGTTACTAACTCAGTTACTAACTCAGTTACTATTTGTGAGAAGTAACTAGTAACTATAATTAATTACTTTTTTAAAGTAATGTGCCCAACACTGCTAGTGACCAATCTTTATAGGGTTTGCTCTGTTCAGCGCGCGGATGAGAGGAACAGCGCTTTCAGTTAAAACAGATATTATGTTGCTTCTCTAATTTAACATGCAAGTATAGCCGAAATCACAGCGCAGCTATTGTCTTTATCTTATGTATAGCCTATTTGATTTTTATCAGATGATGGCTGGATTATAAATCAGGATTTTTGTGCAGATTAACATCTTGGAAGGGAGAGCTGGTTATTTAGTCCTATGGGTCGCTTTTCAGTCACTATTTCATATTCATTTCGTTGTCTGACAACAGAAACAGTAAAATATATAAATGAAAACAGAATTTAGCTGCATCAAAATACAGTATGTGGGCACAGAGAGGCAAACAAATCTAATAATAAATAATAAATGTACATTTTGCATGTTCAGAAGAAGTGAGATGCCCTGTCATGCGGAAATGTAAACAGGTTTGTGTAAGTAAATTGCTCAGTGCCAAGAAAGAGAAGTAATGGGAACCAGGTATTTCTTTTTTTCATGTGTCTAATAGACATGAGCAAGTTCTTTGAAAAACATCTATGATCTTTGAAACATGTCTAGTCTTCAGGCTCCGTTAACTATGGTTTCACTAATAAACATATTGCATAAAGAATCCATATTTGTCATTGCCCATGTTGATTAGAGTATTTAAAACATGAAAAGTATTCATTTAAGGTACATTTAGAACAGATAAAAATGTGCAATTAAATAGTGATTAATCGCGAGTTAACTCATGACAATCATGCGATTAATCGCGATTAAATATTTTAATCGATCGACAGCCCTAACCCATATATATATATATATATATATATATATATATATATATATATATATATATATATATATATATATTATTCTGTATAAGAAACATAATCCATGCCAATCAGAAGCATTAAGTCAGTGAAAGGGAAAAAGGGACAGAGAGGTGGGGGTGGTGTTCTATCATTCCCTTTTTCCTTTCACCATTTTTCTCTTTTACTCTCTCAATCTTACCCTGTCATCTTAAACTGATTCTTAATGTAGTTTTTCTATCCCCTTCAGCCACCCGCACCTTTTATCTGGGAGTCAATGAAGATCAGAGAATGGCAGTCTTACCTGCTCTATTGTGTATGACGTTTTCTTATTGTAGCTTCTTTTCTTTCCGTTTCTGAATTCTGATTAAAACCATCTGACAGGAAGCTTCAGCTTACTCGTCTGTGAAAACACAATGAGATTTGTTATTAGCCGTAAGTCTCATGTTGGAAATATACAGGTGCATCTCAATAAATTAGAATGTCGTGGAAAAGTTCATTTATTTCAGTAATTCAACTCAAATTGTGAAACTCATGTATTAAATAAATTCAATGCACACAGACTGAAGTAGTTTAAGTCTTTGGTTCTTTTAATTGTGATGATTTTGGCTCACATTTAACAAAAACCCACCAATTCACTATCTCAACAAATAAGAAAATGGTGACAAGCTAATCAAATCAAAACATCTGCAAAGGTTTCCTGAGCCTTCAAAATGGTCTCTCAGTTTGGTTCACTAGGCTACACAATCATGGGGAAGACTGCTGATCTGACAGTTGTCCAGAAGACAATCATTGACACCCTTCACAAGGAGGGTAAGCCACAAACATTCATTGCTAAAGAAGCTGGCTGTTCACAGAGTCCTGTATCCAAGCATGTTAACAGAAAGTTGAGTGGAAGGAAAAAGTGTGGAAGAAAAAGATGCACAACCAACTGAGAGAACCGCAGCCTTATGAGGATTGTCAAGCAAAATCGATTCAAGAATTTGGGTGAACTTCACAAGGAATGGACTGAGGCTGGGGTCAAGGCATCAAGAGCCACCACACACAGACGTGTCAAGGAATTTGGCTACAGTTGTCGTATTCCTCTTGTTAAGCCACTCCTGAACCACAGACAACGTCAGAGGCATCTTACCTGGGCTAAGGAGAAGAAGAACTGGACTGTTGCCCAGTGGTTCAAAGTCCTCTTTTCAGATGAGAGCAAGTTTTGTATTTCATTTGGAAACCAAGGTCCTAGAGTCTGGAGGAAGGGTGGAGAAGCTCATAGCCCAAGTTGCTTGAATTCCAGTGTTAAGTTTCCACAGTCTGTGATGATTTGGGGTGCAATGTCATCTGCTGATGTTGGTCCATTATGTTTTTTGAAAACCAAAGTCACTGCACTCGTTTACCAAGAAATTTTAGAACACTTCATGCTTCCTTCTGCTGACCAGCTTTTTAAAGATGCTGATTTCTTTTTCCAGCAGGATTTGGCACCTGCCCACACTGCCAAAAGCACCAAAAGTTGGTTAAATGACCATGGTGTTGGTGTGCTTGACTGGCCAGCAAACTCATCAGACCTGAACCTCATAGAGAATCTATGGGGTATTTTCAAGAGGAAAATGAGAAACAAGAGACCAAAAAATGCAGATGAGCTGAAGGCCACTGTCAAAGAAACCATACCACCTCAGCAGTGCCACAAACTGATCACCTCCATGCCACGCTGAATTGAGGCAGTAATTAAAGCAAAAGGAGCCCCTACCAAGTATTGAGTACATATACAGTAAATGAACATACTTTCCAGAAGGCCAAAAATTCACTAAAAATGTTTTTTTTTTATTGGTCTTATGAAGTATTCTAATTTATTGAGATAGTGAATTGGTGAGTTTTTGTTAAATGTGAGCCAAAATCATCACAATTAAAAGAACCAAAGACTTAAACTACTTCAGTCCGTGTGCATTGAATTTATTTAATACACGAGTTTCACAATTTGAGTTGAATTACTGAAATAAATGAACTTTTCCACGACATTCTAATTTATTGAGATGCACCTGTATAGAGCACAAGCAGTAGACTTTAGTCAAGAGTACACACATATTTAATGTGATATGAACAAAAGCAGGACTTTTGGGTCTATAGATTTCATTTGGGGTCTTCAGAAATCATTCTAATATGCTGATTTGGTCTCAAAAAACATATATAGCATCTTATTTCATAAAGTATATCATGTTGTTTCTTGATCAGGAATAACTTTGTACTGAAGTTGTGATAGCAGTTCGGTATGTGTATTTGAGCTTGTGAGTGTTTGTGAGAGGGTCGGGGAATAATAGACCTGTGATCTGACTGACAATGTGCGAGACACTGGAGAACAGCATACAGGTGGAGCATCTCACACCTTGACTCATTATTTTGTGTGCTTGTCTAAACACGCTCATGCCTTCTGTAATCATATCGCTGTAGTGTGGCAGTCGGCCAGTCAGCAGTGACAGATATTCAGCCAATGGATTAGCAGAATTCTCTTGTGCATAGGGAAGAACTTGTGCTTGTGAGTAAATCATCACCAAACTTTAATTCTATTCACTTCTTGTGTGTCAGATACAAATGTCATTGTGATTCCTTAGAGCCTGTTTGTTGTGTGAATGTCATCAACAGCCCGAGGAGTGAAGGTGTGTCGGCTTTGTTCTGAGAGGAAGTTTAGGTGATGAAAAGCAGTACGGGACATCATCTAATTCTCCACGCCTTTCTCCTTGCACAGACATGTTCGGCTCTCACAGTCGGTGAAGTACTGAAGCAGTTATAAAATGGATTTCAGGAGAATCCACACTAAATCTTTTCCTTGCATTTTCAATAAATGGGGATTGGAGAGTTCAAGCTTTAAAAAGAATTCAAAAGCACCACAAAAGTACAATTAAAGTCTTTTGAAGCCATAAGCTTTACGTTTCAGTATATAGAGTGTGTGTGTGTATATATATATATATATATATATATATATATATATATATATATATATATATATATATATATATATATATATATATCTATCTCCTCCCCTTTATCCAGGACGTCACTATAGACGTAGGTTTTGTCATACTCACTGATCTGTGTGAAATGCTCTAAATCTGTCCCTCCCAATCATGAGAATCCTGGCCACACAGCCACCCTCATCTTAAGCCTGACCCAGAGACACTTTACCAGAGTTACAACCAGCTTGATGACTCTGTCACTCTTTACTTGTCTCTAAGCCTGAGACCATGTAAGTGTGGATATCTGTGTGTGCATGTCTATGTGGACGTGTTTGTCTATGTGTAAATCTATATAATAAACTAGTTTGTAACTTTAATATGCTTTTTCAGTAGAATTCCTAACATCAAACTCTCTCTGTACTGTGACACAACAACATGAAGGGGTTGGTTCTGTGGCAACCTGTAGAGGAAACACAAGGAATGTACATGCATGCATACACCTATGGTTTCTATTCAGTAGCTTTGTAAGTACTAGTTACTCATTGACCAGCGTTTACAGTGGAGTCTCTGAAATAATACTAGTTCTTTGTGCAGTGGTGGCTCCCAGCAGCTTGCCGTGGGTTAAATCCCTAATCTCCACAACTAGGATCAGTGCAGAGTTTCCCACGCCCCCCTCTCCCACTGATATACTAGCCAGAGGCGGATATGACCCGCAACATAGCACAACATCTCTGTTTTCAGCCATAAATCCACAGAAACACAAGGAAGTTTCTCTATAGGCCTCATCTGTAATGTGTGTTATGGACTTTGGACAGGCTAGACACCTTTAATTTTACACAAATTAAAATGAGGTTTTGAGAGAGAAGTTCAATTTGTTCAGTAGATTGTGTTGTTGTATATCGTAGTATTGATTGTTCAGTGCAACAATGAAAATACTTGTCATTGTAAAATCTGACCATTAAAAATAAAACACATGAGCTGCACATTAGATGTGACATGAGAATACTTTTTTTTCACATACAGTTTTCCCAAGCATCAGTACATGCACATAAAAAGCCCCTTTTGCATTACATTTTAAACCTTAACCTTTTATTTTATACTACGCTGCACTGTAAAAAATCCAATTAACAAAATGTTGGAAGGGGAAAAATTTTTAAATTGAGCTAATTTTATTGCGTGGGCTTAGTTGAGAGGACATATTATATTAAGTCTACACAAAGATATTTGAAAAAACATTGAATGAACGGTTATTTTCAAATCCAGTCAACGATTAGCTATGCTAATGTTGACTAAACTAATGAAAACAAATCCAGCCAACACTGAGATCATTCGGCACGTGCACTCGCCTGAGTGACTTCGCGGGAGAAACAGCGCCATCTTGTCAAGTTCACAAGTCAGGTAAGTCCCCACTAAATAAATGTTATTTTTTTAGACTAAATTCATCGACAAAAACATACAGCATATCCGATGTTTTTGAGTGGATATTTAGAAGTGTTTTATAAGTCGTGTGCCTGAAGAAAAATTAATATTTAGGCTATGTTAAATGTAGGCCTATGTCAAGTTCACGCGTCAGGTAAGTGGAACTGAATTTGTACTTAGACTTATTTTATCAATGCTTGTATATTAAAAAAAAAAGGTGTAAACGTATTATTTAAAACGTATGAGTGAATGGTTAAATTTTAATTGACACAGTTTGCTGTAGTTTTCTAAATGTTTGACCAATTAAATAATTTTAGTTGAATGGACTATAAAACTATTTCAGTAAAGGTTGAGCCAACTAAAAAATAACAATTCAGGCAACACTTTGAAGACAGAAATTGACTGAACGTAAAATTTCTGTGGAACTTGTTACTAAATAATAATTAGTTGAAAGCGGTTTAATTTTTTTTACAGTGTGTAATGAAACAAAATTTGAAAAATGTTTGACTTATTTTACATTTATTTTATTTCATTTTATTTTTTCATTTTCATTTTATTTACATATCACAACACAATGTGCACATTTTATTTTATTTGTTTCTTCATAATACCACAACATAATGTTTGTACCTTTTTATTTTACTTTTTAATTTTATTTTGTATAATTTTAGGATCATAATACCACAACTTTTTAACAGTAATTGTATTTTAATTTTTTTTTTTTTTTTTTTTTTTTTAATACTTTTTATAGTAAAATAATTAAAATGTATGACATACATGTGTTATGTTGCAGTATTATGTGTGTATGTGCTTGTGTGGGTCTTGTGTACACAAGTATGTTATCTTAGGGGCTCACAGGCAAGCAATTTAAAAGGAAACGGGGTGTCTCAAAGCTTCGGGGCAAAGACCCGGGCTGCGTGCTGGCAGATACTGTTGATCCAGAGGAGGTGAAATGAGAGAGAAGGAGAGGGGGAAGAGCGAGGGGGGAGGTGAGAAGGAGAGGGGGAGGAGAAGCAAATGGAGGAACGGGGAGGGTTGTGCAAATGGGTGAGAAAGAGAGTGAGAGAGAGCACGCACACACCCCTTCCTGCGCTCTCAGCGGACAGACTCATCCTCACATGGTTGGAGTGAGTGTGTTGTGGAGTTGTGATAGACAAGAGACACAGAGACGTGCAGGATTACAGCCAGTACTTGGAGGAGACATTACCTGAATGAACTGAGCTAGAAGACATTCAAACTCCTGATGTTTGGATACTTTGAGGAACAAAAACGAACCTAGGATATACCTCTGAGGTATGCCACACTACCAACTGTATTTCCATGCTGTTTTACTGTCTCCAAAATGTCTTTGCAATTGGACATTTATGTCTGGCTGTTGGACTTTCTCTGGGTCCCCTGGGACTGTGCTCGAGTGGACGGCTGACAGTGATAAATGCCACACTGCTTGGTTAATAAGGTTTACTTGCCATAGAGGCTTTAAAAGTCTGTGTTGTGTGCCTTTGTTGGACAATCAATATGCCGAGTGTATTTAAGTGTGTTTGTGGGGTTTGTTTTGAGAGATCTTAAAAACAAATGGTTCTGTCGTCATAAAAACCCCTCATCCAGATAGAAATGTTTGGAAGCCAAGGAGGAGGATCAGTCAGTGTATATTCTCTCTCACATGCTGCCTTTGTGTGTGCGTGTGAATTTTCTCACTGAACAGAGTAAATCTTCCAAGTTTGCTCTCTTATTTTTGCTGCTCTGTCACAAATTATCTTCAATATTAACATTTTTGTAAGTAGAAAACTTGAGTGACAACACGCTTTACCAGAATGTATTGTATTTGCAGATCTGTCAACAGATCTGTGTGTAAGAGTCTGTCTGAAATGTTTTGCAGCCTGGTTAAGTTCTGCTGTGTTACCTCATGAATAATGTGCCTCATTTAAAAGTTTTACTGTAAACCACCAGAGCAGCTCCAGGATAGTTCAGTGTGTGTTTTTGTTTAGGAGTGTGTGTGTGTGTGTGTGTGTGTGTGCGGTCTATAGTTCTGTGGAATGTGATTTCATTGTGATGAGATGACTAAAAAGCAACCAAGCTGAGATTCTGAGGAAAGATACAAAAGAAACAGACAGCAAAGTGAAATATAAATAAGATAAAAGATGGCATACTGTATAAAGACACCTAAAATGTGTTTAAGCAAGGTAAAGAGACAATCAAACCTGTAAGAAAGACCTATATGCAGTGGACCACTAATATTTATACTGGTCTGTCTGGGCTCAGGGGGTCACTGTTGCAGGTCTCAGCTGTTCACAGTCAGACAGAGATGGCACACGGGGTGCCAGATTCCTCGGTCGCCTGAGGTCTCCCAGCGGTCTAGTGGCTTTATGAATGAATTACCGTAGAGTACGCTGTGGAGGAACTCAGACGGGCCAAACAAAGACTCCTGCATCCTTCAGTCTAGGAGCAAACAATGAACCACACTCTTCCTACACCATCGTATCACTGATGTCCCCCTTGGAAACAGACTGGACAGAGACTACCTGTCTCCTTTAAGTGCTCATATCTGGACTTTATCATGTGCGTCTGTCTTGCTCCCGTCATATGCTGTTTAATCTGTGGAATAGACTCAATAAACACACTCCTTCCTTCAAAACGGGCTATCACACGGTCAAATTGATTTCCGAGCCCAGTAGTTTGGGTCAATAAGTAGCAGACAGGATTGTTCCTCAAATACTGGGCATAAGAAATGCAAAAACCACATTAACGTAAAATACAGGAGATTCTTTGGGAATTGCAGACCTTAGGGTAGTTGCTGGTTATTCATGTAAAATGGGACGTGTGTTAAAGCATGAGTGTGTGTCAGCATCCATGTGCTTGTATTTTAAACACTTTATTGGTCTAATACTGTATTTGTATAGAAGTGTGTTTGTATGTATATGAAGGCTTAGGAAGGCAATCATGATGTTTTGCTTCGCTCTGTAAGTGTGTTAAGTGGAACTAAGTAACAGAATGGCTTCACTGTGACCCTCAGGACATTTCTTCCTTCTTCTGCCCCACTGAAGCACAGGGCATCAGGGTGAAACTTGGGGGGTAGAGAAGCTGTATGTGTGTGGGGGGTAGGAAATTCGGCTTAAATGGGTCACAGCACTGCCACAGCATGTTTAAAGTATACATTAACGAAGCTAATGAAAGAGATGAGGAGATAAAGAGAAAAAGGCGAGGTTTGGTGTTCATTAAGAGTGTCTGAACTAAAAAAAAAAATAAAAAGGAGGGAGAGAGATATGCACTACAATTTAAAAGTTTGTGCGAGTAAGTTTTTTTTTTTTTTTTTTTTTTTTTTTTTTTTTTTTTTTTTTTTTTTTTTTTTTTACTTGAAATTAATACTTTTATTTAGTAAGGACATTTAATCAAAAGTGAAAAGCAAACAATGAAACTTTCAGCAAGATAGAAAAAGACATTAAGGCCACATTTGATTAGTTTCTGTTGCACCTGCATTTGATCTCTTTCAAAGAGGTTAGAAAATTGTTTTGAGAGTTTTTCCAAAGTATTTACATCTAAACTTGTTACAGATACTCTAAAGTTGTTTCATACTGTTTTTTTATTTTTTTTCATGCTGCGATCAAATACACACAGCCATTGTTCTCACTGACAGCTCATGAATACATATAACCTAGAAACCAAATGACAGAAAGGATCAAACAAGAAATGCATAACCATTATGAATTATCTGTGACGTTGTGTCCTCTGTAAACCCACCAGGAAAACTCTGTATTGTATGAGATATTATAATCCTCATGTTAGATGTGTATGTGTGAGACCTGACCGATATATTCCCCGTTGTCTCCTGCTAATGTCTGTTTCTTAATGCAGCGTGTCCTCCATTCATACAGCGTGTCCTCCTCTTTCAATATTAGCACTTGACTGGTTGTTTAAGCGTAGACCCACAGGAGGTGATGAGGAGGGAGTAAAGGGAGGAAAAAAAAATGAATTAGAAACATACATTTGTGCCTTTGTGTGTGGGCAGTGTAGGTTTCTAAAAATGTCCCAGAAGAAAACAAAACATTCATGGTGTTACCATATTTTCTCTAAGGTCACAATATCTGACCTTTTACCTTTAACTTTTGTTAAAGGCAGGAGAGCAATGGGACATTATTGAGTGAATTGGTTTTTTTCCAAGTACTGTAATTTGTTTATAGGAACATGCCTAAAGTAAGGGTGTGTGTGTAAATGGTCTTGCTGACGTTTGTATGTCATGATTTTTCATAATGATACAAGAGGCATCTCTTCTGGTCTAAATCCTGTGGAACCAGAAAAATGACATTTCTAACCACAAGGCAGGAAGACTCACACACAAATGTTTCAGAAGTCCCATTCCATAAGGAAGGGATTCCTCCAAAGCCAAAAGAAAAACAAAGTGTCAGTGAAAGTTTGGATATAGGAACTGGAAGTACATGCATGTGTGTTTAAACTCTAGTAAGATGATCTTTGTGTGCAGGAAGTTGTGAATTAACAACACCTAGATCAAGCATCTTTAAGTCAAACAATTATTTATCGAGGAAAATCCACAGCTGTTTAACCATTTAAATTTATCCGTCACAACAAAGGCCTTGATCTGACACATTTCATATCACTTTAATCTTCAAAGATCTTCAGACCGCAAGCCTGTTGAGACGGGCCACACAGCTGCAGGCAAACCACAGATTACTTACTCATTCACTTAACGACTTTAGTGAGACTATTGACAGGAATAATGTTAAAAAGAGAGAGATAGAGAGAATAAAAAGAGAGGCGGGTTGTTGGGAATTAACCATGTGAACCTTTACGCTCAGCTAAATTTGTATGAGTCTGAGAGTCTCAAAGAAACGGACACAGTTTTTAAAAGGACAGTTCACCCAAAAGTGAAAATTCCGTTGTCATTTCCTCATCTTCATGTTATTCCAAATCTATATGACTTTCTTTCTTCTGGAGAGCACAAAAGATCTCACCAAAAGTTTTCAGAAGACCACTTTTACGATACTTTTGTAGGGTTTAATTTATTTTTTATTTTTTATTTTTTTTCCTAATCAGTTTGCATCTTGACAACTCTGGACTTCATTAACTTTCATTGCATTAAAAAGTGTTCCATGTAAATGATGACGACAATTTTTAGATGAACTATCCCTTTAATGCTGCTTAATCAAACTTGCTCTGTCTGTGACTAACATCCTTTCAGTTAAAGCACAAAAGAGACTCCCCTTCAGCACAGGTTATCAGGGAGAAAAGATTGGCTCTCTCAATATCCTCCACTGACCTGAAAGAGATCTGATCTCGGTCTGAAAGGAGTGACTGCTGTTGCATGCTGGTGTATTTTACTTTCCAAATTAGCTTTCTTTTAAGCAGAGACATGAGTGTCTTCATTCTTGCCTTGTGGCATGCGGGTACAGGTTTTGTTGAGCCTTTTCCACTTGTTTGGCACAGAGGAGAGGTTGTGTGGATAAAAGCAGCCTCTTCCTTTCAGCAAAAGCTTTTTCTGTGATTCCAGCTCCATGCAGCACAAATGTGCAGGTTATGAAGCTTCACTGTGGCTTTTACATACAGCAGGGTCAGAGGATTACAATAATATAAAGTCACACACTTGCTGCCTGGGGCATCGTGGTGCCGTTCGAGAAAGATTACACTCTTCATAGTGAGACACACATTTTCTCTTTGTTAGCTTGATGGTGTAAGTCCTCCAGGCAATGTGACGTTAAAAATATCACAGATGCAATCTCTGAATCCTGGATTTAATATTTATTTTCAACTGCACTAGAACTATAACTAATTCTGTATAGTCTGCTGTAGAACAGATTTTTTTCCACCCATGATGTTCACTTATAAAGTTAGTCAAGGTGGTTGTTGTTGAACCAAAAGTTAGGTAACAATTATTGCTTTAGCACATTTTAAAAAAACAAATGTTTGCCAAAATGCTGTTCAGAGTAGAAAGGTAGTAGGTTGTGACTCATTATGGTCTGCGGCATACCTCAAGGCTCTGTTTTGGGGCCTTTTTTTGTTTTCTTTATTTATGCTACTTTGAGCGGATCTGTTGTTTAAGCCTGGGACACACCAAGCCGACGGTCGGCCATCAGCCAACGTCGGGCCGTCAATGAGCGTCTGTCGGGCTAGTTTGTTTGGCGTGTTCCACACTTCGGCTCTCGTCAGGCTCATGTCGGTGGAAGTTTGCCTAACATGTTGAATCGGCTTCGGGGCCGTCAGTGCGATTGAGAACTCTGATTGGATGTTCAGTTTAGCGAACGAGTCAGTGTCCGAGAATTAAAGCGAAAGTGATGAAAACTAATGTTATGTGATCTTTCCCAAGCATCTGATATGCAAATATTTTCATAGCAACATGAGCAGCTTAAAATGAAGAAAGTTAACAACACAACTGATATTCAAAATGGTTAGCAAGCACTCCTTTGTTTACATTATGTATGTCTGTGTATATCTCGTATATCCTTATTTCTGCTTTTGTCGCCACTAGTTCTTTGAAGTCGCCTTGGTGTGTCCCAGCCTTTAGAAACATAACATTGTATACTATTGTTATTCAAACAATACTTGGTTCTATCTATAGCAACATCTCTATTAAAACATTAAAATTCAGGTGGCTATGTTTTAGTTTATGCCACCTCTACTCTATACTGCATGGTCGTTCATATGTAAATGTGGGCAGTCATATGTTAATGTCCTCCTAGATACAAATTTTTGTAAATAGTTTACAAGGGAAGGGAAGTTTGTGTTTTTAAATATTATACAGTTGTACTTCTGATTTATATGAAATGCTTAGATATGATCCTATTGATACAAACTTCTGTTTCATGAATTGCAGGATTTTGGCAGAATGAGTAGCCTTCTCATTAGCAGTCTGGTAAAGTGTGTTCACTGCTGACACACTTTGATGAGACACCTTCTGTGGTACATGACAGCCTGCTGAGGGGGAGAAAGTGAGATCTGTGGTGTATATGGTTAGGTATGTGAGTATGAGTGGTTTTTGGCTGTGTGCTGGCAGGATGTGTGTGAGATGGAGGTGGTTTTCAAAGGACAGGTTGGTCAGCAGTAAGTTTAGCTCTGAATTGAGCCTAAATAGTGTCTGGCACTAATGTGGTAATGGGGTATTGATCTGTAGTGGTTTGGCCGATGGCGTGCGTGTGCTTCAGAAATAGCTCTATTGTGTCTCTGTGGTTAAAGGCTGAGTCTCACTAGCGGACACACACACGCACACTCAAAATATCATGATGAAGAGATAAGATTCATTGCCTTCCAACCGTATAGAAATCATCCAGCACTGAGATCTAGCTTTACTTCACCCATAACCACAAACCAGTATACGTTCATGGAGGGCATGTTCCTGTAAAGTTAGTTCCACTTCTTGTAAAAGAGAATGTAACAATGTAGCAAACCGTATTTTCTATATATTACAATCAAACAATAAGAATATACAATATAAAGTATAAAGAATAACTTATTTATTTTATTTTATTTTGTTTGGTTTTATTTTGTTTTATTTCATTTACATTTGCATTGTCATTTAGCAGACGCTTTTATCCAAAGCGACTTACAAATGAGGACGAATTTAA
Organism: Spinibarbus caldwelli; assembly: GCA_039654775.1. Classification (NCBI taxonomy): domain Eukaryota; kingdom Metazoa; phylum Chordata; class Actinopteri; order Cypriniformes; family Cyprinidae; genus Spinibarbus; species Spinibarbus caldwelli. Next base: position 14,937,215 of record CM077266.1, on the reverse strand, counting down.
TTTCATTTCATTTCAGAATTTTATTTTTATATCTTTAATTTTATTGCAAAATTAAATCTAACCTTATGCAATTAACTAATATTTAGTGCTTTTGTTTTGTTTTTTGTTTTGTTTTGGATCAGATCTCTCTTGGCTTAATCCAGCAGTACTGGTTAGCCTCTGACTCTTAATTTGACTTTAAAATGAGAGAGAGATACATAAATGAAAAAAGAAAGAAATGAATGAACAATCGGAAAGCTATTCTTCTAAAGAGCTTTCATTCTGTCTTTGCTTTTGTAGTTTGTCTGTCTCTCTTCTGTTTGCGTGTGACATTCCTGTCCTTTCAGGGCCTAAAGCAAAAGCTCAAGTCTTTCAACTCCCTGCCCTTTTTTTCCTCTCCCTTCATTTCTTGAAGGAGCACTTTGTTTGTGAGGTTCTGCTTGTTGACACAGGTACAAAAAAATGAAGCTAGAGAATAAGAGAGTGGAAGAATGAGAGAATGACGGAACCCCGGCACTCAAGATTACCCCTCCTTCCCAAATGAAGTCTCTTAAGGTACTAAAGATGGCTTGAGACCTTATGAACACACTCATTTCCTCTCTCCAGTCCTGTCAGGGCTTGTAGGTTGTTCTCATCAGCTGTGGAAGTTTCTGTCCGTTGGTCTCAGGTGTGCTGAGGAAGGTCTGTAGAACACCGGTGTGGCTTTCAGTGCCTCCTCCACCCCTCTTTTCCTTTCCACTGGGGCTTCCTGCCAGATGAGAAGAGCTGTTGGCTTCGAGCCAAAGTCTTATCCTACCTCTCATTCACTGTCAGCAGCAGGAATCCCAAAGCTATGTGTGTGTGTGCTCGTTCTGGATGTGTGAACTGCCAGCATTAGTGGCCATTCTCTCACACAACACTTGACACAAGATACCCATGTGTGCGCTGAGAATTTGTTCAGCCTGAGCTTGCCATGGTGCTACAGACAGCACAAACTGTGATCTTTACAACTCTTTCCACTCTGAGATATGACTTTGGTGTCTTGGCCTTGCAGTCATCGAATGTCTAAGTATGTTGCACTGTGGTGCTCATACAGTAAACACAGGTTTGAATCTGACTGTAGTACTCTATGTAATAAAAAGCATCAATAGATTTATTCAGACATATTTTTTCCCTGATGCATTTTTACGTTATGCATACAGTATGTGGTAGAAATCTGATTAAAATTTTAATTATATTATTTTATTTTATTTTATTTTATTTTATTTACTTTTGCTGAACCAGTTTTGTAGTTTTTTGTTTTATTTTGTTTATCATTACGTTACAAAGTTTATTATTTATTTCACCTTTTAAACTTTTATTTTAAATATATCAATTTAATTTGATAAAATATTAGATTTTTTAACCTTATTTTATGTAATGTTGCAATGAGAAATGTGAGAATTTGTGACATTTTTGCTGCAATGAGCCTTTTTTTGTTTTGTTCCTCATATGTTGCAAACTTTATTTATTTGACCATTTGATTTTATAATTTTATTTTAAATTTATTAATTGAATTTTATAAAATATTTAATAATATTTTTAACCTTATTTTTTATCATGTTGCAATGAGAAATGTGAGAATTTGAGAAATGTGCATAAGTCTCAATGATCGGATCTAAAGTAGTTTTTTCGTTAATCAGTACATAACGTAACATCACACACAAGTGTCTGCAGCTGTGATATGTGCTGTGATATATTATGGGAAATTCACTATTGTAGGAAATACTGATAGTCTGGCCCAGCATTATATATGGTTGTATAAAATGCCTTGGACATTTATGATGTCTCATGATTATATATATATATATATATATATATATATGTATATGTATATGTATATGTATTAGAGTTGAAGAACAAATTGGGGCTTTTCCCAGGATGACCTCAACATGCGCTTTAAAAGCTATCTCTTTCTATTTTAATATTTTATCTCTGGATGAGAGAAGAGAACACAGCAGCATCCAGACATGCTCATCCGCATTCATCCTTTTGTCTCTTGCCCTCTCGATTTCTCCCTCTCTCTCTTTCCCCAGACTGGCACTCTTTGTTCAAGCGTGTCATTGGAAGTGTGTAAATCGTGAGCCCTTCAGCCAAACATTTCTCCCCTCTGATCAGTGAGGGGACCCATCTGCAGTCCTCCTCCTCTTCTCTTCCTGCATGTCATCACTCCATTTTCCCCAGACAGAGGACACAAATTAGCCCCATTTACACTCCATTTCCCCCAACTTCACTGCCTCTAACCTGATAATGACTGGTGCATCTAGATGAATTAGGATGATGGCGATGAATTGTGTGTGGGTGTGAAACATCAGGATATAGACATGAGTGTGGCCATAATGATGACTCTCACACACACCTGGAAAAAATAAAGCAAAATGCCATGAGAGGCCTTGTGTTACAGTGATTTCACTGTGGGTAAGCGGTGATGTGAAGTGGAGGTAAAATCACTGTAATGCATGGTCTCAAGTGACTTACTGCTTTGTATAAAATATCAGCACCTGCAAAAGGATTAAAAACACAGATGTTCTGTTAATAGTGTTTACTGTTGCCAAGCAACATAGCAACTCGCATCAATATAGAATGTGTGGTCAGGTGTATTAAAATGCCTTTGAACATGGCTCATTCAAACAGAATTTAGTAAATAACAGTTACTATATTCCAATCATATAGCATATAATGGAGATTATAATAGAATAGAAAAAAACTATAAAATAAAATAAATATATTTTTGATAAGTAGAAGTTTTGCATATGACTTTACTAAGACACTAGGCTATCAACACAAGTACAGACCAGAATTATGGACATATTGCTTTAAGAATAGAATAGAATAGAAAAACAAAAGAATACATTTACGTTTAAAATAAAAATCTCAACACCTTTGTTTGAAAGTGATGTTTAAAATTGTAAAACAAAACAAAATAAAATAAAAATTAATTGCAATACATAAAAATCCCATTGGATTTCAAACCACATTCAAGTGGATCAGGTGTGAATTATGGACTTAAGAATAGAATAGAATGGAATAGAAAAGAAATACAAAATAAATCATTTACATTTAAAAAATATCTAATATCTAATATTTAAAAAATATCTTAACACCTTTGTTTGAAAGTGACATTTATTCATATAGTGCTTTACACAAAATTGTTGCAAAGCAGCTTCACATTAATAAACAGGAAAATAACAATGTTAATGTTGTAAAATTAATCGGTTATGAATCAAATTAAGTTTCAGCTGTAAAGCAGCTCAGTGACAACAGTGTCATTTTGCAGAAATTTTTTTTACTGAAGCACTGTCAGATTATAATACAGGAGAATAGAATAGAATAAAACAAAAATAAATGCCCAAATAAAAATATATTTAAAATAATGTATGAATATCTCAGCACTTTTGCTTGAAGGCTTTGCACGTGACTTTTCACTAATGCACTATCAACAAAAGCACAGATCAGAGAAATGAATGTGACTTCAGACATTGAGAGAAAGTGTTTTTGGGTCCCCTGAGAGTCTATATGTGCTCCCCGCAGTCAGTCTCGGTTAGCTTATTTTACCGACGTAATTATGGAACAGCAGACTCTGTCTCCCCCTCAGAGAGGTTTAAATGGGTTGAATGAGAGCAGCAGACGAGATATGCTAAGCTCTGTGTTGGAGATGAGAAAGCCTTTGAGGAGCATACAGTATGGCCGCTGCACTTAGAGAGGGCTTTATTTGAGACACGGTAGGCTCTCGATAGGGCTAGTCCTGATCCAACTTCATCCGCAGGTCAGAGGCCTTCTGAAAGAGAAAGATCTGAAAGGTCCCCTCTAAGGATTTTGAAAGAAATTCAGCCACAGAAATACTATTATTTGATGTCAACCTGAGGTTTACATTTGTAGATTACAGTATGCATGTGAACAAACCCCTGAACCTTTTATCCATACAGACTTTGATGTCAAACAGTGTGAAATTTTACACACCTGATCCACTTGAATGTGGTTTGAAATCCACATTCTTTTTCATTTTAATTTTTTAATGTATTAAAATGAATTATTAAATTTTTTTTCTTTTCTTTTCTTTTTTTTCTAACTACCTTTTTTTTGTCAACCTGATGTCAAACTGATCAGCATGGGATGTCACTCTGGTATATTATCAGTCTTTCCTCTTTGTTCTTTCATCATCACTTTATCATTAACACGTCTGAAAGGCAGAGATAACATGGTGTTCCAGGTCATGGTGCGTTATTGAACAAAAGAGAGGAAACTGGTCTGGTGGTCCCAGAGGAAGCCACAATCCTCCTCAACTCTGACCGGTGGCAGACAGATTATCTATGAAGTCACATTATAGATTAAAAGCTATGAAACCATTTACTTTTTTATATCATTTTTAGCACTAGCTCAAAACAGGATGTTAAGTGTGAAAAATGAGTCAAATTTTTAGTTTTGGCCATATTTGTTCTTGTGCATCTTATAAAAGAAGCAATTGATTAATAACATACATAATGATAATGCCACATTAGAAACCAAGACGGACTCTCTGAGGTAGATGGGGGGGGTCAGACGTACTGGTCTGCGTTTGAAGCATCAGCCTCTCATTACAGGTTCATTGAGATCTGCAGAGCACAGACACGGTCAAGAGCCTAGGGACATGATGGGGACTCCTGTCACTTTATTTGGATTAATGGACAGTTCGTATCTCCTGTCCTTTGAAGGTCTTCAGAGCTAGTCCTATGGAAATGGTTACCGATGCTGTCATGCTGAAGGGAATACGATAGGACTTCCCTTTGTCTGTTATTGGAGAATTATTTAACTTTTTTTTTTTGTAATTTTTATATATATATATATATATATATATATATATATATATATATATATATATATATATATATATATATATATAAATAAAAGTTTTTTTGTAGTTTGAAATGAATGATTGAGCTATTGTAAGTTTTGGACTTTATAAGGATGTTGAATATGAGATGGGTGTTAAAATTGAAAAAAAAAACATTTAATTTTGGGGGCCTTTGTGACACTGTTATGGATAGGACAGAGGTGACAGGAAAGAATGAGGAGCAGAGGGGGATGAGATCAGGAAATGACCTCTGCTGGACTCGGTTCAGCTGTATGGAAGTGCCACAATTTCAACAACAATGCATTCAAAATTGTATTATTTTTATTGTATAATCAATGTACATATACTCTTCAATTTTGTTTAGATTTATTATTTTTGTAATATAATAATATACTATATATTATATATTTAAAAAATGGTAATATAATTTTTCATTAAATACAGAAAAAAATGTAAATAAAAATAAACAAAAAATATATTATGTAAACTTTTAAATAAACTTTTACTATTATTTTAAAATATAATATAATATAATATAATATAATAAATATTAATTATATTATATATTTAAAAAATGGTAATATAATCTTTCATTAAATACAGAAAAAAATGTAAATAAAAATAAACAAAATATATTATGTAAACTTTTAAATAAACTTATTATTTTAAAATAATATAAGTAAAAATGTTAAATAACAAATTATAAAAATTTTATATTTTATAAAAATATAATATAACAATGTAATATAGTATTAATTCTATTCTATTGTATTATAATATTTCATTGTAATATAATTTAAAAATAAAAGTTTTTCTAAACTTTATAAACGTTATTCAACATTATTTTCCTGTTGAAGAAATGGACTCTTATGTTTATTGATTTATAGCACATTTAATAACGACAGGGTCGACCAAAGTGCTGTACAAAAATTAAATAAATATATAAAACAAGTAACCATATAAAACATATCACAAATTTATGACAAAGATAATATCACACATATGTGGATCCTTGTTGCACTGATGTGTATCTTTGTAGGTGCTTGTTTTTCTCCAGATGATGTTAATCTTTCCATCCTGGTGTGCATAATGTTTCCATGCGTTGATGCAAGTATCAAAACTATGTGAACTATACTTCAGTACCTGTGGTGATAAGCTTCTTAAGAAGTCTCCTCTTTAAACTCTTCTTAACCCTTCTCACTGTCAGGCTCTCTCTTGTTCTCTGTCACTCCTTTTTCTTTTCCATTATTCCTAAGGGTGTTTCATCATGGCTTTCAAGTCCCTCTCATCTCAAGCAAAGTTGGTCATTCCCTGTCAGGAATCCATGGAAAAATGTGAGAAATGGGGAGAGTTGCCCATGGGCAGGGTGGGTTTCTGGGTGCTCAGGGTTTCGGGTATTGTTTAAAGAGACATGCGCCAATTAGCAGTGAATGTGGATGGACTATTAGAGGGATCTTAAATTGGTTTCCCAGGCACAAAGAGAAAGGTCAACACTATTACAGTGGGAATGGATTTATGGAGCTCCCGTGAAACACTCGAAGCACTGTTTGGAAAATGACCTGCTGGGTTTTCATCTCAAGTTCAGTTCAGCATGTTTTTGTAAAATAGTTCTTAGGTGTGTTGACTAAGCAGAATTACACTTGTTATGAACAGAAAACAAAGCAGAGGAGCGGAGGGGAAGAGAGAGAATGTTTTTCTCTTGTTCAAACAAAGGTGGTTAAAGGATAAAAGAGAAAGAATAAAAGAAGTGCACCTATAGATCACATCACATAAAGGAAAAAGAAAAAAGATGTTAGGGCAGAGATAGAGGACTTAAGGGAAAGAGACATTATTATCTGATACCTGAGAAGTTTGTGTGTGTGTGTGTGTTGTTGGGTGTTGAAGGGAAGTGTGTCTGGGTGGGGACTGTGTTACAAGTGTAAAATATTTGGTGGCCGTTGTGGCAGGAACAAACAAGTTATTTCCTCTTCTCTTGCTAGTCAGTCAGACATGGAAGACATGGTGATTGTAAATATAAACAAAACAAAGCGATTCATTTTTGTTCTAGTTACATTATATGCTATTTTGGTATTTATTCTACTCACGATTCCATGACAACATTTACACAGAAACTGTGACCACAATATTCAGCAGAAACCTCTGTGGATTTCTGTAAAATTCAAATATGAAATAACTTGTCATGATTTTCTCATAATCACATGCTGTTGGTATAGCTGTCAGTTAGAGTTGGGTGAGTATGTAAGATAGGGTCAGTAAATTTTAAAATGTTTTTGAAAAGTTTCTTCTGCTCTACAAGCCTGAAATTATTTGATCAAAAACACGTAAATGTAATTTTTTTTTTTTTTTTTTTTTATGTGATTACTCCAGTCTTCAGTGTCACACGATCCTTCAGAAATCATTCTAATATGCTGATTTAATTATCAAGAAACATTTCTTATTAATATCAATGTTGAAAAGAGTTGTGCTGCTTAATATTTTTATGGAAACAATTACAGTATATAAATATTTTCAGAACTCTTTGATATATGTAAACTTAAACAACAGCATTTATTTGAAAAATAAAACTCTTGTAATATTATGAATATCTTTACTGTCACTTTTGTTCAATTTAATTGGTCCTTGCTGAAGAAATGTATTTAAAAAATTATTGACCCCATACTTATACCATATACTTCAATATAACAACACAAATCATTTTCAAAAAAAAAAAAAAAGATTCGAAAGAACCGATTTGCAGAAATGAATCAAACTTTCACAAAAAAAAATGGAATATTTGCTACTTTGGTTGCTACTGAGATGGTATTTAGAAAACGAGTGGCCAAATAGCATGTAGCATGTTATAGTATATTATAATAGCATATAATAGCAAATAGCATATTATAATTGTTACAGTATTCACAAAATCTGTTCATTTTATATCATCGAAACAAAATGAAATAGGGCCGTATAGTATCATATGTTCTATCTATGGGGTAATCAGTCAGCAGAGACAGACAAAGACAGTGTGGGCAGTGATTATTCTTGTGTCTTTGTCTGCGCTCTCTCAATTATACTAACAAGAGTAGATTGTGCACATGCAAAATTACAGATTCCATCTGAGGGAACAATGAAGCATTTCTAATCCAGTCTCTCCTGTGCTCACTCGCTCTTTTTCTGTCTGTCTGGGTGTGCAGTTAAAAGCCCCGTAGTCTTCCTCAGCTCAGTGCAGCATAAAAATCTCTTTGGGGAGATTTTAAACCTTGCTCTTTGCCCCAGGCCTTAAAGACAAGCAGCAGAAACAAAAAGACTAAGTATTGGACTAATGGGAGCAGGTTTAGGGAACGAGAATAATGCATTTGTGTTTGCTTTCCCTTCACTTACAGCAGTCATCACTCATTGCTTTTCTTTGTCTAGTGAGCATCCTTTTCGCTATCTGCTCTTCCATGATAAATGACTAATATGAGCCTCCCAGTGCTTTTTATATTTATATTATAATATCTGACTGAATTAAGTTTGCTGACTTATCAGAGTTTATTTGAGGGTGCAATTTTGCCGTTGTTGTTCTCAAGCAGGCCTGTCTGCGCTTTAATAATTTATAATGTGATAAATGGAGACATTTCAGATGATTATACTTCAGTAATGATATATTTTGTGACTCATCGCTCCACTTTTGAGTTTTGTTTCAAAGAGCGTTATTCGTTTCACACCCACTTATACCTTCCTACCATCTGTTCACTCAATTTTGAGAGCTAGAGGAAGCTTACTGTCCGCTACTATAAAGTGTTTTATTAGTCGCCATATCCCTTATAAAGGTTGAGAGCATTTTGTGTCACCTGTAGGGCTGTATTAGTGTGAAGTAAAGAAAGCTAAAGACTACCTATAGAAAGTAAAGCTGTGATAACATGCTTTTTTTAACAGTCGACTCATGCTGGTGATCTATTCTACAACCTCTCTTTCTCCTCAAACAAAAGAGTATCTGAGGGAGGGAGCGGGACGTTCGGTAGAGTCAGTCCGTTTCATTATTCCATTACAATGCACACCCTCCTCACAGCCAAACATTAGCTTTACGCTCATCTGCAGAGAGGATGGAGGGGGAGAGAAAACATTCATCAAAGAGGGGGACGGGAAAGAATGAAAGATGACAAAAAAATGTGACGCATGAAAGAAGGAAAGACAGATTAGGAAAGAAAACAGATCATAAATGGAATACTAACAGGTTGAGAGACAGAGACAGACAGACAGAGAAAAACAAACAAGATGAAAAGTGGAATAAATTGTAGAGAACCTAAATGAAAAAATAAAGAAAAATGTAAAAAATATTGGATGGATGGATGGATGGACAGATAGATATATCAGAGAGAGAGAAAGAAAGAAAGAGAAGTAGAAAAACAAACAAACACAAAGTGACAAAGTGGAATAAATGGGAAATAACCTTAACATAAAAAGAGAGAAAAATGAAAAATAGATAGATCTGTTTGTAGTGTTTTGTAGCATTATTCATACTGGTGTTGAAGCTGAGATGTGATCAGAGAGTGTGAGCTGTGTGTGTGCTTTAATAACGCAGCTCAGGCTAGCACATCCTTCACAGTGAGGGAAGTGAAGTGGAGGAGGTGTCCTCCTAAGTGCCTGTGATTAAAGTTTCACAGTGAGACACTGCAAAGCCCAGCAGGCCATTCCACCACCACACACCCTTCCTCCATCCTCTCCACCTGCCTCCACCCTGCAGGAGACGTCCGGCTCCGAGACAACAAAACATCTAGCGCATTCACAAACAACAACAATACATATGAGCATCTTATCTGAAGTTTTTGAGTTTTATGTTGCAGTCATCACATTGTGTTTGTGCTAGCATAGGGTCTGTTGTCTTCACGCTGAGATTCATCGCACATTATTACCGCTGAATCCCAGTATCACGTAGGTGAGGAGTAGGAGGGAGGCAGAGAGAGTGGGCAGCAGGTCACTCAGTTCATTCGCTGACTCACGTTTGCCGCTCTGCTAATCGGAATCACGGTTTCTCTCATCGATTTTCACTAACCTTTTGGTTATGACTGCACAGACATTTTAACTGTAGATCCCCGCTGAGATATTCCGTCTGGAGTATGTTTTCGAAGCTGAAGATTTGATATTTAATGGAATCAGATCAGATGGTAATAGATCTGTTTTTGATTAGTGCACATATGCTTATATACATCACAGCCCACATTAAGAGGGGAAACAGACAGTGGAAAGGCAAGTTGGCGGCCATCATGAGCAGCTATTGCCATTTTAAATACAGCTTTGATTTTCCAGAATGATTGAAATCTACAAAAATGCTTGAAAGGTTATATTTACAAGTTAAATGCACATAATGCCACCACAATGTCATAATTACAAATTTTCTTTGAGCCTGAGTTTCCAAATTGGGGGAATTTCATTGAGAAAATATAGCAGGCACAATAAATGCAGAATCTAAAACTAGCTAAGTTGGACGTACAAATAACGACAGAATACATAAGTTCTGTACAGCACCTTCATAAATTTAATAAAAACTGGTGCTGCAAAAGTATTAATCGCATTCAAAATAAAAGTTTGTTTACATACTATATGTGTACTGTGTATATTTATGTATATATAAATACACATACATTAAGGAAAAATGTTAGATTTATATCTAAAATATTTATATTTATATGTAATACAAATTATATAGCAGTATAAATATATACATGCAAATATTTTTTTAAATATATACATGAGTTTGTATTTATATATACATAATAAATATACACAGTACACACACATATAGTATGTAAACAGACTTTTATTTTGAATGCAATTAATTGAGATTAATAATTTTGCAGCCCTAATAAAAACATCAAAAAAGCGAAAACACACCTGATTTACACAATTTATCATTCTATTAAATTAGTTTAAAAAAAAAAAAAAAAAAACCTTGCTGTACATCGCCATCTTGCTCTGACCAAAGTGATTTAAACACTCCTGACCTCATAATCACAGCTTCTCGACTCATAAATACAAACTTCCCATGAGGATTTGATTACACCATATGCTTACATTTAATAAAATGTGACCAAAAAAGGTGTCAAATTGGTGGTCTTTAGCTCAAATGTGGTTAAAAGACTCCGTATACTGTCATGCTACGAAAAAGGGAACATTGAACAGTTTGAGTAAAAAAGCAGATATTGTGCAAGGAAGCATTTATGTATATATTTTATATAAGGCTGACAGGGTAGCAGATTTACGTAATACATGCAACTCTAAGAATAGCATGAAACGGGAACTCAAAGCTATTGCAAAACCAATTAACTTTCCTTCACTACTGAAGATGCTTTTTTCCACAGCAAAGTTTCACATCACACTTGAATCGCTAATATAAAAGCTTAAATATCATGTGGAGGACAAATCTAATGGAAGGAGGAGCAGGGAGGCCAGAGCTGCGAAAACAAGTGAACTACAGTGAAAAATGGGGTCAACTCTAGTTTATGTAACTCTACAGCAAGGTTGAGTAGACTGCAGTGCAGTACTGCGTTTTTCTACCACTACTCTCTTGTACACAAACAAACATACACACAACAGCCAGCTGTCGTCCTGAGGATAGAGATCGTCAGATGGGTCTCTATCTCTCACTTTATTGGCCTTAAGGTCTTGTTGACCCTTACTGCTGAAGCTGGATATGATCCAGAGACGTACATGCTGACCCCAACAAACACATGCACACATGCTTCTGTTACACACACGGTTTGAATCACAAACCCTCTGGCAGCCAGTAAAAAATAGGTTTGTGTGATTTTTCATGCATAGTGCTAGTGTCACCAATGTGGTCCAAGTCAAAAGAGCCCACCTCAAGTCTCTAGATATGGCTCAAATATGTCCTTCTATACAAGTTTAAGTCTGGTGGTAGTTGAGGAGAGACCCCCCCACACGATACGTTTAAATGGATCCAATGTGCTATTACAACTGGAAATTTTTTGTCTTCTTTTTCCTTATTCTCTTCCTCTATTTCTATCTCCTGGTTAGTGGAACAGTGACCGTGTCATTCTGAGGCTAAACTGTAAAGTGTGCTTCGAGTGTGTAGTCTGAACCATCTTCTCATATTTATACCTGCTGCAGTATAGAGATGAGGCTTTCTCTCTGCTCTTTTCTCTGGATTAGAAGAAATTAGGTCAGATTGGCATTGAACATTTAACTGGGTTCAGCTTTAAGACTTCTGCTGGGTAGCCATAATTACTGTATTGTTGGCTTCTTAAGGAACTGAGACAAATTCTTCCTCTTGTTCAGCAGGGAGGGTGTGAGAAGTATTGTTGTATTAGTGTTGTGCATGTTTTTGTGACCGCACCTTGGAACAGGTGAGCTGTCATGTTCTCATCTGTGTCTTGTAATCCACCCTTTGCATAATAGAAACCCAAAACCTTATTTATGAACAGCTTTCCAAACTATCCTTGTGTCTAGACTTAATCTTTCACTGTTCCTTTGTTTAAAATGTGTTTTATGTTTCTTTTTCAGGGAAAACTGCCTTAGGGCTGATCAGGACCATGAGGTCAATAAATAGAAACATTGCTGTCTGGAAATACATCTGATCCACTGGTTCTGCCTCAGGTACTACTGCCGATCTTATATACATGATGTCATGTTCTAACACAATCGAATCATGGTTTTGAGGCAGCTCAAAACCTAGTGAGCTACCTCGCTGCCAACTGCAGCGATAGAGTTCATTAGCATGTTGCTAAGTTAACGATATAATATTCTAAATTGCCTAAGAAATGCAAAGCACTCACAAATATTGGGCAAAATGATGCGATTTAATTACTACTTTCAGTAACATAATTTGGATAAAACATAAGTGAATCAAGTATTTAAGGTTGTTTATAATCAGTTTTTCTCTCACCTAGCCTAGCATCTAGAATTCAGTTTTTCCCAAACTCATCACAATGGGAATTAGAAAGAGAACATTATGGGATTGGCTGTTATTGCTTGTGCAAACTAGGTGTCATGAGCAATTACGAGGCAGGATGATTAACTTACCTTCTGGGACAGCCTTCATGTCTGGAGTGTGCCTACGATGCCTTAAAATGCTGCTCTGTAAGTTTTGGAGCAGAGCAAATATCTCTCATGACTATTTTTTTTCCATGCCAAAGTGATCTCATAAAAATAATTCTATAAACTGTACACAATGGATTTCTATAATGATTTCCTGTTTCTTTCTTGGGACTAATTTGTCAAAATTTTGCACCTAATTGAACCGTTCTAAAAATTTCAAGTGGTTACAGCTGAGATACACAAATGGTGAACTCTCTAATGGAGGTTATTGTAAAAATCCTCTGATGTTCCCACCACAGGGGGTTGAGAGGTTTCACATCTCACTCCTTCGCTCACTTTCTCGTTTTGTGTCTTTGTGTGCGTCAGAGATATTTCTGGTTCCGGTCACATCCTATTCAGCTCTCACTTTTAGAGATGGTGAGACTGAATTTCTCTTCTGTAGGTAGATCATCTTTTATTCTGTTGCTTTCTCTTTCTGCACTGTAAAAACATTTACCCCTTTACATGGACTTAGCAGGTATGCTGCTTTAGAGCTGCAATGAGTCTTTTATGATCTCTAAAAAGCTTCTCTGGAAGAATGCGGTGCTGGTCTGTCAGGTTTGAGAGCTCCAAAAACTTGCAAATCTGTCTTTTAAATGTCATACAGGCATGTACAGACATCTTGCTGGTGATTGGTAGATCTTCATCTGTATAGGCAGTGACATGTCCTATATCTAACCCATGTTGTGTCTTCCACAGACGTTAAACAATGGGAAACATAGAGAGCCAAAATGGAGACCACGCCTACTACAGTGAGGGGCAGGGCCAACTCTCACGAAAGCACATGACCCGATCACTTCGTATCTCTAACAAGCAGTCTCGACGATCACGTCATGCCTCATCCAGCAAGGCTGAACACCGCAACTCTGAGACCAGCACAAAATCCAGCAGCACCCCTTCCATCCCACAATCCCTGAGTGAAAATGGCCTGGAACCCTTCAATGAGAAGAATGCTTTGGAGGGCTATGGAGGCACCATTTGGGTGGACCGGATGGCCATGAACTTGCGGCCGATGTCCTTCCACGACAACATGGGGGATCCCACCACCACGCCAGGCTCTGAAGACGGAGTGGAGATTGACACAGTGGTGGCAGACAATTGTGATGATGAAGGACTTTTCACAGGTGAGGACACGTACATGCAGAGGACCAGAGACGGTCCTCGAGAAGGTGGAAGCTTTAAGAAGAAGCGCTCCAAATCTGCTGACATGTGGAGAGAGGATTCCATGGAGTTTTCCTTGTCGGATCTAAGCCAAGAGCATCTGACAAGCACAGAGGAGATTATAGGGACAAATGAGGATGAAGACAAAGGCTTTACCAACTGTGGAGGACGCCGTCGGACCTCCAGCCCGCGGACACTCGAGACTCAATCAGGAGAGAGAGCCAACTCTTTAGATGAGCTTTGCACACAGAGGCTACCTCCTCTTCGTGGCTCCCAACTTCTCTATAATGGTCACAATCCCGAGAGGACAGAGGGAGGTGTAATGAACGGTGAGATCTTGTCTCCTGCGGAGGAGGAAGGGAACGGATATGGAGCATACACTCTTCCTTGTCGTCGTTCTCACTGCCTGTCGGAAGGTCTGTCCAATCATCAGACTACCATCTGCTCACGTATGCAGGGACGGCGGGCACAAACAACACATGTGAGTTATGCCTCTGACTAATGGTTTTTCCAAATCATCTGAAAATAAAAACTGGCAATGATTTATCTGCAGTATCTCCAGATTATTATGAATCATGTTTTTGACCACTTTGCCCACTTCCAAGCTTCTCAACTTCTCTACAATCATCCATTTTTGTAGAACCTAGTTGGTAGTTTAAAGTACCCAAGATATGGATAAAGAGCAATTACCTTATGGGATTCTCTGTTAATTTCAGATCTCCTCTACTTTTAGCTCTAATAAAATGTGAAAGATAAACCCCTCTAGGGTCTTTAAAACCAAATTCAGATAGGTTTTAACTTTCATGTTTGTGCATATTTAATGTGATCTGAACCGTTTGTGGTTGTCAAAGAGCTTCTGACTTTGAAAGGTCTCAGGGGACAATTCAAACATTCCCTGAGTCATGTTCATGCCTTTGACAGCTACTTTGGTCACCTGCTCAGAGTTCTAAGTGTTTTTGAAACATGATATTTCCCATGATCTACCTGCGAGGAACTTCAGTGTTCCTGTGTTGTGAAAGGGAAGCAGCACTTTCTTGTCTTCCTCTTTCTGTTCCTCTTTCAAGCACAGGTAAACAAGTTGAAAACAAGTACAGATTAGTCTCTTTCTTTGTATCTGTCAAAAGGGGAAAGAAAGAAGAGCCATTTTGCAGCTCAATGGAAGTTAGTTTCCATTACAATTTTTATGAAATGTCAAACTATTGTTTGGGGTGAGATTCTGAGTAGGAATTCTTGTTTGGAGGATGTAGCTGTAACTGTAGAGGGAGTGACATCTTTTGTCTCCACTAACATATTCTGTTTGCGTGAAGGATATCACGGCCGGTGAGGGCAGTGAGTATGGAGACAGCGGTATTGACGGTGGCGCAGCTGAAGTCGAGCATTCCTCACGCCGTTGCAAGGCCATGTCTGCGTCCTTCTCCGTCTACTCTACTGCTAGCGGAAGCATCTTCGCGGGAAGCGACAGCGGCAGTAGCAGCGGAGGTGGAGGAGACCGTGAGCGTCAACCGGGTGGAGATCAAGGTGTATACGAGAACTTCCGTCAGGAGCTGGACTTGAACTCCCGACAGACGTGGGATTGCCTCGAAGAGGCCAGTTCGGCTGCTAGCGATGAGAGGAGCAGTGGAACGCTAAGCTCCATTTACCCCTCAGACATTCTACTAAGCACGGTGCAGGGCACTGTGCGGAAGGCCGGCCTGTTGGCTGTGAAGAACCTCCTGGTGCACAAAAAGAATAAGAGGGTGGAACCAGCAGCAAAAAGGAAATGGAAACAGTACTGGGTGTCACTCAAAGGTGAGACTGAAACCATGTTTGGATTAGCATATTGCTACTCTTACTATTTCTGCTCTATCCTTAAAGTCTTGCCTGTTAATCAGAAAAAAAGGTGGATATAATGAGTATAATATGCATCGTTTACCTGGATGGCCTCTTATATTTGATCAAACGGGCAGTAAACAGCAAAGCACACTTCACTGGGTATTCCGTCCCATAATGCGATGCATTTTACATCTTGCAACTCCTTGACCCCGCACCAGTTACAAAATATCATGCACCTGCTATTTCACATCAGGGTAATCACACCAAACCCCTAATACATTCATTTTCAAATTCTGAGCTTTTGATTCAGGTGGTTTGATGTTTGTAACCTTGCCATGACTATTCAATCACAATCTAATTTCATGCTCTGGGCCATTTCCTGCAGCAATTGTTAATGTAAAAAGAACACAAAATAACATCTGAGACATTACAGGTCATCATTTGTTATCAAAACTGTCATCATACTTTCATATATTTATTGGTGTAGATTAATCAAATCCTGAAACTTTTTTTACATTTACAGTTCCATATTTTCTGATTTTCATTCACACTTTATCCTCCCAGGATGCACTCTGTTTTTTTACGAAACGGACGGACGTTCAGGGATCGACCACAACAGCATCCACAAACATGCAGTCTGGGTGGAGAACAGCATTGTTCAGGCTGTCCCAGAACATCCCAAGAAAGACTTTGTGTTTTGTCTGAGCAATGCACTGGGAGATGCCTTCCTCTTCCAGGTAAGACAGTCTGAATCTCGAAAGATGAATATTAAAGTGATTCCAGTTACTCCTATGAACTTGAATTCTTCAGGGTAGCATTTGAAGCCATTGGTGATGTTTTTTTTGCCCATACATTTATGACAGATGATAGAATTATCCCACACCGATGCTCATAGTCCACTGTATCATTCAAAACTGCTGAACAGTGTTTCTGAATTTCTGTGTCTCAGTGACATTTTATTCTGTGACAGCTGACAACATCCTGCTTACCAGGTGACATTCTTAAAGGTTAACGTGTCAGGGCCAACAGTCAAATCTACGTGATTGTCATTTGTTGCCATGTCGATTAAATTATATTATATTAATAGTGATGTTTAACCTTATATGGAGTGCCAATTTTTAGATACTGTGCCTTAAGGTTTTGCCCATTGTAGACAAAATGCCATTGGGCATTCTATAGTGATAAGAAATAATGTTCTGATTCACTTCTTTTTAGACATCAGGTCAAACAGAGCTGGAAAACTGGATAACCGCCATCCACTCAGCCTGCGCCGCGGCCGTCGCCCGTCAACACCACCGCGAGGACACCGTGCGATTGCTGCGCTCTGAGATCAAGAAGCTTGAACAAAAGATCGACATGGATGAGAAAATGAAGAAGATGGGCGAAATGCAGCTCTCTGCCGTCACTGATGGGAAGAAGAGGAAGACTATTTTAGAGCAGGTATGGACATGCCGCATATGCATTTCTGATTTTCTGATGATTTTAAATTGTGCTTATTATTGGAGAGTCAGTGAATAATGTTTAGGTACTGGAGAGACTTGTTTGCCACTGGTTGGACAAACAAATATTTCCACCCAAAATCATGCCATTGGTTAAGCCAATTAATAAAAAATAAATAAATAAAGCAAGCTTTGCCTTAGGACTTTCAATTTATTAAACTTCACCTATAAACACACCCTGATGAAATTATCATTCAGTAATTGTTTCATTTGTTTACTAGGACACGTTAATTGAGTCACAGATTTGGTGTTTCTGACATGTCTGATGCTACTGTATATTTTTGCTGTGTCTGTTTAATCTCTAACTGACATGTGATTTGATTGATATTACATAAAAGTTGAGTGTAAATATGTGTCTGTTCACTTATTGTGTATGTGATGTGCTCGTCTGTTTGTGCGGAGGTGGGCTTACTCCTCCATGGTCTCTGAATAGACTCAGGTCATGCTGGCTTGGAGGAGGCCTGCTGACTAATGATTTATCCCAGCATCCTCCTCCAGTAAAAAAAACCGTGTTAAAAACACTGCCCACACTCTAATAGTCAGCCGCTTAAGGGCCCTCATCAGTGTGCGAACACAGAAAACAATAAGCGCAGAGCATGTTAAAATACTGACAAAGCAGAAGAATTGAAATCTTTCTTTCCTTTTGTTCAGATATTCCTCTGGGAGCAGAATTTGGAGCAGTTTCATATGGACTTGTTTCGGTATCGCTGTTACCTGTCCAGCCTGCAGGGTGGCGAGCTTCCAAATCCAAAACGCCTACTCGCCGTTGCTTCCCGCCCCACCAAACTGTCCATGGGTCGTCTTGGCATTTTTTCAGTATCATCCTTCCATGCCCTGGTATGAAATACACACATACATACAAACCTCCACGCTCTCAAAACACTCAATATCATTGCATTATTCCCTATTTCTCTCTGTTTCGCACACTTACTCCTTTCATTCACACTCTCGAGCATGTTTAGTTAATATCCACTTCATTATAATCCACTCCACAAGAACCGGGTGAGCTCTGAGCAGCCTGTTCTTGGCCTGAGTCCTAACAGAAACTACATAACAAAACATGCTGTCACCATCGTGGCATTGTCATTCCTGTGGTTCAGCAGAAAACGTACAGAATGGCGTAATATGCAGCCGGAGGACCGCAACTGTCACCTCAGAAGAGTCACAGTGAGGCGTGGAAATACAACTCCCATTTAATTGCGTAACTCATTGAGTTCCAAAAACCAAACCAAGATTGACGGAAAATCAATGACGTTTTAAGTAATGAAAAAGGGAGCGTTTTTCGTCAATGGCTCTCAAGCAGTAGATCAATAACTCTTTGTGAAACTTCCTTTTAGCTATTTTGCTACTTAGTTTGTGTTTTTAAAAGCATCTTCACTAACCACTACCTTAAACTTTAAATGTCTTTATAAATGTTCTTTTCTCATTTCTTCTGTCTTCTAAAATATAAAACAAGCCACAGAGTTTTGTCTTGTACCGCAGATGTCCCCTAAACTGCTAAGGTTTTATGTCTATGGAAACTCCTTCATGTGGTCTGATTACTGAGGAAATCCTTTATGAATTCTGCGGCACTAACGTTTATTATCCCAGAAATGTGAGTGTGGTTTCATGTTGGGGTGTGTGAACAGAACATCTTCACACCATAGCAGTTGATGTGTACTACTGCTGAAATGAGTCATGGTGTCAGAATTTTTCCCATCACTGATCTTTATTTGAAACCTAAAGGCAAAGGGATGTTTTTCCCCCTCTCTTTCTTGATCTTTTCTCATAGTGTCACTGAAGCCATTTGTAATCAATGAAGGCTAAAACCTCTAGGCAGAATAAAGGTCTGTTCGCAACAATAACTATAATTATATTAGTGTCCACACCAGTGCGAGCTGCAGTTATGAAAAAACATTGATTTAAAAAAACAAAAAAAAAAACATTCTGAGAGTGATTCCAATGATGTTGTTCTTCTTTGTTGTTATCATTATAGTTGTGGATATATTCTCATAGAATTAGAACAATTATTAAAGCTTTATAGCTATCCTTAGTGTGAATGGCCCTTAGGAGTTATTTATTTAAATTGTGTGTCACTTAAATGTTTAATACTAATGTTTACTGTACAATTATGGGATTGGTGAAATATTTAAAGAGACTGTTCATCCAAAAATGACAATTATTGTCATTTACTCACTCCCATGTTGCTCCAAAGCCAGACATGAGATATTTTGAACAATGTTCATGCTGCACTTTTCCCATTTTCATTTTTGGGTGAACTATCCCTTTAAAGATTTCCTCCACAGTGAGAAATGCTAAATGGTTTAAAATTATCATCACATGTGCTTGAAACTCTCTTAGATGTTTATTGACTTTCTGTATTCGGCTTTGTGTTGGACAGGTGGCAGCGAGGACAGATGGGGGAATTCGGAGACGTACCCAGGCCCTGTCTCGTTCCTCCAGTAAACGAAAGAGCCGGTTCTCCTCTCTGTGGGGTCTGGACACTACCTCAAAAAAGAAAACCAAAGGCAGACCAAGCATCAACCAGGTTCACATCTGCTAGATATTACATACGTGTGTTCAATAGAACAAATCACTGTTTATTTTTCACACAATTGGCAATAGTTATTTTTTATGTGCTGTAAGTGCTGGGTGGGTTCCAACTGAAGGTTTTGTCTTAACCTCAGGTGTTCGTAGATGGTGAAGAGTCGGTTAAGAGGAATCTCGAGCACATGTTTGAGGACACTGGAAAGGAGATGCTGGTGAGGAGGACACTAACACTTCCCAGCATGCTTTGCATAATTAAACCTGTCAAAGAGAATGCTTTCAGAGGCAGATCGCATAAGAACCGAGATGTTAGGGCTATATGCAGCTCCCAAAGGGAGCTGGAAAGAGCTAGAGAGAGTTAAGACACCCAAGCTGGGCTGTAGGGCCTCAGAGAGAAGCGACGGGAGGCCCGGGCTCCTCTCCCACCCGGCACGTCCATTAACAGCCAGGAGAGGAGGCAGATGGCGGGTGTTTTGGGAGGGGAGTGTATGTGCGTGTGAGTGACAGAATGTTGGAGTGTTTAATGTATTGTCTGCATGTGTTTGCCAGTATGTGAGTGTGTTTAAGTCCCTCTGACCCATTTCCCGCTCTCCTTCACCATGTGTGGGCTTGCTGTCTCTCCATTATGGGGGACCACCATCGCAGCTACTCTGCGGGCAGATTGTTGAGGGGAAGGGGAGGGTGCTAGGCTGTCACCCGATAGTGTGGGATAAGCTATCTGAGCCAGGCAGCATGCCGTCACTGACAGCAGGCCAGACCCGCTGACAGACCCAAGAGCCCTCGAAAGACCCACAATGAACATCCCAGCCGGTACACGCCAGCTCATCGATCACCCACCAGACGTCTAACAGCGCCGTTGTCAGACAGAGGCGCTGAGTTTTGTGTGGGGCTTGCACATTGCTGTGCTTGGATGCCAAGTTAATTAGTCTCAGACTAGATATCATCACACTGTCTGCTGCATCGATCCAGACAGCTCTGCTTAAGTGTGATAAGGCCGATTTGCGCAAATATAACCAGAAAACTGACACCTTTGTAAATCTGCATTCAGTGGTTTGTCTGATATCTTCTTGTGGTATTCACTTTTCTCACACATTTTAGGTTTAAGCAACATGAAATTGACCCAATTTACTTTCTTGATGCACATTCCTGGTTTAATTGTGCATGCTTCATTAGTAGAGAGTCTTCTTTCATTTTTCTGGCTATTTGGCTTTTTGTTAGAAATTTCTGATGGATCAAATCAAGTTCCTTTTTGTATTTTTAAGATTGCACAATATATCAGCAGTCATGTCATTATCTCATCAGAGTAAAATAGGCCATAAAATTTAAAATACCATTCCAGATGGTTGAAATCAAGTTCAATCGTACAGCCTGTAAAGTAAAATACAATTGTAAAATAAAAATATAAAATATTATTCTAGGTGAATGATTTCAACTTCAAATTCAACATCCTACATTTTTAGGGTTACATAATATATCAGCAGTCATTTTGATGTCGGTCCAATAGGTAAAAAAGGCCGTAAAATAAAATAATATATAATGCTTACTAATTGTTTAAGAACACTTGTTTGAACAATTGATGTGTATCCTGAAGAACGCTGTGAAGCCAAAACGCGTAGATCTACACTTTTTTACTTTTCTACATGATTTAGCCTAGTTAAGTAAAAGCTTTTTATTTTTACTACACGAGTGCCTTGGAGTATTTTATCTTCATAGTAAAATATAAGTATTAAAATGTAAAATATAATTTCAATTGAAGTCATCCATCCTACATTTTTAGGTATGTGCGATATATCAGCAGTCATATCGGTTTCAGTCTGATACGTAAAATGCCATTAAATGTTATATATAGTAATATAATATACAGTATATATAAAAATGCATACTGATATCTAATATGGGGTTTTATACTTATTTAAAACTAAAGATTTGCATATCAGTATATCACAATTTTTTTTGATCACATTATGTACAGTAAGTTAAATGCATTGCGATGCATGTCATGCTGACATTAAGCACATTCCTAAATAGTTTCTTTATTTCTTTTAACAGAAGGACCAAGAGGGTTTGGTGAACAGTCTCGCCCAACACAAGACGGACAGTGAAGTTTGGGTACCTGACTATCTCACACCGTCCTGGGTCTCTTTACCTGATGATCGGCCTGTGTTGGCTATCATACAGCCGGGGGAGACGGCCATGGAGGCCCTGGAGGCACTGTGCAAGGTAAATGTCATGTATACAAAACTATTCAAATCAAATACATTTCATTGCGACTATTTAAATCCAGTCAAACTGAAGTTCAGGTAACTAGATTCAGTGTCCTGTTTATTCCTCATATTGTCCATTTAATGTCACATCAAACCACATTGTTGTGACAAGATTCGCATAATATGGCCAAACCCACTTGAACTTTCCCTCCAAAAAGTTTAATCACAGAAATATATATCAATACAGAAAAAGTAGTTCACACATTATTTGTTTTTGAACCCTGATAAAATGGTCATCTGAAACCTATTGGTGGTTGTTTGTCGCCTTGCATGTCATCTTTTGTTCTGAGGCGATACATTAGCCACAGAAACGTCAGCTGTGCCATGTGTTTCTTTAGCAAACAAGATCCCAGTTTCACTATGCCATCATCTTGCAGCCCACTAGCAACAACGAACAGGAAATTTAACACCTAAAACACACTTCGATATCATAAAAGCAGAGTAATCTTGCGGTTAACATCTCGTGTAACTCATTTCCTGAAAACACGAAACTCGCCCCTCCCATCCTTTAAGCTTGGAGTTATTGAGAAAGTGCTAGAACTTACTAGTTCCCAAGGCAAACTGCTAAAGTGTCAGTGGATTATTTCTTCTTGCCGTCATCTTCCTGTTATCATTCTGCTGTAGTAGCTCTCGGCCTCTTTCCTTGTCCGTTCCCAGCTGCTATCACTGCAGGGTGTTCTAGAATGCTCTTATCCATAGTTCTCCATCACACCCCATTCACACTTGAATGCCAGTGGAGCAATCACACTGCAGTTACTCTGTCCGCTGTTTAAATTTATGAGTCATCTGCATGCATCTTTTTAGATATTCTGTAACAGCATAGAATGAAACATAAAGAATTATAAATAAATCATCCTGCAAAGTGGCCACACTAAATCCGAGAAATGGTTTTCTGTCAAGTCCTGAAATAAAATATGAACCAATTCACACTGGCAAACATAAAGTTAACGTCCTTTGTCATGGACACGTTTTCTTAGCATTTTAAGACGGTTGTAAGTAACTTCAACAGATTAAATGCTGAGGTTTATTGCTGAATGTAAATAGTTTCTCGATATTTATTTAGACATCCTTATTTGTTAATCTTCTTTTTATACAGCTCTCTGGAATACTTTATTCTGGTTGGTCAGCTGCAGCATTCTGTTGTCAAATATATTTGTATAATAAGGACTAAATTGTACTGTATACAGTATATGACAGTTTTTTACATAAGTGCTCTAGCTTCATGTCTTGTATCAACTCATGGTCTATTTCTTCTCACAGAACCTAATTTCACTTCAAATCAATATTTTATGATGATTTTTTTATTACTTATTTAGTAAGTAACCCTCTTGTAAGTTGGATAATATACAGTCAGCCATTCAAAAATACATACAGAGTATATATTTGTTTAGTGCTAAATATAATATAATATAATTTCTGTATTTTTCTGTATATAATATATTTCATATACCTTTTACCAGAGAAAGCATCTATAAACACAATGCATCATTTTATTAATATTATATCTTATTTGTTAATGTTTATTTGTTTTTTAATCTAAAGGTTTTAGTTTTAGTTAACTATAATAATCCTTAGCAATTATATACATTTTCCTTTTTTTTATATACAGACTTACAGACTGGAACTTTCCAAGCACTATATACGGCTGAAGTTCCTCGTCGACAATCAAGTGCAATTGTACGTCCCCAAGCCTGAGGAGGACCTCTGTGACCTGGTAAGTCCAACAAAAAAGGTCTGTCAGTGGGCACACGTGTCCTGGACAGCTAAGAGCGCTTAGCGGTCACAGACACAGCATGGGGTGAATTTATTAGATTGTGACGGACTCTGCAATGCGCCGCAGATAGTATAAAAGTTTCGAGTTCTGACTGCGATGTAGGTTAAAGCGAGTCTAAACTCTCAGACCATGTTGAGGAGAGGCTGCTGCATATGTTATGAATTATGTAGAAGATGCATGTCCTGCATAATGCACTCTGAATAGTTCTTCTATCCCCTTAGCTGTGTGTGTGTGTGTGTGTGTGTGTGTGTATTTGTGGAGTCTGGGGAAAACTACCTCTGCAACGACTGTGCAACCTCAAAGGCTAATTTACTTTGCTGGTTTTTTTCATGGTCGTTCTTCTAAGATGACAGAGAGTCTTTGTGTTTTCTATGTCTCCTCTCATCTTTTCTCTTTCTCTCTGTAGAGACTTGACTTTCTCTAACTTTTACTCTCCCTGAAATGATCAAAGCCCCAGTTTTGTCTCAGGCTCTCTTGAGAATGAGCTGATTTTTATTTAGCTTGTATATCAACGCCATAAATTTCAGCAGACTAAGACATTTTCCATGATGTATGTGAGCTCTTTCTGAAGTCATACTGTAAATGAACTGTACATCCATAGAGTGCAATCAATATGAGCCCCTCTCTCTCTTCCTTTGTTCAGCTCTACAAAGAAATCGAAATTTGTGCCAAGACAACCAAAGTCATCCAGTTTGACAGAGATGAGTCCTGTGCCATAGGCTATGGTAACAATGCTGTTCAGTTTATATCTGATTTATTCCTCGTACTTCTTCGTTCCTTTTCTTTCATTTTCAGTTATTTATATCTCTTTTTCACTTCTCCAGGATTTTCAGTGGCAGTAGTAGAGGAGGATGGAGGCCAGCAACTTCATATCACTGATGTGAAAGCAGGAGGTCTGGCATTTGCCAAAGGTGTGTGATGGAACTCAGCACATAGCAGTCCTTCATTACAGTTCAGTTATATACAGTGTTGGGGAAGATGCTTTGAAAAACTGTAGCTTGTCGTAATTTAAAGCCACACAATTTCTAGTCAAGCTACTTTAGAAAAAATCTTATATGCACACACACACACACACACACGCACACACACACACAAATATAAATATGGTGGCCCAGTAGTGCACAACACAACAAAATCTCCACAACACAACAAAAGCGGCAACACTATGAAATCAGCACAACACAATGAAAACAAACTCGCAACACAACAGAAAGAAGTCGCAACAGAATGAAATTAGCACAACACAAAGGAAACAAGCCACAACACAAAGGAAACAAGCCACAACACAAAGGAAACAAGCCTCAACACAATGGAAACAAGTCACAACACAGCAAAATTAGTACAACACAACAAATTATTAGCACAACACAATGGAAACAAGCCGCAATACAACGAAATTAGCACTACAGAAACAAGTCGCAACACAACGGAAACAATTCGCAACACAACGGAAACAAGTCGCAACACAGCGGGAACAAGTCACAATACAATGAAATTAGCACAACACAACGGAAACAAGCCACAACACAAATGAAACGAGCCACAAAACAATGAAAACAAGTCACAATACAATGAAATTAGCACTACACAACAGAAACAAGTCGCAACACAACAGAAACAAGACGCAACACAACGGAAACAATTCGCAGCACAACGGAAACAATTCGCAACACAACAGAAACAAGTCGCAACACAACAGAAACAAGACGCAACACAACGGAAACAATTCGCAACACAACAGAAACAAGTCGCAACACAACGGAAACAATTTAAATTTAATTTAAAGCCACACAATTTCTAGTCAAGCTACTTTAGAAAAAATCTTACATGCGCGCGCGCACACACACACACACACACACACACAAATATAAATATGGTGGCCCTGTAGTGCACAATACAACAAAATCTCCACAACACAACAAAAGCCGCAACACTATGAAATCAGCACAACACAATGAAAACAAACTCCCAACACAACAGAAAGAAGTCGCAACAGAATGAAATTAGCACAACACAAAAGAAACAAGCCTCAACACAATGGAAACAAGTCACAACATAATTAACTTAGCACAACACAATGGAAAAAAGCTGCAATACAACGGAAACAAGCTGCAACACAACGGAAACAAGTCACAACACAACGAAATTAGTACAACACAACAAATTATTAGCACAACACAGCGGAAACAATCCGCAATACAACGAAATTAGCACTACACAACAGAAACGAGTCGCAACACAACAGAAACAATTCGCAACACAACGGAAACAATTCACAACACAACTGAAACAATTCGCAACACAACGGAAACAAGTCACAACACAACGGAAACAAGTCACAACACAATGGAAACAAGTCACAACACAATTAACTTAGCTGCAATACAACAGTAACAAGCTGCAACACAACGGAAACAAGTCACAACACAGCGAAATTAGTACAACACAACAAATTATTAGCACAACACAACGGAAACAAGCCGCAATACAACGAAATTAGCACTACACAACAGAAACAAGTCACAACACAACGGAAACAAGTCACAACACAACGGAAACAAGTCGCAACACAGCGAAAACAAGTCGCAACACAGCGGAAACAAGTCGCAACACAGCGGGAACAAGTCACAATACAATGAAATTAGCACAACACAACGGAAACAAGCCACAAAACAATGAAAACAAGTCACAATACAATGAAATTAGCACAACACAATCGAAACAAATCACAACACAACGGAAACAAGTCACAACACAACGAAATTAGCACAACACAACGTAATTAGCACAACACAGCGAAATTAGCACAACATAAATTATTAGCACAACACAACGGAAACAAACCATAACACAACGAAATTAACACTACACTACAGAAACAAGCCACAACACAACGGAAACAAGTCACAACACAGCAAAATTAACATAACACAATGGAACCGAGCCGCAACACAGCAAAATTAGCCCTATGCATTGTGTTGTGGTGATTTCGTTGTGTCGTGCACTACTGGGCCACCATAATATATATAAAGAGATCATAATATAGTCTTGAAATGGATTTCTCTTTTGTTTATGTAGGGTGACCATACTTCCTCTTTTCCCCGGACATGTCCTCTTTTTGAATCTAAAAAATTGCATCTGGCCGGTATTTCTAAATCGCCCAAAATGTTCGGGATTCGGCTTTTGCTCTCTCTTGCTTTTCCAATTTCTGACCATTGCCACCTGCTCTCGCAAACATTTTAATGTTCAATATAATTTTCACGCATTAGGGAGCCGCTATCAATATGCGGAGTAGGCTATTTAAATCATTTAGATGCAGCTCGTGTTGGATGCAGGGTTGCCAAATCCACATTTTTTCCCACAGAATTGGGCTGATTTTAAACTGTTGCGACAGGTTGATTTTCTCTCGTGGGTTTGAAGGTTTGAAATATTGCATAAATTACATTTGACTGAAATGCTTGTATTGAAACATTTTGCATTCTACCAATGATAAAACTGTGGTACACGTTAAGTTTTGTGAAGGCTGGCCACTGCAGGAAGCCTTTTTGCTGTGATCAATCTGCAAAACAGTGACTAATATATGTAATTTATGTACGGAAATGACATATTTAGAATTTTGATAAGGGATATGGTCATTGCGCTATACTTTACCCTTTACTCTATGGATGTACCCCCCCCCCCCCCCCCCCCCCCCCCCAAGACCCACCAACACCCCACCCCAACAACACCACATGTCGTCATGTAAATGAACGGCCAAAACGCATAAAAACGTTTCCATTTTTAGTTGAAAACAACATTGTGTAAATGCCTCACAAAAAAGTTCCTAGATTACTTTACTGCCTCTATTTGGCAGCTCTTCCAGGTCCAAATCACAACCTTATGCCTCACCTGTAGTAGTCTATAAAACCACTGAGAAATTAGCAGGGGAATATGCAGGAGTCTGAACTGCGAGGACTGACCCAAATCTCCACTGGACTGGAGGAAAATCATTTAAAAAGCCCTCACATGAGCACAGGATTACCAAGAGGAGCAAATTAAAACCATTACGCGCTGCCAGTGATATCTGTGCCAAGCGAGTGCATTCATTAAGAGCAGCCTTCAGAACGGTTTCAGATACTCTCTGTTCCAGTAAGTCCAGTTATTGAGTGTCAGAGTATTTTAATTAGTGGCACTCACTAAGATAAGCGTCACTATTATTATTGCTCATAATAAGGGTCAGGGATTTGTGCTAAACCCCAAAGTATTAAACTGAATGTGACTGAATGTAATGTACACAATCTGCATGGATTTCCCTGCTGCAAAAAAACATTTAAATCAGACTAACACAGGTTTTAGCTTGTTTAAGATGGTCTTCCAGCCTGACCAAACTGGCCAGGCTGGTTCAAACATTTTTAGCTGGGTTTTGTTTCAATTTTGTTAGTGATTTTACCCAGAAGGCCTTGCAAAACTGGAAGTGTACAGGAAAAGGCTTGTCTGGATGAATAGAAAGGCAGATGGATACAAACCCAAGTGGACAGTTCGGTAAGCAATTTTTTTGGGGGGCGGAGAAGAATATGCCCCAACAAAGCATTGGCTCATTAAGACCATGTGCTGTCCAAACTGAATGAAGCGAGTATCTGTGAAATACACACGGACAAAATGTGCTGGAGGTAATACTCAAATTCAGGACAGTTTGGGGACACAGCACTGGGGGCGCTTGTTGATGACATCACCCCAACATTCATCATCGCTTTATTGCCAGGGGCAGAGCCGAGCCATCCAATAAAAGAGCTTTATTACAGCTGACATTTCGCTTCATGTAAAACTGGGTCACACTTCAGGCAGTGTGTGCATGCATGCATGTTTGTAAAACCATACAGCATTCATAAAAACTCAGGAACAGAGGGAAAATTTCAGTTCCTGCAGGAACACGGGCATCAATAATCAATTAAACTGGCAGTCCCACCTAATGAGCGTTAACTGAGCTATTGGAGGCTAATTGAGCAGCTGATGTGTTGGTAATTGATCATTTAGAGAGAGGGAGTCAGGTGGTTGGGGGAAGAGCAGATGAGCTTCTTTCTTTGTTCTCATCCTGTATGTATAACATGTACAAGAAGTCTACTTTAAAACATTTGAATAGTAAGGAAATAATCATTTCTTAATGTGGTTGTATAAATAATTAACTTTATGCTTTAATAATTAACCTCTGACAGCATAAAGTGTTGTACTTCGGCAAGAAAACAAGGTCTTTAAATGTTTTAAGAGAAACTTATGAACTTTTATCTGTTGACTGTGTGTTTGAGTGATGTAATTACATTTTGGGGTTACAAACTTGATTTGAGCTTTTGTTTATCATTGTGTTCAGGTCTGCGAGCAGGTGATGAGATTCTGAAACTGAACAGTAAGCCGGCGAGTGTGTTGGAGCTGGCTGACATGCAGGCTGCGTTTTCTTTGCCCTCTCTCACCCTGACTGTCAGCACGCTGCCTGCTACCGATCCGCACCAGCTGTGCCAGATGCCTCCCCGCCGATCGGACGGGGCACAGGACCTCTGCACTGACATCTTCTCCCAAAGTCAGGGTAAACTTTTATCACTGCGGTCTTTTTTTTTTCCTCCATATATTTGCTTATTTTATTGTCATTTATCAGTTTTATTTGGCTCTGCTAGTAGAAGAGAGATTGCTCCACCTTTTAAATCAACCTTTTCAAAGTTTGAGATTCAGAAATCATAAAAATCAGTACTAGAATTTGACTATACATCAACATACAGTAATACTAGAGATAAACTACAGTTCAAATTGTGGGGTCAGAAAGATATTTTTGAAAAGTCTGGATTTATGATTTAAAAATGCAGTAAAAACAGCATTTTGAAATATTATTAGAATTTAAAATAGCTGTTTTCTGTTTTAATCTAGATTTTAAAATGAAATTTATTCCTGTGATGGCAAAGCTGAATTTTCAACAGCCATTACTCCAGCCTTCAGTGCAGTGTTGTTTTTGCTATTGTAGTTTAGTTAATATGTTGAATACAATTTTAAAATGTTCTGTGTTCATTTTAATTTGTTAATGTTTTATTAAATTTCTTGTGTGGTTTTTATTTTATTAATGTCTTTATAATTATGAAGTTTTATAATATTAAGTTTTATTTCATGTAGCTTTAGTTATTATATTTATTTTTATTTTAAGTTATTTTATTTTAAGTAATGAAAATTATGGTTTTACTTTTAGTTAATATTAAATGATGATAACCTTACTCCAATGTCACATGATCCTTCAGAAATCATTCTAATATGGTGATTTAGTGCTCAAAACATCTTATCAGTCTTGAAAACAGTTGTGCTGCTTAATATTTGTGGAAATCACTTGTCATTTGTAATATTATAAATGTCTTTACTGTCAGTTTTGATCAATTTAATGCACCCTTGCTGAATAAAAATTCATTAATAAAAGTTATACATTTATATATTTTTATAAGTATTTTAGTGACAGTGAACTATCAGCTATCAGTACTTGCCCTGTGACAGCTCATGTCTTGTACAGTCCTGTAGCTCATCCCGTCCCTGTCTGTCTCCATTGCTCCCTCTAGAGGACATCCTGGATGAAGGTCTTGGCCTGGTGCTGCACAGCCCTGATGACACAGGCGACGACAGGGTAAACCTAATGGCTGAGAGCCCCGCTGACAGCCTGGAGGATGAAACGGACTCAGCACACAAGGTTAGAGACCACCTGCTATGAAGATTCATCATAAAATCTCTGCTTGAACAGTCTGTCTCGCTGAATTGTAGAAGAATGAGCTTCTGGTTTTGATTCACAGAGCTTGACATCCTACTTTATTTTGTAGCTGCCTTTTTAGTGGTGTTATGTTTTGTGGCCTCTGCTTTTGTTTGGGGTGAGTAAATATGGACTCTTTATTTTCTGATATGATGGGTGTCTTGTGGGGTCAGAGGCTGACTGAAATCAGATGGCTGTTAAGAGCTTTGTGTCATGTGATCTAAGTGACCTTTGATTTTAAGGCTGTGTTCAGAGACGGCAGCAGATGGGAAGACAGGTTGTCTTGCCTTGTGGTTCTTCACACGTACACACACTCATACTATCACACAGAGTGGAAGTGATGACATAGTCTGCTTAATGAAGGTCAAGATCAGTGATGAATGTGTAACCACTTACACAAGGAAGGATGAAACCTGTCAACACTCACTATACCAATGTACTTAATGATCCAAAAGTCTCAGACCACTAGTGAATGTGCTCCTAACCACCTTATTTTACAACACGGAAGTGAGCTATTTTCTGGTGCATGCTTGAGAACTGATTCATTGCTGCTATTGCTAAATTACTAGGACAATCACAAAGTGCAGTAAACTGTAAAACTATTATAATTACAATAAAAAATTAAGATTTATGATCTCAAATACCAATTCATCAATATCAAGCAGCGTAACTGCTTTTGTACAGTTAAAATGCCTTGCACATTCAAGTGACAAATGGCTGCACCCACTTTTACATTAAAAATAAGATTTTTGTAGTTTTTTGGTAACTTTTTAGTTTAATATTTAATCAGCAGAACAAATTGAGTGAATAGAACTGAAATATTTGCTTTAATGTCAGCAGCGCTTTAGCTGCATGAACTCCACGAGTTTTGAAAACGACCCAAAGAGCATCTTGTACTTCAGTAGACAAGTATCTGATCGTTTGTACAAAGTCATTTGATCAATTTCAAGTGATCTAGGAATAATTTATAATCTTGAAGATTTCCTATTTTTGCACTATTTTAATCACATTTCTTTGCATTTTTTTCAAAATCTTCAAACTATTTCCAGGTTTAAATTGTATTTTGAATCCCAGGTTTTCAATGTGGTCTCAAACTTTTGAACTCGCACTAAAAACACACACTATGCAACTTCCACTCCACACTGCAGTTTTTTTTTTTTTTTTTTGTTTTTTTTTTCTCTCAGTGTAAGTGTTATAAAGTCATTCTCAGGATTGATTTGTCTCTTTCGTGACTTCTTTTCCCTTCTATAGCCTGTGTTCGCTCTCTGTAGAACTGTTTACTGACCTGATGGCCACCTTTTTTGTCCTCTTTTGTTCGTCTTTGTATGTTTTCTCTCTGTCTCTTTCTCTCCGCGCCCTTGTCTGTCACACCGACACTGCCAGCCAGCCACAGTCTCTCTGGCCTGTTCTCCAGCACACCATCTGTTACAGAAACACATTTAGCCCTAATAATTCACCCACAAAACACCACATTCTGTCAGAGCGTGCGTGTTTGTCTTGTCCCGTTCCCCTCTGTCCCGTCCATGTGTCTTGTTGCTGAATCAGTTGGTAGGACGTAATTATTGTGCTGGTAAGTGACATTGACATGTGAAGTCACATAACCCACCAAATACATGTGCTTTTTTTGGACACTGTCAAACCATTTTGACACCGAGAAACACACTTTCTCTGTCCGTTCGGTATTTGAGTTCTTTAAAGCATACCTAAAAGCTTTCTCTTGTACGGTACTGTCTATTGTTCTGTGTATTTGTATGTGTTTTTGACACAATGACAGCTGATTCAGCTGGGCATAATTTATGATATTCATTTTTTCTCATTCTCTCTTCCCGTATTAATCACACGGCTGGTTATCATTATTATCTCACGTCATTTATGTTTTCTTTTCTTGCTTTGAGATGGAGAAAGAGAGAGGGGGACATCATCTTTAATTAGCTCTGCATTCTAATTGCTTGATTATGCACATCGATTTGAATCGCTTAACGCTGATAAATTATGGAGAAACCTGCCGGAGGAAATAGACAACCTAGAAGACAAAGGACAGGAGGACTTCATTATTTTTCCAAGCTTGATAATGACTGCATGTATCTCACAGAGGGTGGTGCAACATCCTGCTAAACCCAAAAACTTCTTCCCCTGCCAGTCTCCAGACTTATTTACAATGTGAGTTCAACCATCCGAGCAGTTCTTCCCTCGAGTTATCACTCTGGAGAGAAATGCGAATGCATGTTCATGGATTTGGCCTGTTAACTGTCTAAATATTGACTTTTCACATCAGCCTGGCTTAAACTGTGTGTGTGTGTGTGTGTGTGTGGGGAGAAAGGAGAGGAGAGGGAGGTTTGTACTACAGAATTCTTTTAATCGTGATTGGTTTGAGGATGTACATGATGTGGAGCTTTATGCTTGTTATAACATGCATCCCATGAAATCTCCCAAGAAATTTATGAATTTGCATGTTTTTCCAGTCGTAAATGCTCAGAGGTACTGCAAAGCCGATAAGCTTGCGTCTAAGGTGAGTTTTGAGAGAAAGAGAGAGAAACTGGATAAGCGAAGGAGTTTCTCGACTTTTTTTGTTGTGCAAACCAATGATGTTCTGCCATTTAAGCAGGTCTGTACTTTCATATTTTAGCCCATGAGCTTTAGTAGCATGCATGTTAAGCATGTGAAATATTTACTTCTGAGATTCAAGTTTAAAATGTAAATGCAAAGATGTTTAGATAACCATGGATGGAATTCAAGACCATTTTGAAAGTGAAAGCTCCTTTAAGAAATTGAGCCCTGTTTAATTCATACAGTTGTGAAGTAGGTTTGAGAGCCCGATAAGGGCATTTCATTGCTTTCCAGGGAAGGAAACATTCTTCCTGTCTTCTGTGATTCTATGCATTAAGATGAGTTAACAAGCCATTAAAGGCTCCTGTCAAGTGTGTGACTGGGTCTGACAACGTTTTATGTGTTTTTGCTTAAAGATAGATATTAGCTACTCTAATAAAGCAAGCAGGTTGGGGACTCAGGACCAAAAACATTGGCTGAATGAGTTAAGGTATGATTGTAGTTTACCAATTTTTTTTTTTTTAATGATTTTTTTTTTATTTAAATATTTATCCTGAAGACATTTTTACAAAACCATCTTGCATTTAATGTTGTTTTTATTTTTATTTTTTAAATGTATTTTATTTAATTCTTTTTTTTTTTTTGCGCAGTTCACTGTTTTGAAACTTTGAGCCATTTTCATAAGCCATTTCATAGGGACATGGAACATAGAAACTTGAGCGCTTGAGTGAGCAATGTTGACTAAAATGATTAATTTTTTTTTTTTTTTCAAAATAAAGCAGAAATTAAATATCAAATGAAAAACTAATGTTTAAACTAAGATTTAAACCAAAATTAAAATAAGTAAACAAAAATGTTGCCTTTTAGAAACTAACTGAATCATAATCAAATTACTAAGAGAAAAGGGGAGTAATTTAGGACATGTTGCAAGCCAGACTCAAACCTGTATCACCTGTATGACAGCTGCACTGCAGCTCTGACAAGATCGTCTTTGTCTTAAGTTTATTATTTTCCATACTTTCATCATAACGAAGACAAATATTGTGCCACACCTGTCGTCTTTGTTCTCGGTATGTTGATGTTTTCACCTGAGAGCTGTGCTTTTCCCAGCTGTGGGATAATGTGATGCTTGTGGCTGTCCCAGTGTCCCCCTCCCCTTCTGTCCTCCTCATCCTGTTGCCGACAAGATTATTATTTTCTCTCTTTCTCTCTCGTTCTCTCCCTCTCTCTCTCTGTTAACTGTACCACCACAGCTGTCAGAGCCCAATTCCATCCATTCAGTTAGAAACCAGCTCAGACAAGCAGAAACGTAGGAAGAAATTCTAGGAAAGGAGGGAGGAGGCTGTGTGGACGGGGAAGCTATCGTGGAATGTAGAGATCGTAGTGAAGAAGATACTCTGCGTATTTGTTTCTGGTCGGAGTAGTTCAGTTCTCGCTCTCACGGTCGGGTAGTGACACATTTTGTGCGTAAAGATAAGCTGGAGGTGTAGACACTTCCTGTGGTTTTTGTTACGGGTCGCATTGGTGTGACATCCGTGACCTTTGAGGGGCGGAATGTCTGTGCTGTGGAGGCACAGGAGCTCCAAACGCTCCTCAGAGTCCATCTATGACATGCTGCAGTTGGTGAGCTTGAGTGTTTTCTTTTGTGTGTGTGATATACTTAATCAGCATTATATAACAGTACATGAGCTCTGTTTTATAACACTCTGTGTCTGTCAGATTTAGTGGATTAGTATGTTGTGTAGATGTATAGTATTGCGCAGAATGGTTTTAAAGCATTTAAACTGATGTTCTGGGTTAAATACAACTTAAGTATAATGACCACAATTACCCCTTAAAACAATGTCTCTTTGTTATTAAAATAAAAAATAGCAGTAACACAAATGATTAAAGTGTTTAATAGCATAACTGTAGCACATACATTGCATGTGTTAGGATGGGACTGGTGTGAAGTCCTTTACCAACCTTCTCTGCGCAAAGGTCCCCCCAATCTCCCATATAGCATGCACGTTTCTCTAATTAAACCTGCTGGAACACTTGTCCCAGAGAATTCTATTGTAAGTGCATTAAAGGGTTAATTCACCCAATAACAAAAATTCTGTCATTAATTACTCATGTTGTTACAAACCCAAAAGACCTTCATTCATCTTCGGAACAGATATTTTTGATGAAATCCAAGATCTTTCTAACCCTGCATAGACAGCAAAGCAACTACCACGTTTAAGGCCCAGAAATTCACCGCACGAACAGAAAGCTGCTTGGTTCAAACCTGCTGGAACACTTTCCCCATTGACTTCCACTGCAAGCGTTTTACTATACATGTAGTTTTTTGTTTCTTTATAGAACAAGGAAAAAGTCCGCATTTTTGTCCAAAGCGTTCCACAGATGTTGTTGATAAAGCTTAAGTTGTATTTAACCCGGAAAAACGATAGAGCTCATTACTTATCTCCCTACATCGCACCACCTCTCTCCAGGCTGTCCAGGCTGGTTAAGGCATGCTGGGGTGTGCGGGCTTTTTGTCAGTCCGTCAGTATGTTTATCAGAGAGGAATTCATGCTGCTGGAAGCCCCATCTGTCCTCTGTTCCTCCTGTCTGTGTGAATCTGTTCCACTTCTTCCTGAACACTATCCCGAGTCTGAGTTCTTGCTGTAGTGCTGTGACATATGAGATGTGACACTGAGGCTGAAGATCTTTGGATTGGAATCTGTGGTTTTGGACAGGTTTGCATTGTTTAGGTGGAGAATTGCTTTCTTTCAGGTATTTGGAAGCTAGATGATGCATGTGTGTTGTGTAATGTTTGTCAGTGATGTCAAAAAAATGCATTACATTCAGTAAGTAGTACAAGGGGATGCGGTTTTTAGATGTAATTTTTGTGTGTTTATAGAAATATGAGGGTGTTTTCAATGGTGGGAAGCCGAAGTAATCTTGGCTAAGGGCAGGGTGTACTCTTTGAAAACTTGTTGACAAGTTCCTAGATGGGAAATCTGGCACTGGGTGGATTTTCCAAGGAGACGAACTGTTCGGTACTAAATTACAAAAAGGATCTTTGAGTCCTTTCAAAGATCTGACATAGACCATCTTAAAGTTATTTATCGCACAGAGACTTGTAATTACACTTCAGCCAAGGCATGA
Organism: Spinibarbus caldwelli; assembly: GCA_039654775.1. Classification (NCBI taxonomy): domain Eukaryota; kingdom Metazoa; phylum Chordata; class Actinopteri; order Cypriniformes; family Cyprinidae; genus Spinibarbus; species Spinibarbus caldwelli. Next base: position 14,900,869 of record CM077266.1, on the reverse strand, counting down.
TGTGCCTTGTCTTTGGAGTTCAGCCAGAACATCCCTGAATATGTGTGTGTTTGGAACTGGAAATGCATCTTTCTGAATCTTGAATGCTCTGAATACCTGTGTGGGTGTGTGCCTGTTGCTGGTGAACATTTTAGAGGCATGTGGGTTTTTTTTTTTTTTTGTTTTTTTTTTTTTAATCCGTTCAGATTTTAAAAGTCATGTAGTACATTTCAGCCTTCGATTGCTCCTGGTGTCGAAATTGACATTTTGTTTGTCTCCACAGAGTACAGAGCAGGTGACTGCTTTCTGCCGCAACCTTCATGATATGAATTCCACCGAGGGTCCCGTTTCCTGTTCCTCGTCTCCCTCCACATCTTCCTCCTCTTTATCCTGTGTGCCCAGCCCCATCTCACCCCTGCCAGTTCTCTTCACCCCACGCCAGCTCTCCGATGCTGATAAACTGCGTAAGGTCATCAGTGAGCTGGTGGACACTGAGAGGACCTATGTTAAGGTCAGTATTTGCTGTGCTTTCAAAGCGATGTTTTAACATGTTAGATTTGACCGTGATAAACCAGCTGGATGAAAATCACTCCTGGTTTACATCTTCTAATATAAAAGCTGCGCTGAAGCCAAACATGAACAAGTCTTTGACTCTCTCTATCTACAGGACCTGAACATTTTGATAGAGCGCTACCTGAACCCCCTGCAGAAGCAGAGCTTCCTCTCACAGGATGAGGTGAGAGACAGTTATTTTTATATTCATTATTTATTTATTTATATTGAAAATAATTTATTAATTATATATTTTAAAATATAGAATTAATAATATAATTAACTTCTGAAAATATTATTGATAAGATTTGTGAATCTCTTATTCCCTCTACACTCATAGCTGGATGTGCTTTTTGGAAACTTGGCTGAGATGGTGGAATTCCAAGTGGAGTTTCTGAAAACTCTGGAAGATGGAACCAGATTAGTTCCAGATTTAGACAAACTGGAGAGAGTGGATCAATTCAAGGTGCAGTTATATTAGTCATATTTTTTTTTTTTTTTTTATTACATGATTTTGGATCATCTGAGTAGATGCTAAATATGATTGGCACCATAAGAAGGTCACTATTGTCTCCTAATTGCACGTTTTATGATGAATCATTCAGTGTTTTCTAATTCATTGTCTTCTAACTTCCAGAAAGTTCTATTTTCTCTTGGTGGATCCTTCTTGTACTATGCGGATCGTTTTAAGATCTACAGTGCTTTTTGTGCCAGCCACACAAAGGTCCCAAAGGTCCTTACCAAAGGTAATGCCACTGCACTTTCAGAGACTGGTTTACTAGCATTAGCACAATCAGCAATGTTTTAAAGTGCAGGGGAGCCCTTGGTTCCTTGAGTACCATTCCTTGTCATTTAATTGCTATGTTCAATGACTATGCTTTACATTGGCTAGTTTTATTAGTTAGTTATTCTGAAGCCCTACCAACTGCCAAAGGCCAATTGTCATAGTTTATTCAAAGCTAGAGGGGTGTTTTTACTCTCTCACAAGCAAATGAGGTACTCCAAAGCATTTAACTGAGAAATTACCCTTTTTAGGTGTCTACTTTGAAAAATTGCCATTTCCCAAGGCACCAAAGCTCCTTCACTGATGTATGTGAACGAAGATGTTTCCTGTGGGAAGAGTGGGTCAAGTTTTAACTTGACTGACTGAACTTTTTATGGATAAATGTGTTTGAGTATAAACTTTTTCTGAAATGTCATGCTAACATCCTGGCAGTTCAGAAAGTTGGTTTACTCAAATACAATTGTCTTTATATCAAGTTAAGACCCCTGTCCAAGTTAAAGTCTAGTTTACGGATGCAACTGATTTGAAATTCCTGTGCCTTCCAATAACTTCTCCACACTTTTGGTTCAGCTAAAACAGACCCGGAGTTCAAGGCATTCCTGGCTGAGAGGAACCCCAGGCAACAGCATTCTTCCACGCTGGAGTCCTACCTGATCAAACCCATTCAGAGAGTCTTAAAATACCCACTACTCCTGAGGGAGCTTCACTCCCTTACCGACCCTGACAGCGAGGAACATTACCATCTGGATGGTAAATATGGAGATTTAGATACTAATTGAACATAATCTTAGGCCCTGGTTGGATCTATTTATAGTGTAATATGATGCAGCTCCTCTTCTGAGCTAGATAAGCAGGTTTTGAAGACTTTTAAAAAGACCACGTCAGTGAAAACAGGATTTTGTATACTACAGTGTATACTATAGTTTTTACCTGTAAAATGATTAGTCAATCAGTAGGGCTGCACAACTAATCAAAATAAAACTGAAATCGTGGAATGTCTCGGTGCACTTTTATCAAATCACAATTTAATTAAATATTTGTGCTTCGTGTTTCAGAGTGAATCACTGTGTTGATTTACACCCGATCAGCTCATGACCCAGTGTTCTCAGTGTCTGAGTAGATGCAAAATGAACTGAGATGCTCTGAGTTTGGGTGACTTATGCATTTGGGAATACCATCAAACATCTTTCCTAAACTTGTACTGAGAAAGGTTGTCAGAAGCTTTAAGGGTCCTTCCAGTTTCCCTACATATTAAATAGCTTGGTAGTTAAATGTTTGAAAATGCAGTAATTGTACTTTAAAAATATATATTTTTTAATACCAGAAAAATATAACAATGGTAATTTCTTATTTTGTTTAATATTTCTATAATTTATTACTGTTTTTTTTTCTGTTATTTCTTCTTCTGTGTAGTTATTTTGCCCAAAACAAGCACAGCAAACCTGGGAGCTATGTTTTTCACATTTTCAAAAAAAAGTTTTATTCCCCCCCCGCCATCTTTAGTTGCCATTTATTAAGTCTCTTATCTTTTTGTAGTTGTGATGAAAGCCATGAACAAAGTGGCCAGTCACATAAATGAAATGCAGAAGATTCACGAGGAGTATGGAGCTGTGTTTGACCAACTCATCAGCGAGCAGAGCTCTGACAAGAAAGAGGTACAGTTCCACTAGTCTCTCTTAGGTCTTTGTAACTCTGAAATTCGCATTTGTTGATACTTCTTGCAACAAATATTGAAATGCCACCACCAAATGTCATAATGTGTGCACTGATGTCATCTAACATCTAAAAAAGTGAATAGATTGTGTTTTACAACATTGTTTACTCTTATCCCAGGTTGCTGATCTGTCAATGGGCGACCTCTTGTTGCATGACACAGTGGTCTGGATCAACCCACCCTCTTCTCTCATGAAGGGGAAGAGGGACCCAGAGCTGGCTGCGTTCGGTGAGTGTTTGTAAAATGTTTCTTCCCGAAATAGAATCTTGTTCTCTTATTCATTAGTCTGTGCCCTACAGTAATGGTTCCCTGCATCAGTAAAGGCCAGCTGTATCTTTGGGCACAATGGCATTAGAGGAGCCACCTTGTCCTTGGCTCTTAAGGCATTAAAGTTGCATTTATACACGAGGCTTTTTTTCCCCTCGGCTAAGACATTTTCGAAGAAGAAACTCTTCAGATGGTTTAAAAAATGGGTCAGTTTGCCATTGAAGTTGGCAGTATTTCACCGGGTCACGTTTTTACTCCAGCTCTTCTGAAAAGAGCCCCAAGCATCTCTATTGTGAATGTTTAGTGTTGTATGGTCTTAATTTATTTAATTTTTTTTCCCTCAGTTTTCAGAACGGCAGTTGTTTTTGTGTATAAGGACTGCTCCAAGCACAAGAAAAAAATCGTAAGTGCTTTTTCCCTTTCTTCATTATTCATTAATAGAGATCTGACATTGGCTTTAAGTGCACAGACTAGCGCTTTTAAGAGGTGTAGTTTTAAGGTTTTTATTGAAGGGCACATTGTCAAGTATGAAGCGAGGATGCCCTTCTTTTGTACTGGATTAATTTCTGTCGTCTCTTCGGCTTATTTCACATGGCCAACAAAACTCTGTGACCATTGACTCCGAGACCTTTCACTTGTTTGTGATATTATAAAACTATAATGTGATGTCAAGAGTACATCACTTCCCTAACTTCCTGTTTTCTGTGTTCAGGTGGTTGATGCCATCAAAGATGAATTAAGTGTGTTCTTAATTCTCACAAACCTATTTTTGCTGTAATTTTGTCTCTAGGGTGGATCTCACAAAGCATCAATGCTTGAAGAGAGAGACCCTTTTCGTTTTAGACACATGATCTCTACAGACGCTCTCCAAGTTCGCAACCTCCCTAGTAAGTATTGGTCTGCTAGTCTTATTCTTTTCTTACAGACCTATTGAGTTTAGTGTGATATTTTATCTTCATGCTTTAGATTCACTTTGATAATGTGAGTAATGCATTTTACATCCCATGTGCCCTGATGACACGTGATGAGCATAGTGAAGTTTGCTTTGGCTCAGCTGGCTCAGGCCAGAATGTTGATATTCCCTATTGATGTTTGGGGGTCAAAAGGTCATCCTACATGAACTTGTAGTCTGCACTTTGGTTCGTTGTCCTATGGTCTGTGTCTTCCATGAGGTTCATTAACCCTGTGCTGATCTGGGAGGTTTTGTACTTTACAGGGTTTCCCACAATCCTTTTACCAGCATACTGTTAACCTGGCGTTTCTTTCATTTCAGATTCAGAGGGGTCTGTAATGTGTGAGATGGTTCACATGAGGTCAGAATCAGAAGGGAGACCCGAGAGGACCTTCCACATCTGCTGCAGGTAAGATGAGGTCCAGAACATCACACATCAACTTTTTTCACAATTCTTTCATAATTCTCAAACTTCTTTGCATGAAATCCCTTATGAAAATGAACCACAGTTTTATTATAGTAAAAGTGTAGTAACCATGTTTTTTGGTGTATTGATTACCATTTTTATAACCACAGTTTTACTGCAAATGCCATGGTTAATTTGTGGCTACCATGGTTTAGCTATACTAACATACTGGTTGCACTTTATTTTACAGTACGTGTACTTCCATGTACTTAGTGTACCTACCTAAGAAAGTACTGGTAATATAAGTACATGGGGTAGGTTTAGGTTTAGGGGTAGGTTCAGGGTTAGTACCTAGTTATTGTAATTACTGTAATAAGTACATAGTATGTACATGAGTAAAAGCCAGGACTGTAAAATAAAGTTCTACCAACATAGTTGTAGTAAAACCATGGTTCATTTGTAAGGGTGTTTGAAATGTCTTATACTACTTAATAATATTGGCTGGCAAAACCAACATGCCAATCTACCATTTTAAGCTTATTCTTCTGCTGCTTCTGAGATCAAATTTCTTAGAGTTTTTAAGAAACATGCTAGAAACATGTTAACATTGTAAAAATGTGTTAGCAAAATGCTGAAAGATGCAATTAATGTTTAAACATGTTAAAACATGCTAACAATACTGAAAAACATGTTTAAAACATGTTAGCAATGTTAGCCGCATACTAAATGTTAGCAACATGTTCAGTCATGCTATTGCTGGCTTTTTTGCTGTCTGTATAACCAATTTTTTTTTTTTTTTTTTTTTTTTTTTTTGGTCAAACCAACTAAGTTTGTCCTGATGAACTTCTCTAGTTGATATAATGCAGTTGCATTAATATATTTAAGTTTGGCTTAAGGGTACAAATATTTTTTGGGGCCACTGTAAAACAGTATTGCTATTCTGTTCCTCACTAAAACATTTGAATGATTTTATTTTGTGTGTGTGTGTATGCATGTATGCATGTATTTGAATTCTTTATTTTTTTTATATTTTTAGCTCTCCAGAGAGTAAAAAAGACTTCCTGAAGACTGTTCATTCTATCCTGAGGGAAAAACAACGGCGTCAGTTAATGAAGACTGAGAGCTTGCCTCCAAATCAGCAGTATATTCCCTTCGGAGGGAAGCGGCTTTGTGCGCTAAAGGGTTCACGACCCACAGTGAACAAAGCGGGTATGTTTGGAACATCTGACACAAATTGAACATTGATTACTTTTTTCTGCAACACTCCCCTTCTCTCCACTCCTCTCCCACTGTGTCGCTTTCCTTCTTACTCTCTTTAACATGATTAACGCCGCAGTTTTGTTTCAGGCTTTAGGGTGAGCTGATAATTGCATAACAAATTTAAATCCTAGTGTCCACCAGCATGATATTGCTGCTTTCTTTCCTAAAGTAGAAAACTGCTGATTTAAAGTATAGTTAGTATTCATGCTTTCTTCTCTTCTAGTTTCAGCTCCATCTCGAACCCTCGGCCGCCGGAAGCTGATCCGTAATCGTTTCACCATAGACACCAGTGTGGTTTTCGACGACGGCTCGTCCCAGGAGCTCTCACCTATCTCCCCAACAGAGCCCCCGCTGTCTTCGCTCCAGAAACCCCAGCAGCCCATCCGAGACACAGACCGCTGGGTGGAGGATCAGTTCGACCTGCATCACTACGAAAACCAGGACGACATGAAGGAGACGGACATCCTCAGTGACGACGATGAGTACTGCCAATCCGTCCGGGGCCCTTCCTCTGAGCCGAGTCTGGAGGAGTCTTTAGAGGCCCTTTCAGTAGAAGGAGTCGAAGACAAAGGTCTCAACGGACTTTCGGACGACAAACCTCCGAAATCTCACGCCCCCCTGAAGCTGACCCTCCTGAGAAAGCAGTGCGCGGTCGAGGGTGTCGCATCCGAGAGGGACTGCGAGGTTATTTGGGTTCGCAGGGACGATTTTAAAAACAGCTGCAACAGCGACATCTTCTGAGCGGAGAGGGAATGTACGAGCTGTGACTTGTGCGAGAGTAAGGCAGAAACCTACTGAGTCCAAGCCTTCGCGGACACGATGCACCGACAATCCTACTGAAAGCCAGAACTGAAGAACTTGCACCATAGAAAAACTTCTTTCCACTCCACCCAAATATCAATGCAGACTTCCTGCCATTCAAGTCCAGACATCACAAGATGCCAACTGTATAGCCAGTGTATTTATAGAGGCTTCATACTGACAGACAGGCAGCTACATGTTCTTTCAGTTGATCTTTTTGTTTGAAACACAAGATCGTGGTCGATCTGGTCAGTTGTGGCTCATTTTTATTCAGGGATTTGTGACTTGATGCTTCGTATAACCTCGCTAGTTTTTCGTAATGGCTACACGCAGGTGATTTTGTCAAGCGTGGCAACGTTCCCTGAAAATGTCAAGACAGTTCGGCTAGCTGTTGAATGCCATTCCTGTTACAAACCCAACAGTTCCTCGCTTGCTGTCTTTGTTCCCTTTTGTTCATAGGTCACCAGCAACCCAGTATTAACAATCACTGTTCACCGAACACGCACACAGAGAGAAATAATGTTCTACTTGAATATAGTAGAAAGAACTGCAATAATGTAATTTGGTTTATTTGTTAGGAAATCAAACTACCCCATAAAACTCGCTCAGTGGGCTTTGGTGTGCTTGCAAAAAGACTTGTAGGTGCATAAATAAGGTATTTTAATTCAAAGCACCTCTACAAAGTGAAAAATGTAGCGGATTTGTCTGGTTCATACTGAATTTGTCTCGGTGAGAATGATTTTTGAAGAGTTTGGGTCTTTTTATGGTATTTTGTACAGTGGTAAAGATTAAGATGCACGTTACACCCTGCACGTGTATTTTAAAAATAAGAGATGCCCTTCCACGTGAAAAACAATCATGGATCCTTTTTAGTGGAACTGACTATTTAAGACAAAAGTGTCAAAACTCCTTGCTTTTACCCTCTGACTTTTTGAGACTGTGTATGTTCATACTGTGGAAATAATTAACCTAAAATAAATTTTCCTAATTTATATTTGCAGTTTTATCCAAATAACTTTGTACGTGGTGTGTTCTTCGTCAACGCGCGGCACCTGGTTGCTGTGTTTTAAATAAAGTTTGGTGTGATTTTTAAACAGTGACCTGTCTTATTAAAAATAAATTCAGCAGATTATGCCTGAGTCCCAATCTGCATGCTATCCATCCTAAATTCTGTGTGACATTAGTAATTTTCAATACTATTTAGGGCAGATAGGGTGGATAGTGTGCACATTAGGACGCAGGGATAATCTCACTCAGATTTTGATACCATACTGGAATGGTTATGAAAATGTCCTTGTCATATAAGGTACAAAGACAAGGTGGCAGTGAAGCGCTGCACCAACTACCTGACGACAAACTGACGCTTTTTACCCCCATAAAAATACATCAGTAATGACTTTATCGAACACAAGCAGAATGTGGACAATATCTTTTCTGCATTTTCCACTCGCAGAAGTGTACAAATGAGTCATATTTTAATGGGCACTGAGCCAGTGCCAGCATTTCCTCCTCTCCTCTGCTGTGGGTTGTTTTTGTCCTTGTATGTGGCAATAGTGTGTTCAAGCAAAGAAGTTGCTATTTGTAGTTCCTGCTCTTTATACATTGTTATATCAAGAACAGTTTGAATCATCAGATGTTCTTTTTGTTGCTTAAAATTCAGTTTTTCCACATTTTCTTAGGCTAGTTTCTGAAGTGCATAAATTTCAAGTGCACCAGAACATAATTTTCTGCTCTGCTGTCGAGAAACCAATTTTGATTTAGAAAATGAAACACCGTTTACAGTAAATACAACACTCATAACCAGTTCTCTGCTATTGAATGAAAAATAAATAGGATGTTCCATTTGTTAAATAGCACATCGCATTTTTATTTCAGGTAGCTGTCAGACCATGAGAGCCTGAGGGAAGAAAAATGTTATCAAAACAACAAACTAAGTGACAGTTGTCCCACATCAATTTTGGAAATTTATGCTTAATAAAAAACTTTCTAACACTCCCAGAGCCCTTATCAGTCCTGCTCTGATTCTATGCAGTGTCTTGGAGAAATGTTATCCACCGTCAAGTAAGTACAGTGAGTTTTAATGACATTTAATAAGCTAATCTATTGAATGCACTGGAATTGCATTGTTTTTTTTTTTGTTTTTTTTTTTATTCTGTAGATGGATTTCCTGATCATTGAACTGCTTTATTATGGATTGCAAAATGATTTGTTGTGGTCGATCTGCTTTATGAATTGTGATATTTTTTATTTTTTTCCTCCACCTCTTAAAACATTATTCTTTCCGCACACTTCTGCCTGCTGACTAGTGAATAATGAATAATCATAAACATGTCAATAAATGCACACGGATGAAGATGTGACCATGCATTATTTGAAATGTTCCAGGATTGAAACTGCAATTCTTCTTTACTTCTCTCCTACCAGCCTAATATCATCAATATTAGCTTTGCCACTTGCAGACACCATCAACAGAGGTTTGAAAAAGGAAAAGAGAAGAAATAATCACGGATGAGTTGCTGAATCAAACTGAAACATTCATCAGACTGAGGAGAGGAAGAATCCTATGTGTTGATATAGTAGCTTTGATTTGTGCTTTTTTTGGCTTTCTCTGTGTAGCTGTGATCACAGGGTTACCGAGGTGGAAATCCACTGTACGTTCTGAATCATGGGCAGAATATGAAGGACTTTGGACTAAATGTTCTTTTATCCATGATGCCAGTTCATTAACATGCAAAGCCTATTTAGATCCAGCCCCGTGGTCAGCTCGCTACTTTATAACTCTCTCTTTGGGTCTGGCTGCAGCTGCATGGATCAGTTCACTCATGAGCATTCAGTGCACCCGTCCCGACAGTGCCAGGCGCTGCCTGATTGGAGCAGCCTGTTTGCACCTGCTCGCTTCACTCACTACTCTCATCCCTGTGTCCTGGACGGCACTCAGCATCTTCCATGCCGATCGTGGTCTGAGCTCTATTTGGTTCCACATGGGGGAGGCTCTGTTTGTAGGCTGGCTAGCCTCATGTTTGCTATGCACAGCCGGGTTGTTGCAGTGCTGTTCTGTGGCCCTCGTCAGGGCAGGAGAAGAAACCAGCATCGCTGAGTCCTCCAGCCATAGTGACATCAGTTTGGACACACTGTTCAGCTCATCCAGCCTAGACTCTCATGCAAATGCATGCATTAGTGAATTGTAAAAAATGGTTAAGTTGGTAACAGTAGTCTTTTTTTAATTCACTTATAAGGAAAATAAAAACTGAAGGGATATTTCAATATGCGCTACAACTGATGATTTTGCATCTATATTAAGATGTTTAATTTAGTCAAATAAATACCATTTTAGTTTTTTATCTCTTGCTTCGTTTGCTCTTATAAGATTTGTCCAACAGGTGGCGTTGTGTGCCGCCATTTGGCAAAAAGCAAGCTTTTTAATTCACTGTGGCGTTCGTAGCTCCGATTCAATTTATTGAATCAGGTTCTTTCCCATAAACAAGACCATATTCAACCGAGTCATCACTTAAAAGAGTTACAAGAATTGTTTGATTTTTGATAAATGCTGCTTTTCACTTATTTTAATAATAATAATAAATACTAAAAGGCTATGCGTTACATATTAACAATTTGTATTACATCTTTTTTGCTAAACAAAGTTATCATTTGCATTCAAGTGATCTAGCCTACAACGCTTTGTGGATCATTTCGACTGAATCAATCAAAAGAATCGGTTCAAAAGAACATTTCGTGCGAACAATATCATCACTCACTATTTCTGTGGACTGTTCCGTGCACGCATATGTTTTGAACATGAACTAATTATGAACAATTACCTAACTACCTATGATAGGATTCAGCTCAATTTGCCTAAAACGGATTGTGACATGCCACTAAATATGTAGCTAGTTTGAAAAAGAAAAATACAAATAGAAACTTGAAGACTAAACAAAATTTTAGACCCTGCAAACTTATCTTCAATCCGTGTGAATTTAAAAATGAAGATAACGTCTTGAAGAAAGCCAAACGCTTAGCAGCAGATTTCGCTTTAATCCTGCGTCTGGAGCATGAGTCGGTCAGTGGCGCGCGCTCTTTACTATCCTCGCAGTGCGCGTGCGGCGTGCTACAAGTATTTGAACCGATGAACAAAGGATATCAGCACAAAATCCTACTTGAAATATCTTGAAGAGAGCGTTACATCGTGGATTTTCGGGGAAAGGATGATAACGTGTTGTTTTTGAGGCAATAACCGGCTTTTTCGAGGAGCTGTTTCCATTGCGCGCGATGGGAGGTGAATGGAAGTTGATGAGCGCGCGCTATGGTTCCTTAAATCCAGTTTTATGACATGAAGTTTATTATTTTTTACCTCTTTTGATTACAGAGCCATGGAGAAGCGCAGAAGACTGTTATTTTTCCTTTTTTACTTGATGTCAAAGTTTTACCTTAGTGACCAGCAGGTCATACGAATTGGTAAGTGATTGTTTATCATGACTCGTGCATTGTCACCTGCAGTTATTGTTAATTCATAAACTTTCAGTGTTTGTTCAGCATCGATTGATCACTGCTCTTTAGGCGACTTGAAGTGTTATTGCTTGTTTAAAAATAGACCATCTAAGCCTATCTGATGTTTTTATGACCTCTAAATGCATTCCGTTTATTTGTCGTATCTGCATATCCATGTAGAGTATGGTCTAAATGTTCACTTAAATTCAGCATTGTCATTTATATAGCTACTATAATAATCTGTTTTGTTACAGAAATCTAAGGGCTAAAACTTTCTCAAAATGGGATAAAATCATTAACAAAGAATATCAGTCACTTGTACTGTTTGTAATGATTTGGCCTTTCTTTACATAAGAAGTGTAGTTGGCAGGTCATCTTGAAAGTTAACAAACCATAAATGCATTCCTCATTTAATATTAAACTATCAGCGTCATCATCACTGAAATGAGATTTGAGAGATTTGATCACTGGCTCTCCTCTGTGTGTTATTGAGATAAAGCGTCCTGTAGTCACATAGAGGACAGTAGGGTCTGATGATTGCTGCTGTCTGACTTTGCCATGACAGTAAATCCCCAAAGCAGTTTTAATAACCTACATTAATCCTCTTTCCTACCCAGGACTGATTTGATGTTCCTCTCCAAATGATGGGACTTCAGTTGAAACAGAAAGCTTGGCGAACTGCTTCTGTGGGATGGATTGTGAAATACTAATAGTATAAATAATAGTTTATATGGGTATGCATCACTAAATAAACTAGACATTGAAATTATCTAGACATTTAAGTTTCCTGTATAGGTGTATTCTGTGGGTCATTTTTCCTAGGACTTGTGTATTGAGCTGAATGAAAGAGTAGCCTATTTTAGCCCCAGATGTAACCTTCTGACTGCCCTATTAATTCCACAGGTATTTTATCAGTTCTCTCCCTGAGGGGACTTGTTTCACCCACACCATGTTTGGACCCTCTTTATCGGAGACATTTGTCAAAGTTTATCAGATATTGCTGGTTTACAGATGTTCTGTCATCTTGAACACACAGTGATTTGTCTTTAAGATGGATGTGCGTTGGACCAATGAATCGTTTTATTAGATAAACTCACACCCTTACACATACACATGGATTTGGACATTGTGTATCAGGCTGGAGGTAAAGGAGACTGTCCCTATGTGCTCTTAAAAATATAGGTGCACCCAACTGCCATCTGTCATCTGAATGTTATGATTGGCATCTAAAGCGTAAGTTGCTGGAGACACGGAGTGATGGTGGGCTTAGTTTGCATAATAGTGAGCCGTATAATGGATACACTGACATTCCTCGGCTTTTCACAAATGTTCACGTCAACACTGCTTGACAGGGTACAGCTAGTGTTTCTTTTTCACAGATTATGGGCAAAGTGTGAACTAAAAATAGATGTTGAATGATACAGAACAAAACCAGATTTGCAAGGTTTGCTTTTTAAAATTATTCATTTTAATTTTCAGTGACTCTAAATTAATTGTATAGACCATTTTGAGGGATGTAAACAACAATCTAAAACAATGGCCAGATGCATTTCTGGTTTTATACTTTACATTTCCATAACTTCTGATAATTCAAAAAGGTCCACATTTATAAAAACATATGACAGCCATTTTAACGTTAGCTGCAACTGAAGCCCCTCCTGTTACTGTTTTAAAATAGTTTGAGCAGGTTTGTCCCAAGGCACCCACCACTTTGAGATCACATGACCAGCTGAATACTACTTCCTTTAAGTGTGTGGGACTTCGGCTCTGGCTGGATGTAACCGATTAGTTAGATTTGCCATTTGCAGTTGAAGGAGGAGTTGAAAACTGAAACATCAAGACGGATACATTCTGGTACCCGTAGTGATCTTTGTGTCATGTTTGCATACTTTATCACAGATGAAGTGGATTAGTGGAATATTACATTTTTAAAAATATGATAACTTTATCTAATAACTTTATGAAAATCCGATATGACAGTATCTCCATATCAGAGATGTAACAGGAGTTGTTTTTATTGGTCCGTCCCGTGCCACTGGCAGCCACCATTTTGAGATCTCACGACCAGCTGAATACTATTTGCTTTATCTAGGTAACCCGCACACTTTTGGTAAATGAATAAATTTTTCATCATTTAAAAATTTTATCTAAGAAATGAATATTGCATTTTTAAAAATATAGAACTTTATTTAAAAAGAAATTCTTATATCACACTCTAAACAAAAATGGTGCTAAATAACACTAAAAGTGGTTCATTCATTGGCTTGTAATCATATAGGGAAACCACCTTTATAGGTGCTACACAGCACTTTTGTCAAATGGTGCCATGTAAAACCATAAGAGTAGCCCACTCTTATATGTTTGCCATGAATGGGAATTTACTACAATAGCAAAAGCTGTTTTGAATCACTTTTATGCTTTTCTGAGGTCAGAAAGTCCAGAGAGTTAGAGAACCTTTGCAGAACTATATGTGACCCTGGACCACAAAACCAGTCATGAGGGTCAATTTTTTTAAATCATCTTCAAGATTTAAACATCATAAAAGCTGATTAAATAAGCTTTCCATTGATTTATGGTTTGTTACGATAGGACAATATTTAGCCACATACAACTATTTGGAAATATTGAGAAAATCGCCTTTAAAGTTGTCCAAAATTAAGTTCTTAGCAATGCATATTACTAATCAAAAATTAAGTTTTGATATATTTACAGTAGGAAATTTACAAAACTATCTTCATGGAACATGATCTTTACTTTATATCCTAATGATTTTTGGCATAAACGAAAAATCGATAATTTTGAACCATACAATGTATTGTTGGCTATTGCTACAAATATACCAGTGCGACTTATGACTGGTTTTGTGGTCCAGGGTCACATAAAAGCTAGGGGGCTTAAAAGGATAGTTCACCCAAAAATTCTGTCATTAATTACTCACCCTTATGTTGTTACAAACCCGTAAGACCTTCGTTCATCTTTGGAACACAAATTAGGATATTTTTGTTGAAGTCCAAGAGCTTTCTGATCCTCCATAGACAGCAACGCAACTGACACGTTCAAGGTCCAGTGACATCAGTGGTTCAGCTGTAGTTTTATAAGCTATGAGAATACTTTTTGTAAAATATGTATAATTTGTAAAATTTTGTATAATTATTCTTAATCTAAAGTCCAACCCAGCCATTGGGGTTGCACAAGCCAGTACAGTCTCAGTGCCGGTCCCAAGCCCGGACAAATGGGGAGTGTTGCGTCAGGAAGGGCATCCGACGTAAAACCTGTGCCAAATTAAACATGCGGATCATAAACCAGATTTCCATACCGGATCGGTCGAGGCACGGGTTAACAATGACCGCCACAGGTCCTGCTAGCCAGCAGGGTACCGGTGGAAACTATGCTACTGGTGGTCAAAAGAGGAGAAGGAGAGGAGAAAGGCGTGTCCAGAGACATCGAGAAAAGAGGAAGGGTAAGAGTGTGAAGGTGAGAGTTGGAACGTTGAATGTTGGCACTATGACTGGTAAAGGGAGAGAGCAGGCTGATATGATGGAACGGAGAAAAGTAGACATACTGTGTGTGCAAGAGACAAAGTGGAAGGGGAGTAAGGCCAGAAGCATTGGAGGTGGATTCAAACTGTTCTACCGTGGTGTGGATAGAAAGAGAAACGGCATAGGGGTAATTCTGAAGGAAGAGTATGTAAATAGTGTATTGGAGGTGAAGAGAGTGTCTGACAGAATGATGAGTGTAAAGTCGGAAATTGAAGGGGTGATGATAAATGTCATCAGTGCATATGCCCCGCAAGTGGGGTGTGAGATGGAGGAGAAAGAAGATTTTTGGAGTAAGTTGGATGAAGTGGTGGTGAGGGTACCCAAAGAAGAAAGAGTGGTGATTGGAGCAGACTTCAATGGACATGTTGGAGAAGGGAACAGAGGTGATGAGGAGGTGATGGGTAGGTATGGTGTCAAGGAAAGGAATGTGGAAGGGCAGATGGTGGTAGATTTTGCAAAAAGAGAAGGAGGAGCACAGGGTGACGTATAAGAGTGGAGGAAGGTGCACATAGGTGGACTATGTCCTATGCAGGAGATGGAACCTGAAGGAGATCAAAGACTGTAAGGTGGTGGCAGGGGATTGTGTAGCTAGACAGCATCGGATGGTGGTTTGTAGGATGACTTTAGAGGTGAAGAGGAGGAAGAGAGTGAGGACTGAACCAAGGTTAAAATGGTGGAAGTTAAAGGAGGAAGACTGTTGTCGTTAACGAACGACTGGGCGACCACTGCAGAAGTGGTGAGGGAGACAGCTAGAAAGGTACTTGGTATGACGTCTGGACAGAGGAAGGAAGACAAAGAGGCTTGGTGGTGGAATGAGGAAGTACAGGAAAGCATAAGGAGGAAGAAGTTAGTGAAGAAGAATTGGGATAGAGAGATGAAGAAAGTAGTCAGAAGTACAAGGAGATGCGGCGCAAAGCAAAGAAAGAGGTGGCGAAGGCTAAGGAAAAAGCGTATGACAAGCTGTATGAGAAGTTAAACACTGAGGAAAGGGAAAAAGACCTGTACCGACTGGCTAAACAGAGGGATAGAGCTGGGAAGGTTGTGCTACAGGTCAGGGTGATAAAGGATGCAGTTGGAAATGTGCTGACAAATGAGGAGATTGTGTTGAGAAGGTGGATGGATTATTTTGAGGAACTGATCAATGCAGAAAATGAAAGAGAGAGAAGGTTGGGTGATGTGGAAATTGTGAATCAGGAAGTCCAGGGGATTAGTGAGGATGAAGTGAGGGCAGCTAATGAAGAGCGGAAAGGCGGTTGGTCCAGATGAGATACCAGTGGAGGCATGGAGATGCCTAGGAGAGATGGCAGTGAAGTTTTTACCCAGGTTGTTTAATAAAATCTTGGAAAGTGCCTGAAGAGTGGAGAAGTGTACTGGTATCGATCTATAAGAACAAAGGAGATGTGCAGTGCTGCAGTTACTACAGGGGTATAAAGTTGATCAGCCACACAATGAAGTTATGGGAAAGGATAGTGGAAGCTAGATTGAGAGGAGAGGTGATGATCTGTGAGCAGCAGTATGGGTTCATGCCAGGTAAGAGCACCACGGATGCAATGTTTGCATTAAGAGTGTTGTTGGAGAAGTATAGAGAAGGCCAGAAAGAGTTGCATTGTGTGTTTGTGGATTTAGAGAAAGCTTATGACAGGGTGTCGAGAGAAGAGTTGTGGTACTGTATGAGGAAGTCGGGTGTGGCAGAGAAGTATGTGAGGGTGGTGCAGGATATGTATGAGGACAGTGTGACAGCGGTGAGGTGTGCAGTAGGAATGACAGACTGGTTCAAGGTGAAGGTGGAGATTGTATCAAGGATCTGCTCTTAGCCCTTTCTCGTTTGCAGTGGTGATGGACAGGTTGACGGCTGGGATCAGGGAGGAACCTCCATGGACTATGATGTTTGCAGATGATGTGATGTGTAGTGAGAGTAGGGAACAGGTGGAAGTGAGTTTGGAGAGGTGGAGGTATGCACTGGAGAGAAGGGGAATGAAAGTCAGTAGGAGCAAGACAGAGTACATGTGCATAAATGGGAGAGAGGGAAACGGTAGTTACAAGGAGCAGATGTGGTGAAGATGGATGAGTTTAAATACTTGGGGTCAGTTGTCCAAAGTAATGGAGAGTGTGGTAGAGAAGTAAAAAAGAGAGTCCAGGCAGGGTGGAGTGGGTGGAGAAGAGTGTCAGGAGTGATTTGTGATAGAAGGGTTAGAAGGGTACCTGCAAGAGTGAAAGGTAAAGTTTACAAGACGGTAGTACAACCAGCTATGTTTAAGCTGGAGGTGATGGCACTGACAAAAAGACAGGAGAAGCAGCTGGAGGTGGCAGAGTTAAAGATGCTGCGATTTTCTTTGGGAGTGACGAGGATGGACAGGATCAGAAATGAACATATTAGAGGGACAGCGCAGGCTGGACAGTTTGTAGACAAAGTGAGAGAGGCAAGACTAAGATGGTTTGGGCATGTGCAGAGAAGGGATGCAGGGTATGTTGAGAGAAGAGTGATGAGGATGGAGCTACCGGGCAGGAGGAGAAGAGGAAGACCAAAAAGGAGGATCATGGATGTAGTTGAATTGTCACTCATCTGCAATTAAACCAATTAATGTTGCAGTTTCAAAGCAGGTCCCGCCTTCTGGATGTTTGCTTAATGAACGCATCCTTCAGGTGCTGCGAACTATGCGATGCAAACGACTAAATAGGCACGCAAAGAAGTACAGCTCCTAATGCAGGTGTGTGAGTTGTCATCTATTTGGGAGTGATTGCAATATATTTTAAATATAAACTTGTTCTGTCGATCAGCGTAATTTCTGGAAAGATCATTCACTACTACTGTACGAGTTTAAAAGAGCGCGAGCGCTGTTGACGCGCCCAGACGCGATGCTTTGAATTGATGCTTACAATGAATGATATCGTGTTGGGAGCTGACTAGCAAAATAGCTACAAAAGTAAAAGCAGAGAAGTTTGTATCCAAGTTAGAAAGCAAACATGCTAGAACTTTTTTTTAATGGTTCAAAAACATTGATGTCATCTTCTAAATTCGGCTGATGATTAGGATTACTGTTCT
Source organism: Spinibarbus caldwelli (assembly GCA_039654775.1). Lineage (NCBI taxonomy): Eukaryota > Metazoa > Chordata > Actinopteri > Cypriniformes > Cyprinidae > Spinibarbus > Spinibarbus caldwelli. The sequence continues at coordinate 14,883,087 of CM077266.1, read as the reverse complement.
AACACTTATAATTTCAGTTTCAACTTACTAAATAACTTTTTTTCTGCTTAGTAGCGACCGTGTCTTTCTGTTCCACTTGATTTGTGTATATACTGTATATGTCATATTTAAGGTAACAATGCAATACATGATATCAAATTATTACAATTATTACAATATCAAATTATTGATATTAATAATATGACAATATCTGTAGTCAATATTGATTAAATGGGACGGGGAAATCCTGCCCATACCCAGCAAGGAAAAAAAAAAAAAATGATAAAAGCACTTACTGAAGTGGTATTCTGGAACTGTGATTAAATTAAATAAAACGGCAAAATAATAACAACATCAACAATAACATCTTCATCAAACAAAAAAAGAGATTACCTTAGATAAATTTTGATTAACCACTGTAAAAATGAATCCTGGGTCTTGTAATTTTCATTAAAAAAAATTAAGGTGATAATTAAAAATAGTGTGTTTATTTCATTAAAGAAATTGTGGTTCAGTGTTGTATAGAAAATATTAAGGACTTTTTACTAATAAAACCAAGAGATGTGTTTTCCTCATTTTTTTTAAAGGAAACAAGCAGTTTTGAGGCTTAAATTGAGGAACTGATTAAACTAAAAAAAAATTAAGGAAAGAAGGCTACCTATTTATTTTAAGAGAATTAGCTCAATTTTGCAGTTTTATTTTAGAGGTGATTGTTAGTTCCCAGCATGCTTTGCATATGACTGGATATGGAGAGTAAATTTTGAAATTAAACGCTATTTTATGTGTTTATGAGTGAAGGGAAACATCTATTAATGTTTAATGTTCAGTTATGTTTGACATTTGAAAGAGTTTCTGTTACGTTGAAGTTTCCATTGTGCAGTGCAATAGTTACCATTGTGCAGAAGAGTAGAGCTTATGATTATGGATACTACTCCTCTAAGGCATTAAGCCTTGTTCAGTGTGCAGTAACTTTGCTAGTGCAGTATTTTCCAGTATTGCTGAAGTATTTTCCTTCTTGAGGTGTTTGGCTGTATACAGTCTTTTAAATGTACAAAATAACTCAAAGTCAAATACAAACAGGCCTCACTCAAAATCACAGACTTTTGAGAATCAACTTAAAATAAATGAGCACATTTCACTAATTATATTAAATTCATTGTGTCATAGATTAATTAATTTAGGAGATTTTACATGATTTATTTAGATTCCGTTAAAAAATCAAGCCTTAAAAACTAATCAAAAAAATTATGTGTAATATTGTTACCATATTTTTTTTAAGTAGATAGCTCATTCCATTTTTTAACAGTGTACAGTACCACTCAAAAGTTTGGACCCATTACTATTTTTAATGTTTTTGAAAGAAATTTCTTATGCTCATCAAGCCTGCATTTATTTGATCAGAAATACAGAGAAAAAAAAAAAAAAAAAAACGCAATATTCAGCAAGGATGTGTTAAATAGATAAAAAGTGATAGTAAAGACTTATATTGTTATAAAAGATTTATATTTATTTTTTAAACATTTTTTTAATAATCAAAAAATCCTAAAAAAAAAAAAAAAAAGTATCACAGGTTATAAAATAAACATTAAGCACTGTTTCTAACATTGATAATAAATCAGCATATTAGAATGATTTATGTAGGATCATGTGACACTGAAGGCTGGAGTTATGGCTGAAGAAAATTCAGTTTTGCATCACAGAAATAGGCCTATATTTTAAAGCATAGTAAAACAGAAAACCATTATTTTAAGTTGTAATAATATTTCACAATATTATTGTTTTTTTTCCTTTTGTATTTTTGATCAAATAGGCTAAATCCACGCTTGATGAGCATAAGAGACGTCTTTCAAAAACATTTAAAAAAAATATTATGTTTCCAAATTTTTGTACTGTATAAGTAAAAATATACAAAAATTAATGTTAAATGTTGTATAAATAAAAAGGTTAGGAATCATATTTGTTTCAAGTGCTTTTTATTGGGGGTGGGGGGCATTCAACATGAATTTTGCCTAGGGCATCCAAATGTCTAGAACCGGCCCTGGATAAATATCGTCTGCGATAATATTGTAATTGTTGTTTTAACGATGTGCAATTTGAGATTATTGAGTATTTTGCAAAAACCAAACAGAACACCTACGGCGTGCACGCTTACATTACGTGATAAAGTAGACTAGGGCACGTGCATTTAGAGTGTGTTCTTTCACTGCATGATTCAGTCTAATAAAATGCATTAAGAATGATCACAAAATTCAAGATATGGGGGCAGAAAATGTGTGTGTGTGTGTGTATATATATATATATATATATATATATATATATATATATATATATATATATATATATATATATATATATATATATATATATACACACACACACACACACACACACACATATATATATTTCATATGGTTAAAATCACATGAAGAGTGCTGTTTTTTTCTTCAAAAATAAGCATGATTGCAAATGTGATATTGATTTTATACAACAGTTCAATAAACAATAAGTTAATATTAAGAGACTTACGTTTTAGACACCATATTGCCTGTTTTTGCTCCATTTCACCAACAAAAAATAATTCCAAACAGCTACAGCACTGTTTTGCAGTTTCGTTCCTGAATGAATCAACCGTTTAAATGATTCGGTTCAGTCGCAATGACTCAGTTGTTAACAGTGACTTGCTGCCACCTACTGTCGATTTTAATTTCACATTCAAAATATCTTTTCATTTTAAAATAATTTCAAATATCAGTATTCAGTGTTTTATGTTTAAAATATCAAAACATTATGCATTTGTAACTGCAGGTTAAAGCACTCCATGTCCCTCTGAGCTGCATTAAACATTGTGTAAATACATCTAAATGCCACTTCACATGCAACTTCTGCAAAGATTAATTTTGTTGATACTGGTTTCATTTGTTTGGTAACAGCCTAAATGTCTTATTATGCTAATTGACTAAATAAATGTAACAATTTGATTCAAAAGATGCACACTTGTAGGGAAAAAATGGCTTTATTAAAAGTAAAACTGCCCATAAAAGGTAAAAATCTATTTAAACTTATATGAAAAGATTAATTTCTATCATGTGAACTGACCACACAGAATATGAAGAATATCAAAAACTGCAGCTGTCCATGGTAGTCAGATATCACACTCGGCAAAATATCGTCTAATTATCGTTATCGAAAAAATCCCAAAAAATATCGAGATGTCATTTTTTTTCAATATAAGCTAATAAAAGCTTTAATTTACATGGAGAATGGCAACCGCAATTTTTTTGAGGACACATGACAAGCTGAATACTATTTGCTTTATCTACAGTATGTAACTCCTATATTATCAGATACTTTCAAATACTAAATAAATTATGGCTCTATCATGGCTTTAATTAATTATCACATTTCTACAATGGCACAGTAACTGTAAACTGTGTTTACATGAGACCAGTGAGTCCAAGACAATGCCAATGCAAGTGGTTCGATACAGTAATCTAAAAGTTTCAGCATGAAGGAAAAAACTAAATTTGTTCACTCGTCTACCCCGAAAATTAAATCATAAATGTGTCCTATATAGGATATCTGCTGATGCCATTTATCATCCCACTGGTTACTAGCACAGATTTTGTGACCGTATGGCAGCAATTTTATTAGTGTCGGGCTTTGGTCCAACTGTGTCGGGCAGAACCATTACCGCATGTGTTCTTGTTTAAGATCTCTAGAAATGTTATAATTATTGTCCAACTCTGCACAAATTACTGTTTTTAAAATCTTCGAGAATATTTTGTGAATATAGAGCTGCATCAACTCATTCCTGAGAGTGGTTTAAAATAATCTCTGGGTTCTGGAAGTATCACAGTGTTGACTGAGGGAATGTGCAGTGCTGGTGGAAGTATTTCATAGGCTATGGGGGGAAATTAATCCTTTTAGATGTGGATCCATGTGGCCTCAGATGTATGTTCAGCACTGTGAAATGACACTGCTCTTTGACCGTCAGCAGAATTTCCCTAAAAGTCTGTACAGCTATGGTGAATTAGGAACCTGGTTTCCAAAGTCGCATCTTTTTGAACACTTTACAAAGTATTTGTCATATAATTAACGACTAATGTAGGTTGTAAACATGTGCATCAGAACATACTCACTTTTATTGAGCCTCTTATAGATTGAGCTTGAAATAACAATAAACAAATTTGAGCGTTTAGAATGAGCCCCATGAGAAAATCAAAGGGTTCGATCACAGTGGCGGAGAGAATGGAGAATAGCTAATGTTTCTGGCTCTTTCTCTGTGAGAGCATTGGTATGCATGCTGACTCCTTATCCCTTTGTGTTTTCTTGTGTTTGTCTGAAGGGATGTGTTTGAACAAGATTTCATGAATTTGAATGAGAAAGAAGGTTTTTTTCTTTGATGCATTTGGCCTGTGTGTTTGCAGAAATCATTGTGATGTCTTTATGAGTGTGTGGAATACATCATAGACAGTGACAGAAATGTTGAAAAGAAGAACAGAGAGAAAGAAAAAGACTGTCCGAGATGACCTGAGTATTCAGCAGTCACTTGTTGTTGTGGGCATTTGTGTATTAGAAAGGTTCTAGTCTAATGATCTTGATTAATCAAGAACTGCGTACATTGCATTTATTCATTTGTCAGATGCTTTTATCCAAAGCGACTTACAAGTGAGGAACATTTTAAGCATTTCATCATAAGAGCCACAATATTTGCAGCAAAATATTGAACTTTGAAAGTAATTTGACAGAAAGTATTATATAAATTGAAGTAATTTAAAGATGCACTGAACAGATTTTAAAAAGTTTTAACTGATATTTTTTGAGAAACATATTATTTACATTTTTTTCTATTAAAGTTAATGTTCAAATGTACAAATGTGATTTGTCATTTCAAATAAAATGGATATTATCCATATTTTTCAATCTGGTAAATAAAACAGATTATTGGAGTTTGTTTTACAAGAAAATTCTATTTCAGTATTTCAAAATGTAATGTTTCATTCAATAAGTTAATTGCCATTATTTGTAATTATATGTGAAATTTCCTAGCAATTTCTGTTTTAAAAAATATTTTTAAGTAAATCCTACAACTTTTTTTTTTAGTGCATTTTATGTTATTGATTATATTGTAAATGATTCATCCATCCATGTAGGGGTGGGTGATATGACCAAAATCTTATCTTAAAATCACGATATGAGTAATTTTATTTCACCATAAGGATAGGCAAAAACAAAACAAAACTTAAGCTCACTGAAGACACATAAACAGTCAACGATTAAATAAGAATACGAAACTAATTACAAGCAATAGGACAAAAAACTACAGTAGAACAAATAGAGGTAAATATGAATTTCTACATACACTGTATGAAGTAATCAAATGTATAAAACGTACTCGTTTACTTACGTAACCTTGGTTCTCTGAGATACGGGAACGAGTACTGCGTCGCTAGACGCTTATGGGGAAAACTCCTTTTTCTCCAAGGACTGAAGAATTTTTCAATCACGCAATGTAACTGCACTGCCATTGGTTTGTGCAATGAATAAAAAACGAACCAATGGCTCAGCAGCGGTGATGCACGAGCCTATGCCGGTGAAGCCCACTAGAGCCTGCTAGAATGGGCGGGGCCACCTGGCTATATAAGCGGGCACTTCGCCATAGGATTTCATTTAAATTTGACTGAAGCGACGACACTGAGTCGTGCAGCGTCTTGGCACGGCAAGGAACGCAGTACTCGTTCCCGTATCTCAGGGAACCGAGGTTACGTAAGTAACCGAGTACATTCCCTTTCGATACTTCACTCGTACTGTGTCGCTAGACGCTTATGGGGAACAAATACAATCCCACCGCGCCATGAAGAGGAACGACTGATATGAACTGGCCTTGAGCAATAAAGGCCCAGATGGACCAATTATGCGCAGGGTGAGCCCTGCAGGAGGCAAGAGGGCTGAAGTCATTGAGGCCAGCCCAGCCCTAGATAATCGTTCCAACGGTCATAAGTACAGCCTCAGCACTAGTAGTAGGGCCAAGAGCGTTCCTGAAGAATCAGGCCGTGCCTGACAATTAGATCACCTTTGACAGGCATGTGCCAGTTTAAGCAGATAAAATCTGGGCCTGCAAGGCCGGAATGTCCAAGTTATAAATCCTGGCAAATGTGGACGGCGAGGTCCAGCTGGCCGCTGCACAGATGTCTGCTATGGACACACCACTAGACCACGCCCAGGAAGAGGCCACGCCTCGAGTGGAATGGGCTCTCACTCCAATGGGGCTCTGAAGGCCCAGGAAGGAGTATGCCAGTGCGATAGCGTCAACTAACCATCGAGATATCCTCTGCTTTGTGACCGGGGACCCTTTAGTGTGGCCGCCAAAGCATACGAAGAGTTGTTCCGATTGCCTAAAGGGTGCGGAACGCTCAATGTAAATTCTCAATGCCCTGACTGGGAAGAAAAGGTTAAACTCCTAGTCCTCCTCAGAAGGAGGAAGCACAGAGAGAGTAATAACCTGGGCTCTAAACGGAGTGTAGAGCACCTTAGGGACATAACCATGTCTTGGCTTTAGGACGAATTTGGAGTCGTTAGGCCCAAACTCAAGACAGGCAGGGCTTATCGAGAGAGCCTGCAAGTCACCTACTCGCTTAACCGATGCTAGCGCAAGCAGCAGAGCGGTTTTGAGCGACAGTGTTTTTAAGCTTCCAGACTGTAGTGGCTCAAAGGGGGAGCCTTTGAGGGCTCTCAGGACCGTGGGCAGATCCCATGTAGGGACCGTGAGGGGTCAGGGTGGATAGAGCCTCCTGGAACCCCTCAGGAAACAGACAACTAGTTTGTTCCGTCCCAATGACTGTCTGGCTATAGGAGCATGAGAAGCTGCTATAGCTGCTACAAAATGGTTTCACAGTCATGATGGTTTGGATTAACCAAACCATCAGTGGGAAGCTCAGTGGGAAGATGGCGCCAGCATGTTTCAGGGCGAGCAGTCTCTCTCTGTTTGTGTTACCTGTTGTTTGTCTCATCGTTCTGTTGCCTTGTTTGCTGTCTCAGCAAGTTACTGCAGTCCTCATATATGATCGACAAACTTTACTGGGCCTTCATGACTCAATGGTGAATTTTTGTATCTGTAACTCCAGTAAAAGGAGGTTTTTTTAATCCTCCCCCTAAGTCGCTGTTGCGGATGGATGTTTGCTGTCTACCGGACTGTATCTTTAACAAAAAGAAGCGATATAAAAAGCGAGGCAAGCGTGGTGGAGTGGCACTTCATTTGAGGAGGAGCTCCGGTAATATCCTGAAGACCAGAAGTTTATGGAGTACGGAGTCTTCTAATTCCAGCAGCCTAAATGTGCAGCCTCATCATCGACACATTCTTCAACCTAGGCAGTCATGGCTTCTTCCAGTTTTCCCGAATTCGCCGAGTCCTCTCGCCAGTTGGGGATTAAGGAGACCACGCACCTCTGGGAGAGGAGTAAATGTTTGTAACTTGATAACAGTGGATCGCCTAACACTATCAATGACTAAATCATTCGATCAGACAACGTGGAGCCAGCCTTCAGATTCGGTGACGGTAAAGATGGCTTTAATCAACACATGATCGTTAACAAACAAAACTTTTGTAATCAATGACTTTTTTGCATCTCATGAATTAGATTTTATTTTTATGACGGAGACTTGTCTTAATATTGGTGAACTTGACCCCCTTATTGAAACATCTCCCCGTGATTGTAACTTTTTTAGTTCACCGAGGACTGTGGGCAGGGGTGGGGGATTAGCCAAAATTTTTAAGAAGCATTTTAATTGTCGAATATTACCTGTAGAATGCTTTGCTAGCTTTGAGGTGCAGCTGTGTCGGGTGGATTTGATGTACCCTATCTTTTGTGCACTTATCTACAGACCCCCCAGCTATAATAAGCTCTTCTTAAAGGAGTATTCTGATTTTTTAACTACAATTGTGCCTAACGTGGACCGACTTTTGATTCTTGGTGATTACAATATTCATGTGTGCTGCCCTGATAAGCCGTTAGTCTCAGAATTTTTACAAATTATTGACTCTTTTAATCTTTCCCAATCTGTTTTAGGTGCTACACACGAAAAAGGCCACACACTTGACCTGATACTGTCTTATGGATTTATGTTGCAAATTGTTCAGATTGAAGACTGTTCCTTTTCTGACCACAAGCCAATATTGTTTAATACTTTTTTATCCCACCCTGTGAAACAATCGCCTCCTGGTCATTACATTCGCCCTTTTAATTTAGATGTACCTGTACAATTCTCGGAAGCCTTTTCTTCTCAATTTGCTATTTCTTGTAAATCATCATCTTCTGATTTGGGCCCTGAAGAGTTAATTTCTTATTTTAATTCTACCTGTGTTAATATTTTGGATTCTATTGCTCCCTTTAAACTGAAATGCCCCAAAACAAGAAATCAGCCTTGGCTAAATAGTGAATCTAGAGTTTTGAGACAAAAATGTAGGAAGGCAGAGAGAAAATAGAAACAAGACAAATTGCAAGTATCCTATGAAATTTTGAGAGACTGTCTGAGGGCATATCAGACATTTGTTAATACTGCTAGATCAACATATTTTTCCAGTTTGATTAATAGCAATGCTGGTAGACCAAAAGTTTTATTTAGTACTATCAATAAGGTTTCAAATCCTATTGCTACTACATTTCCAGAGGTGTCCCCTGCAGTCTGCAATGATTTCTTAGAGTTTTTTTATTACTAAGGTTCAAAATATTAGCTCTAATATCACAAATTCTGGAAATGTTTCTTTTGCTGATCACTGTAATTTAGCTACTTTAACTAGCTTCGAGCCTGTGTCTCTATCCGATCTAATAGATATTATTTGCCATATAAAACCTACATCTTGTTCATTGGATCCGATTCCTTCATTTTTTATTGTGGAAGTACTGGACACTATTGGCCCATGTATCCAGTCTATAATTAACAGTAGTCTTATTAGTGGCAGTGTCCCATCATGTTTTAAACACGCAGTCATACAGCCTGTGCTTAAAAAGGCTACTTTAGATCCTCTGGTCTTAGCTAACTATCGTCCTATTTCTAAGCTTCCTTTTCTTTCGAAGGTACTGGAGAAGGTTGTTTTTCATCAACTTTCTTCTTTTTTAAAGAATAATGACATATTAGATAGATTTCAGTCTGGGTTCAGAGCTCAGCACAGCACAGAATCTGCTCTTTTGAAAGTGTTAAATGATCTGTTACTGGCTGTTGACTCTGGAAAATGTGTCGTTTTGCTTCTCTTGGACTTAAGTGCAGCCTTCGACACTATCGATCACTCTATTTTGCTGAAACGTCTAGAGCAATGTGTCGGCATCAAGGGAATAGCCTTAAACTGGTTTGCGTCCTATCTTGAGGGGAGAATGTTTTTTGTAGAAATTGATAACATCACTTCCTCCTCTGTTGCATGTACATGTGGTGTCCCACAGGGATCCATTTTAGGCCCTCATTTGTTTTCTCTCTATCTCCTTCCTTTGGCTAATATTTTTCGTAAGCATCAGATTTCGTATCATTGTTATGCATATGACATACAACTTTATCTCCCTGTTAAGTCTGACGAGAATACATCCCTCCAGCCATTATTTGACTGTTTGAGTGAAGTTAAAAGCTGGATGGCAGATAACTTCCTTCAATTAAATGATTCTAAGACTGAAGTGTTAGGTTTTGGACATCCGGATCTTGCAAATACCCTCTCAAAGACCTTGGCACCTATAACTAACACCGTAGGTTCTCATGCAAGAAATCTGAGAGTTATTTTTGACCCAGCACTTAAATTTTACAAACAAATAAACTCTGTTGTCAAATCAGCATTTTTTCAGCTTAGGATGATTGCCAAAATCAAATCTTTTTTTTTTTCATTTATAGATTTAGAAACTGTCATTTCATCCAGACTTGATTACTGTAACTCATTGTATTTAGGGGTCGCTCATTCTTGTCTGTCTCGCCTTCAGTTGGTCCAGAAAGCTGCGGCCAGATTTTTAACAAAAACTAGGAAGAGGGAAAATATCACTCCTGTTTTGGTTGGTATGCATTGGCTCCCCACTGAATATAGAATTCAATTCAAGGTAGCGCTGGGCAGTATACCGGTTCATACCGAATACCGGTGTTTATTTTTCTTATGATATGAATTTTTAAAATACCACAATACCGGTGTCATTTAAATAACGTTCGGAACGCGACACACTGTTTGAGAGGGGTCTCTTTTCACTATTGCATTGTGGCGAGGACACAGCTGTATGTGTTACTAAGCGTGAAAGTACTGAAGCTGTAGAACTAGTAGAACGTGATGACACGGAAGAACTCCACAATATCCACTGCCCGCTGCCATTGGCTTCTGCGTCTCACACACACGAGCGCGACTTTAGCATTATATTTAGCAACTATCAGACCCTTTTATCAGCTTTTTTCCATAGAATATACAAACTGACAAACCTAGCGACTTTTTTGGATAAACCTTAGCTATGGTTCAGTTGGAAGATGTCGCGAGTGCTGCCCCGCGAGCGCGAGATCTGACTCTCCCAGCACAGTGTCACCTCTCTGCGTCTGTTTTGTGCAGTGAGCGGCAGAGAAGCACCGCATTCAGCTGGCCGGTCCGCAGCAGACTCGTCAATAAATGAGTACAAAACAGGGTTTCCAAGCACCTGCCGCTAACTGACTGTTTGGAATTATAAATAAAGACAGTGAAAGTGAAAGTGACGTGGCCAAGTATGGTTACCCATACTCAGAATTTGTGCTCTGCATTTAACCCATCCAAAGTGCACACACACAGCAGTGAACACACACACACACACCGTGAACACACACCCAGAGCAGTGGGCAGCCATTTTATGCTGCGGCGCCCGGGGAGCAGTTGGGGGTTCGGTGCCTTGCTCAAGGGCACCTCAGTCGTGGTATTGAGGGTGGAGAGAGCGCTGTACATTCACTCCCCCACCTACAATTCCTGCCGGACCTGAGACTCGAACTCGCAACCTTTAGGTTATGAGTCCAAATCTCTAACCATTAGGCCACGACTGCCCCTAATATGAGTATAGTTCATGAGTATATGGGTATAGTTCATCTGTTAATATTATGCACTTTTTTGTTTGTTGTTTTTTTTTTTTAGTTGTTACTCAGACGCAGGCAGTGCGCTGCATGAGACAAAAAAGTAATATAGCCAAAACCACCGCATAGCCGCTCTTTAGTGTAACGTTAGATGCATGTTGATTTTATCAGACGATGTCGCGATTATAAATGAGAGTGACTCCTGGTTAACATGTATTAATGGGTCGTGTTTAGTCACTATTTGGTGTGGAATTTTTCTACAATATTCGCTCATCATGACAGTAAAATAGGGCATTCTAAGTCAATCTACTGCAGTTTTTCCTCTCTCAATCAGTAGAAAATGTGGTTAACACCCGGTCATGCATGAAAAAAATAAATACCGTCATATACCATGAAACCGGAATAATTTTGAAAAATACCATGATATAAATTTTTGGTCATACCGCCCAGCACTAATTCAAGGTATTATTATTTGTTTGTAAGTCCCTCACAGGCTTAGCACCAAACTATGTATCCAATCTTCTCTTCCACTATCAGACCAACAGGCCTTTAAGGTTATCAAATGCTTTGTTGTTGTCTGTTCCTAAGACACGTTTAAAGCTTAAGGGGGATCGGGCATTCTCGGTGGCAGCACCTCAGTTGTGGAATAACTTGCCACTTTACTTGCGTCTGTGGTTTTCAAATCTTCAGGAAAGACTTATCTTTTTAAAAAGGCTTATGGGCTGGAGTAATTGCTGTAATCAGTTTTATTGTGTGTATATTTAGTGTTGTCTGTTACTTGTCATCTTTTATTTTAATTTTGTTTTATGGTTATTAGCTTAATTCTACTTTTCTGTGCAGCACTTTGGTCGGCTCTGTCGTTTTTAAATGTGCTATATAAATAAATTAAACTGGAACTGAAACTGAAACTACATAGACTTTGAGTGTGGAAGGGGAGCGGTCCTTGTCCAACATCTCTTGTAAGTAGGACGATATCACTGATATGTCACATGTTATGGAACAGAAAGACTCTTATGTTAGAATGCTGTTCATTGAATTCAGCTCTGCATTCAACACAATAATCCCACAACAGCTCATCCACAAACTAAACCTGCTCGGCCTTAACACCTCCCTCTATAATTGGATCCTGGACTTTTTAACTGCAAGACCTCAGTCAGTCCGTTTCGGCCGCAACACCTCGAGCACTACCACACTGAGCACAGGTGCCCCACAAGGCTGTGCGCTCAGCCCGCTGCTCTTCACACTGCTGACCCACGAATGCACTGCCAAGTCCTGCTCCAACCACATCATCAAGTTTGCTGATGACACAACTGTGGTAGGCCTCATCAGCAACAATGACGAAACGCACTACAGAGAGGAAGTGGCACAGCTGGCTGAATGGTGTGGTGCAAACAACCTGTCCCTCAATGTGGGTAAGACAAAAGAGGTTGTGATGGACTTCAGTAGAAACTCTGTTGACCACCCCCCACTGACCATCGACGGCTCAACCGTGGAGAGAGTCGGCAGCACTAAATTCCTGGGGGTGCACATCACAAAGGATCTCACCTGGACCACCAACGTCACGTCGCTCAACAAGAAGGGACAACAGCGCCTCCACTTTCTCCGCCAGCTGAAAAGGGCAAGTCTCCCTCCACCCATCCTCACCACTTTTTACAGGGGCACCATTGAGAGCGTGCTGACCACCTGCATCACTGTCTGGTATGGGAACTGCAGTGCTGCTGACCGCAAGACCCTACAACAGACAGTGAACACTGCCGCAAAGATCATCGGTGCCCCTCTCCCCTCCATCCTGGACATTTTCCTTTCACGATGCTCCAACAAGGCCACCAGCATCATGAAGGACCCCACCCACCCCTCTCACAACCTCTTCCAGCTCCTGCCATCAGGTAGAAGGTACCGGAGCATCAGAGCTTGCTCTGTCAGATTGCTCAACAGCTTTTTTCCCAAGGCTGTGAGAGCTCTTAACTCCAATCCCCCTGTCCACCTCTGAAACCATGAACACCTCAGCCCTCCCACTCCCCAACTCATTAAAAACTGTTGACAATCTTCCTAAGTGCAATTCTGAATGTGCTGCACACAGGTGAGTGGGCTATACAAACCACCTGTAGTAACGCACTCATCCCACTATATGCACACTAGACACTTTCTATAAACACTCCCTGTTACAAAGACTCTTAAGAAAACATATTTCTACTTGAACATTGCACTACAAAATAATACGTTTACTTGAGCATTGCACTACAAAATCTTTTTGCACTATGCGCTGTCTCCCACAAAATCTCTCTTCTGCACAATAATTTAATGTACAAAATATATATTTTTCTGCACAATTTCATGTACAGTATTTATGTAAAGTTCTTGTACAGTCTCAGTTTATGTATGTGTAGTCAACTAGGTATAGCAGTTATAGTATTTTTAGTATATTTATAGTCAGATGGTTAACTTGATTAGCTCTATTGTTTTTCCTGTACTTGCATTGTTGTATGTTTATCTTAGGTTTAACTAGTATGTAGCACCGTGGTCCTGCGAGACATGACATTTCGTTCCACTATATGTCCACACATGTAGCAGAATGATAATAAAGCTCGACTTGACTTGACTTATTGGGTCCTCGCCACGGGTTGCACACCAGGCGGAGAAAACCGACCACTTAAGGGCGTAGAGGCGTCTCGTAGACGGGGCTCTAGCCTGTGAGATGGTATTCAGGACACTCTCGGGAAGATCTACTGATTCCCGTCAAGAGCCCAGAGGTGTAGGGCCCACAGCTCGGCAGGGGGTGCCAAATCGCTCTGTTCACCTGAGAGATAAGGTCCTGCCTCAGGGTAATGGGCCACAGAGCTGCTGTCAGCAGCTGAGACAGCTCTGAGATCCAGAGATGGTTCCTCCAGAGCGGGGCCACCAGAGGCACTCTGTGCCTGCGCTCCCTGACTCGTCTGATTACCTGAGGGATCAGAACGATTGGGGAAAAGCATACAGGAGGAGGTTGGGCATCGTTCTTCGAAAAGTAAGTTTGGCAGTGACAGTTGTCTTTTGAGGCGAAGAGGTCGACCTCTGCTTTGCCAAAGATCTCCCAGATATTCTGAACCGTCTGTGTGTGGAGCATCCACTCCTCTGAGGGGACGTTGCTCCGAGATAGTGTGTCTGCTCCTTAGTTCAGTACGCTGGGCACACGTGCTGCCCTCATTGAGCACAGGCTGAGATGTGCCCACTCCAAGAGGCGCTTTACCATCTCGAAAAAGGGGTTTCGAGGTGAGCCCGCCTTGGCGATTTATATATATGACACCACCTTCACGCTGTCTGAGCGGACTAGTATGTGGTGTCCCTTCAGGACTGGCAAGAAGGTCTGAAGAGGTTGACATACTGCCGTCATTTCGAGGCAGTTGATGTGTAGCTGGCCTTCCATATTCGTCCAGGAGCCGAAGGTCGGTCTGCCCTCAGACAGAGCTCCCCAACCTGTGTTGGATGCGTCTGTCAAGACAACCTTCCTTCTGTAAACCTTTTCCTTCCAGGGGGCCAGGACTGTCACGCAGGCCTGGTCCACCCTGATGTGGATGCGCCCATGACGCCACACATGGGGTGGAATTAGAGGTTTCACCCAGTACTGAAGGGGTCTCATTTGGAGCAGGCCCAACTGAAGTACTGGTGAAGCAGAGGCCATGAGGCCCAGCATCTTTTGAAATGTTTTGAGAGGGTAAGAGGCTCCAGTTCTGAAGGAAGCCGCGAGCTGCTGTATAGCCAGTGCACAATCTGGCGCGACTACAGCCCTCGTGGACTGAGTCGAAAACTGCTCCCAGGAACGAAGTTCGTTGGCTGGGGGACAGAGAGCTCTTGGAAAAACTGACCCTGAATCCCAGGCATTCCAAGTTGCTGAGGATAAAGGATCTGTGAGATAGTAGCTCGTCTTCCGACTGGGCCAAAATGAGCCAGTCATCGAGGTAATTAAAACGCGGATTCCCATCTGTTTCAGTGGGGAAAGAGCCGCATCCATGCACTTCATAAAGTGCGAGGAGCTAGGGACAGTCCAAAGGGAAGGACTATATATTGATAAGCCACTCCTTTTGAAGGCGGATCTCAAGATTCGCCTCTGGTGGAGGGCTATCTGGTTATGAAAGTAGGCATTTTTCAGATCCAGCGAAATGAACCAGTCCCCTGGGCATACTTGTGAGAGGATCTGTTTCAATGTAGTCATCCTAAACGGCTGTTTCATGAGGGCGCGGTTCAGGTGTCTGAAATCGAGGGCGGGTCTCAGGCCACCATCCTTTTTGGGGACGAGGAAGAATCGGCTGTAGAAGCCTGACTCGCTCTGAGCCAGTGAAACCGTTTCTATGGCTCCTTTCACCAGCAAATTCATCACCCTGGCGCGCAGGACATGTGCGTCCTTGCTCTGAACTGAGGTGGAAACCACGCCGCTGAATCGCAGGAGACTTTGAGCAAATTAAAGTGTGTAACCTCGTTTTACTATCCCCAAAACCCAGTCTGACAGTCTGGGAATGGCCTCCCAGACCTCGGCCCATGTGGCGAGGGGTTGGATTAGTTCGAGTGACAGGCTGCCTAGTGGGGACCTGATGCTCGTGATTAAGTGTAAGAGGAAATTTACTCTTTTGAAAATGTTTGTTTTATTTTTCCTCGCTATAACAGCGATCAGTTGTGTGGGCGCTACTTGATCTGGCCCAGTGATCACAACAGTATTTACCACAAACACATTGCCGTCGTCACCCGGAGCTGAACGGGGTGCTTGGAGGCATAACAGAGGCTGTTTGGGGGCGCTAGATTCGATGCATTCATAACGAGAGCAGTCAGCCCCCCGTGGGCGGGGCCCAGAAGCATCTAGAGTCTGAAGCTGTCAGTGATAATCATAATGACAGCCTTTTCTATCAATCTGCCTAAAAAGATCAAACCGCTCTGAAGAGGGGTACTGATGATCCTTGTGTGTAAACACACTGGCAGATCAAAAGTGCTGCGCGCATTCTCTCAGATCCACTCGTAGCGGACGAGGGGAGGGGCCTCCTTCATAGAAGAAGGCGAGCCGTGAGCGAAGCAGGGCGAGAGACAGACTCTCGCGCTGAGAGATCAAAGAGCTGCATGGAGAGTGAAACGCGGGGGCTGTGTTGGCTTAAATTCACTCAGGCTTGAATGCTCAAACATGCGAGTCCATTGTTTCTTCTCCGAGGTAACTGGGAGAGGAGAAACGCGAGAGCAGGGGAGGCGTGGCCACCTTCATTGAAGAATGGGAACCGCGAGCAGCAAGGTCAGACTGACGCTTTCATAGTAAAAGCAGCACTGGCAGATCAAAGAGCTGCAAGAGGTGCTAGTCCTTAGTGTAAACACACTAATCTTTAGTGTAAACACTGGCAGATCAGAGCGCTGTGTGCAGAGTGAAACACGCGGGGCTATGTCGGTGCGAAAAATCACTCAAGCCTGCTCGCTCAGCCCTGCGATTTTACGGTCTCTTTCTCCTAGGTGACTGGGAGAAGAGAAACGTGAGAGCGGGGAAGGCGGGGCCGCCCAGCGCAGCATTGTAAGATCCACATAGAAGGATTGAGCCACTCAATGTAATGAGGGGCGCTAATCCTCACGTGTTAACACACGCTGGCAGATCAAAGTGAGCATGCGGGATAAGCAGGCATGCAATCACACAAGCCTGATCGCTCAGCCTTGCGAGTTCACCGTTCCTTTCTCCGAGGTGACTGGGAGAAGAGAAACATGAAAGCAGGGAAAGCGGGGCCATTAGTGCAACAACGTCGCTGGAAATTTGCTCTTTAGAAATTTGTTCTTTTAGAACTCACCAGATAGCTGCTGGGGACGAGCTGAGAGCTGCGTGGGCGCTGAAAGCGGTTCAGGCTGGAAGCACGGAATGAGAACAGCAGAGCGGCACAGGTCGCTGAATCAGCTTCTATCCGCAGCAAGGCACGTCAATGGTGAGCGGCTTCAAGTCCTGAGGTCAGCGAAGGGAAGATTGCCGTCGCTGAAGGAGAATTGATCTGAAATCCTATGGTGAAGTGCCCGCTTATATAGCCAGGTGGCCCTGCCCATTCTGGCGGGCTCTGGCGGGCTTCACGGCCATAGGCTCATGCAGCACCGCTGCCGAGCCATTGGTTCGTTTTTTATTCACTGCACGAACCAATGGCCGTGCAGTTACACTGCGTGATTGAAAAGTCTTCAGTCCTCGGAGAAAAAGGCGTTTTCCCCATAAGCGTCTAGTGATGCAGTACGAGTGAAATATCAAAAGGGAACACTGTCTATTCTTCATTGTGTAAATTAAATATTTAGGGGTTCAAGCACGTAGGAGTGAAACTCTATTGTAATTGTTAGAATGGCCAAGGATCAGCAATCTCCATGTAAAAATGATTGTGCAGAGCAAACCGTAAGTTGTAGAGACTTGAAACTTGGAGGGATGGTAGTACTTACACGGCCTACAACATCACCAAGGCTCGCCCCAATTGGCCTGACGGGGGCGCTACAGCAATCAAAAGTACGAAATCGCTCAGAACTCCTAAACTGCCAGATTTTTTTTAAAAACATACTTTTGCAAACTAGTCCTAGGTTTTTTGACCGATCAGAACCAAACCAGTGCAGAAAGATTCTCTGAAGAGTGAATGTAAATCATTATCAAAAAAGTTTAACTTTCGACTTGCCGTTGCAAAGGGAAGCCAAATCATTTGAAAGGAGCAGGGCCACTTTTAGTAAAATGCCTATAACTCCTGAATGGAATGAGATATCTTTGCCAAACTCATTTTACAGAACATAAATGATTGTACATTTCACAGTTTTTCGCACATATACATGATATTCATATCATACGATATAACTCCTCATTCCGGACAACTTTGCCTCTAGAACCACTGCTGTCAATCAAATGGTTTGTTAAATAATTGAACTAGTCCTAGGTTTTTCGCTCAGTCTGGAAAAAAAACACTGCAGTACAATTCTCTGGACTCTCTAGGTCAATAATTATCAAAAACATGTTGAAATTTATCCTTTGGGATATCCTTTGGTATAATGAGGTTGTTTAGAAAAGGGGACTGTCCAAATTTACCCCAAATCCGATAAAGCCTAAAGGAAAAACTTCACAAAACCTGGTGAGCACATGTGACAGGTGATTCTAAACAAGCATGCAAAGTTTTAAGGAGATCTGACTAAAGGTGGCGCTATAACAGTCATAAACATCAAAAAACATATTTCTATGGTAAATTACCAGGATTTGTCAAAAATGCTTTTTTAATCATTGACTAAGGTGGTTGCAGGCTTGCTAAATAATATGTAATGTCTTTTTCCTTATGTGCTTAAATGCCTTAAGCGCTTGAACTCCGGTAATTGCTGCTTGCAGCTATATTTCTTCTTATTAAAGTTACAGAAGTGATTTAGTCAAAAACAGTGAGAGATTTTCTCTTTTTTGCTTAACATGAATGACAGACAGCAGGAATATTAGACTGCTTTCACTTTAAGAGCTGCCCGTATCCAATATAGCGTACATGTGTTTTCTTTCTCGGCTGTTTGCATTAACTTAAGACCTATGCTGCATCCCAATTCGCCTACTTATACTATGCCCTAAAAGTATGTACTCTTTTTGTGAAGAAAAAGTACATACTTTTGAGTATGTAGCAGAATAGTAGGCAAGCTTTGGGACATACTACTTCGTCATAGCTGCGTCTTTAACGGACGCTCTGTTGCTTAGTTATGTGCATCCTGTAACTGTTTAAACTCCCCTGTCAATCATCTTGTCACAGTTAACATCATCCACATTTTGTTCAATTTGATTTACTACCATACTGGAGAGAATAAAGAAGCACATCGCGGGTCTTTCATGCCGAGAACTCTGCTCATGTGTTTGCATAATGATGCATTTCAAAGTTAATGGCCAAACGTATCATTATAAAAGTTCACAGTGTTGCTGCAGATGAAATATAGCTTGGATAACATTAAATAAATATTTTTTCATCAGGTTGGACATTGATTATTTATCAATCAAATCCCTTTATCTAACTGTCGTCAGTTGCGCATATCCGCTATGTTTGTAGTTTTTTTTACACTTTTTATGCGTGTTTGTAGTTCTAATCGAATCCTCGTCCACCGCGCAATGTGTTGTGGGCAATATTAGCGGTTAGAGTGTGCATCGATCTGCACTTCGAATTCTAACCGGAAATAGTAGACCATCCGGGAATCTTTGGCATACTTTTTTAAACATACTATGATTTGGGACATACTAATTCTATTTTCGAATACTATTTAGCACGGATAGTATGCGAATTGGGACGCAGCACTACTGTATTTATGTGGATACTTGTAAAGACAAGCATTTTGTCACATACAAGTGTGTGTATTTAACTGTTCAAGGCCTATAAAGTGGCAAAAATAACTCTGTTTAATACTCCCGCACTCTATGGGCACCATCTTCTCTTGGGCTATTCAGATCGACCTCTATCCAATCAATAACTGATGGAACCAAGTCTTTGGCCTACATTTTTTCTTTTTCGATAATCTGTTTGGATGTACGTCACAATATGGAAGACAAGATCTGGTGCTACTTCCATTTTATTGTGAATATGTCATATCAATAGAAAACCTGTTTTATTTTATGTGGAGTGGGTCACTCCCTTATGAGCGCTGCCAGGTTAAGTTCACGAACCGTGTCATGCAATTAAGAAGTTACTAATTATACTTCATATAGTGTTGTCAGCCAGCGCTCTAAACAAACAACTAAACAAAACAAGCAAACCAAGTGGAAAAATTAAATATCCAAATAGGCAGTCCCTGCTGGAATGACGAAACAAACCATGACACACAAAATGCCTCTGTGTTCATCCACGATCCAGTCATGACAGCCAGACAGCTAGCGGTCACAGTGCAATGCAGCATGAAATAGAGATAAACAGACAAAAAGGATCACAACAAGATAAACAAACAGTTTCATTTAGCAGTTAGTAAACAAACTCCATGTGTCCAGGCCATCAGGTGTCCAGTATAATTGTGATGAAGATCATCTAGAAAAATCTGAACCAAAATGTACTTAACTTGGACTCACCATGAGTAATTATCTGATTCAAATATGGATAATTACATTGAGTGGCGCAAAAGGGAAACTCATCATCAACATTAAATATTGATTTTAATCATATAACAATACATTGTATTAATCAGCCACGTTCTTCCCTCTGCATTTGTGAAATATTTTCTTTTATAAACTGTTGAAATTTGTTGTTCTTTTTCCAAAAAACATCCATCCTGAGCATTCAGTGTGTTCTTACTGTAATGTTTCATTCTAGGACTGATTGTTGAGCGGAGCATTCTGTCTGGATAAGAGCAGTGCGGTTGATGACAATGATATATTGTTAGAACTGACAGATATGTAACATTGAATAGCATCAATCGGACATCTCCGGGAATGATCTGAGGGAAAATGAAAAACAGTACCTGACTGAAACCACAGAGAAATGTTTGAGATCCTTCATGGAATTACAAGGTCAAATCCACTTTAGAAGACTCAAAAAAAGTCACTGAATATAATTATTGTGTGCCAAAAGATTTGGGCTACGTCCAAATACACTATTTACCTACTATATAGTAGACAAGAAATAGCATGTGAAAAAAATATTATGTCTGAATTTATAGTATTCAGGGAAAAATGCCCGGATTGCCTACTATTTCTTGAGATCTTCATGAGATTCATGTGATTCTGAAGTGTGTATCCCATTCAGCCACGGGAGAGGAGTTGTGAATAGCAGCAAAATTAATGTTGTTGGTCACAGGACTATAACAAGAAGATGAATATAATATGTCAGGATTACATTTATATGACACGCATTCAAACTATATGGAACTTTTTAAATGTTGACAAAGTATGTACTTATTTTAAAAAGGTACTTACTCTGAGAGTTTGACGTGGTGTCACTTTCTGTGCCATTTTGTTTTTGTTTCATGTCTTAGGGTTTAATCGTATTCAGTTCATTGAAGCTCATTGAACTCAGTAATTGAGGTAAAAATTAAGGCACTTAAAGACCAAGAGCATTTCAGGGCTGCATTCAGACATAATCTCCAAAAGGCCTTTGAGATGTTAATTTTGGTCAAATTTTACTTTTGACTATAAAGAAATGTTAAAGAAAAACTTTTGACTATAATTGCACAAATTCTTTATTAGGGTATATATTACAGCTATTTGCTAAATCTCCAGTATTTTATGAATGAAAAGACCTGCTGATTCCTTCATCATCCAGTTCCTAGGGAAAATGAGGATGCATAAAATGTGCAAGAATGAGAAAGAGACACAAAGATCTTGTGAGCTAAAAAAGAAAAAAGACAATGCATCCAGTAGCACAGTCTGGGAATGGTGACAATTACCCATAATTCAGCTAATTTACGTCAATTTAAATGTGAAAACTGCCTAACCTCTGTAGGATGGTTATTTATGTGAGCAGAATTTTAATGAAAGAAAAAATCTGAAGAAAACATTTCCATTCAAGCATTTGTTGACAGTCAAACTAGGCCTTTAAAAGTTACTTGCATGTTTAGAATTTATACTGTGATATCTGTGGTCTGCACAATGTTGCCTGTTGCAGGGGTTTTCAAACTGGGGTCTGTGGAAAAGTTTAGATATAAAGTGTAAAACAAAAGCATAAAATAAATTGCAATAAATTGAAAATTGTTAAAATAAAATTAGACTAAAATACAATAATTGGTTAAGGTAAATAAAATATAAAATGGATTAAAATGAAAAAATAAATGATAAAAATTATTAAAATAAATACATCTAATAGCAGGGTATTACAATTAGTATAAAATAAGTAATAATATATAATAAGTAATAAAAGTAATAATGAAGAAATTGTAATAGAAACTAAATGTTTCCAAATATTATTTTACACATAGCCTATTTAAAATATTATTTTTGCACAGTATAAATTGGGTCTTTATATGGTACATGAAAATATATACCTGCCTTTTAAATTTTAGAATGCAGGTTCCTGCATATTTGGAAGTCTATGGCATCTATAAAATTGAAATCTTGGCCTATAGCAGCAGCTACTACTTGTAGCCAAACACTGGAGTTTGTGTTGCCTGCTAAAACATGCTTAGCACTTGCTTGGACCAGTGCTGGGAGTCTTTGAACTGTCTGCTGATCAAAGCCAGAGAGGAGGCACTTCATACTGCATTCTGCGTGTGTCACCTGTCACCCACACAGATTCTGGGAGGAGACAGGACATGTTCCACATTAAACTTACATGAACTGCATAAATGAATTGTCCACTGGGGAAATTTTCAGCTGTTGTGGAGGATGTACTGTATACTGTCTGCCAGACTAGACTGAACTGAGATAGTGATAAAATATTGACAAAACAGCTAATAATCGATAATGAATATAGGCCAAAATCCATAACAAGTTTCACAGTCGAGTATTCGTGTCTGTAAGCTGTGCATGGAGGAGTTCCGTCAGTAACGCTACTTTAAAGTAGTGGAAAATGCATTTCAGCCGAAAACGCTTTCGAAAAATGTCTGTAATCACAGAGAGAGCTGCTGCGGGGAAAGTGTACAATCCAGGGAGCAGGTGAGAATTTTATTAAACACTTCAAAGATGCTAATAAGCAGTTTCATATGGGTTGTTGTTCTGTCAGGTGCGTGTTCTGTTTAATGTGCTGGAGAGTTGTTTTCCCTATCACATAACTTACATTTGACAATAGCATTCTTATCTGTAACTGTCATAAATTCATTTCAAGTATTTCCATTTTGCAAAAAAAAGGTTTGTCTTGACATCAGTCGCTGCTGAACCTCCCCTTTAGAAAATTAACCACAGCTTTATTGTAGTAAAAGTGTAGTAACCAAGGTTTTATTTTTTTTTATTTAATTTTTTTGGCGTATTGATTACCGTTTGTATAACCACAATTTAAACTATGGTTACTGTAGCAAAACTAACTAACTAACCATGGTTTTTTGGTTTTATTTGTGGTAAAACAATGATTAATGTAATTGTAAGGGTCAAATAGACTAAGGGCGTATTCACACCAGGAAAGTCCGATAGTTCACTTGCTTTGGTCCGGACCAAATAGAATGTTTTTTTTTTTTAATTTTTTTTGGTGCAGTTCGCTTTCACACTGTGCTTTTAGCAAGCGAACCAAAAATTGTAAACAAAACCACACGTGCGCTTAAGGTCATCCATTCATTGGTTTATCCATTCAACCGCACCAGAGTTCGTTTGCTGGGTCTCGGTGCGGTTGTTTGGTCCGCACCAGAGTGCAATTGCTGTATTCACACCTGCCCAAAAGGTCCGCACCAAAGGGGGAAACGAACTCCCGAATAGTGCGATTCAACCGAACTAAATGAGGCAGGTGTGAAAGCACCCTGAGCGTAATGGAGAAAGCCTATGAGAATAGTAATTTTAATGGAATTTAAATTTAAGAAGTTCCTTATTAACAATACAACTAATTGACAGTAATGCATTACTGTGGTCAGAGGATCTGCAGAATGCTTTTTTTTTTTTTTTTGTATATTTGACCCTCTCTGTGAAATCCAGGCTAAAGTCTCAAAATCTAATTATGTGATAAGCATCAAAATTTGATTTCAAACATTAATTTCACAATGATTTCAATCTTTGACATGGCCTTAAAGATATCGAGGTTAGGTTTTTCACAGAATGTTATTTACCTTTTGAAGGAAGATTTTATGTAGAAAACGGTAATTCACGAAAAATGACTTTAGCTGGGTTTTCACAGCCAAGGTCACATATGTTTTAGCATAAATGTTGTTTTAGTATAATTGAGATACTATTCTAGTTTTTGTTATTATTTTAAATTAGATTTTTTTTAAATGTACTGCTTTCATTGTAATTTTAGTTAATGTTTTAGTAATTTTGTTTTTTGTTGTGTTCCTGTCATTTTTGTTTTTAAATGTCTATAGAATGTTTTTATCTTTAAATATGTTTATATACAGTAGTTTTGTTCATTTTTTTAAGTTTTAGATATTTTAGTACATCAAGTTAAACTAAATGAAAATGAGAAATGTTTCCTTGTTAAATACCTGAATAAAAATGTTATTTTTTTTTATATTTTATTTTAGTCAACTATAATAACCCTGTCATGCATTTATATTTTCTTTCAATTTGTCACCTTTTGAGAAGATCATGGTCCTTGATGTGAAATAAAGTATTAACAGAATATTTTTAAATCATAAAAATATGCAAAGCTCTGCCTCAACATAAAAGCATGTAGATCCAAAGCCCATAACTTTCTTGTTAACTTATTGTTTATCACAAGGGCGAAATGCATGTAATGACACAAACATCATGATAGAAAATGGATTCATTAAAGCTGTGGTCTCCAAGGTGAATGGCAGAGGCTTTGGACATCCCTAGGGAACCATTTTCCAATGAATAGAAATAAAGCATTAAAGCATGCTCAAGTAACCATCACAGTGCCTACGCACACATACAAAAGTGTCTATATGCCACTGTCGGCTTTTTCATTCCGCTCTAATACTGGCTGATGTCTTAAAGAGACTGTAAATCTATTTGGTTCCAATGGCTGACTCTTAATGTGCCAATTAAAGGAAAAGTGAAGGTAGATGGATTTGGTGTTTCCAGGATAATAAAAGATCAATGAGGGATCAGACTTTTTAGTCATAGTGGAAAAAGAGTAAATAAACATAGCAAAACCATAGATCCGATACTTCCACAAAAATGAACCGAGACTTGTTTGCTGCCAGACTCATTGTTATCAACTCTCATTCATGTTAGTGCATCTGCCTCGTCTAGAAAAGCTTCAGGCTTCATTCTCATCTCCAGCCTTCCAATCCGACCCAGTCTGACCATCTCCCTCTATATGAAAGCAATCAGTTTTTCACAGACAAAATCTCCTCTCCTTTCTCCCTGTGTGGAGCGCTCGGTCCACGTTCTCCCCGAGGGACTATCTGAACATCAGACGGTGTTATCCACAGCAGGACTTTCTGGCTTTAAGTCCTGCTCATTCCAATTCTGCTTTCAAAAAACCAAAACAAGCCACTGAGACCGGCTTTCACAGAAGCTCGTATCTACACTCTGATGAGCTTCATCTCACACACATTAACATTTCCATTTAATTATTCTTATCTTCATTCACAGTCTTTTCATTAAAGAGCCAATCTGTCACTTTCACTGTTGGAGGTTGGCTGTTTATTGGCGAGTTAATGGCCCATTATTTCCTGCTGAGACCTGTTTGTTGGGTGCCCATGAATAGAGTCTGATCTTAGGTGGATGTCCTCCTGACGGATCTCGGCGTTTTGCATTTTATTTGTATGATGTGTAGTTCTAGCATCTGCAGAGTTACAAGTAATATGACATAACAATGTGTGTGGTACCAGATGCTCATGCATAATTCTGGAGATATACTCCACTGCATGTCTTGGCCATTTACTCCAGACATTTACGTCATATTGACTTTGCACCCGACTGACTTAGATTGGTTCTTGATTGGCATATTCAGATGTTTTGGCCATTATCATTTGCTGATTCATGTGTGAACGGTTTGTTTTGATCTTCATGATTGTCTGATTTGCATGTGATCATTGAGAAGAGATGATGTTGATTAACCTTGTGCAGTTTTGAGAATAAGCTTCACTGTCAGCAAGTGATTTAAAAATGGCATGTTAAAGGTCAAACACGGTGTTGGCCAATTAGTCTGAATTTCTTAAGCGGTTAAATCTGCATGATTTGCCATTTCAGATTTTCTAAATGTTATGGGATCGCTAAATAACCTGCAGAAACCTGTAATTGAATGACATCATATATTGGTATTGGCATTTAGATGCATCATGTCATACTAAGTTAAACAGCCATTGTAATCTGCTGTATGTTTTTCTTATGAATTAAGATTCATAAAATGGTTGGTTTAATTTCTTACATGCTCATTAGCAATAGACAAGCCACTGTCTTTTATGTTCTTAATAATACATGGCAACATTAACAAAAACACTCACTGCTTTTATAACTTTATTAGTCCTCTACAGTTACATACAGAAAAAAAACTTTGAGCACTCTTTGTTCTTTTGCTTGTAATTGATTCCTTTGTTCTTCATTTCATTACAGACCGTTTACTGACAGTGTTTGCTTTAGTGAAAAATACTCAAAGGCTACCTGACTTTTTGAATGGCGTCCATCACTCAAGGGTTGTTATTTAATAGAGCAGCAAGACCTCTGCCTCTGCCTGTTGTTGCAATCCTAAATTGTCAACTTGTGTCAAACGTCAGTGTGGTCTGGACGGGGAAAAAATTATTTAACAGATTATGAACTTTGTCAATTGTTTGACAGACGATATCATTCATGAACAGTGATCAGCAAATAACCTTGAGAAAAGTAATTTATTCTTCACGTGTCTTAGGATCTTTGTACCATATAAAAAAGTCAAGATTTTTTTTTAGATGATTGTAAACAGAGAGGACAACAATGTTATATGTCAAATAGATGTGTGCATTTACCTGTTTTAGCCAACTTGTTCCTTTCTTGTTGGGATGTGCATGAATGGAGCATTTCTGGCAAAGTTATTTATTTATTTATTTAGTGGTTATTACAGATGGTTTTACATATATTTTACAAAAGCTAGATTTTGGTTTTTCAGTATACTTTTGCATTAACTTGGATTTTTTATTTGTATTTAGCATCAGCTATGTTTGTAATTGCTTTTAAATTAGTCTGGAACTGAAATATATCAATTTCCAGGTCACCAATTTTAATTTTATTTGTACGTTTACCTAGACACTGTTTTTTAAATGCGTTTTTAACAAAAGCTGGATTCCGCTTTTTAAAAAATGCATTAACTTCTAATTGATTTTGTATTTAGCACTATTGTTTAACTTCTTTTGAATTAGTGTGGAGCTGGAATTTATGTATTACCTGGACAATAATTTTATGTTTAATTTGTACATTTAGCTAGGCACTGTTTTTAAATGTGTTTTAAATAATATCAAAAGCTGGATTTATCTTTTTTCAGTTTGCTTTAGCATTAGCTTGGCACCAGTGCTTTGAATTGAATTTTAATGAGATTTATGCATTACTAGGACATTGATTTTAACTTTATTAATTCATTAGCTTCATACTGGTTTTTAAATGTTTTACTTTAAGCACATTTAGACATCTGACTTGAAAGAACAGTTTTATTTGTTGCTTAACAGTTTTTGTCTTTATTTTGATTGAAGGGGGCATCTTTGAGACACGGGAGAATGAACCAGTCAGCATAGATGAACTCGCCTTTAAATTTGCAGTTACAAGTATCAACCGAAACAGAACTTTGATGCCAAACACCACATTGACCTACGATATCCAGAGAGTAAACCTCTTTGACAGCTTTGAAGCCTCCAGAAGGGGTATGGCTCTTTATTTATATTTTGTATTTATTTTACAATTTTATTCTATAAAAACTGCCTAAATTGTGACAAAGATGAATATACTTAATGTATTCCTTATAACCTTTTCTTGGTTTGAAGTTATTTATTAAACATAAATATTTTATATTATTATTTAAATTTCAGTTCAGTGTTATGTCATAGTTATTTTAAATTATTATTAAATATAGTTGAAAAGGTCAATTCCTCTGATGTTGGACAATCCAAAATAAACATTTTAAGGGGCGGATGGAAAATTATCTACTTTTTTTTTTTTTTTACTTAGAAATTTTATGTTCAGAACTATTTTATTCAACAAATCTAGTAGGTCTAAAAAAAAAAAAAAAATTGTACCTCTAATTAATTATACACCCAAAAATTTCCATGGAAAATGCCATTTTAATCTAATGTAATGAAAACTTTTGCTAGACTATTGCTTTTATTATGTGCAAGCTTTGTTCTATGCTTTTCTCTTCTCTTTTTTTCATACCACCACATATTTTTTCATGTCACATGTTTTTCTTCCCCCCCTTTCCTCTCTATTTTTCTTCTCTCAGTATGTGACCAACTGGCCCTGGGGGTCGCGGCGGTCTTCGGCCCCTCTCACAGCTCCTCGGTCAGTGCCGTCCAATCCATTTGCAATGCCCTAGAGGTGCCGCACATCCAGACACGCTGGAAACACCCGTCTGTGGACAATAAGGACAATTTTTACATTAACCTCTACCCTGAGTACACCTCCATAAGCAGGGCTATCCTGGACATTGTCATTTTCTACAAATGGAAGTCTGTTACTGTGGTTTACGAGGACAGCACAGGTGAGTGACTGTTATGGTTTAGAAAAGGGTGGCAGTTTTTAAAAAGGGATTTTTGAAGGGCAGCTCAATGTGCTTTTTTGAGGTTTTGTTGAGAGGCTTTTTGAAGTGGGATCTTCACACCTTTGAGCTTTAAAATGGGACACCGCAGGCCACAACATTTATACTGAAATCCTCTTTTCTGCTGGAAAGAGTAACTGATGTCCACATATATTTACATTCTATTATATTTGAAACAAGTGGGAATTCAAACTGAATTCAACAGTAATTCCTGCATTGCTTATGGCATCGTATGTTTTGGATGCTGGTCCTCAAACATGGGCTTGTTGGACATGCTGGTCAATTTTTGTTGGTAAACAGCATAGACTAATATTAAACCAGCATAAACCGGTTTGAATATGCATGGTGGTCTAAGCTAGTGTTTTCAGCAGGGATCCCCTCATGCATTTTATATATTTTTGTTGTCAGCTTGCGTTTTCTGTTCTGGCAATGTTTGATATAGGACAGTTCTGTAACTGGTTTGCTAGCAGCAAATTTATAGATGAGACACTGCACACAGTCAGCCCGTGAATGTGTAAATGTTAGTTTTACTTTAATTATCAGGGCGCTGTTACTCACAGCATTTACTTTCAATTTCTTTGCATTGAATCCCTGCTTTGAAATGCACAGTGGTGAAACGTTTCAGATGTGGCATTGGCAAGTTTAATGTAATTTCAAGTGGCAAGTGTTCATTTGTTTTTCTAGGTCAGTTTGGTTTAACTCACACTTGACCTTATTAGTTTATTTCCTTTTGACAGCTTCGTTTCAGTACCTTATTTCATTTTATATATTCTGACTTTGTGACCTTTTCTAAACCAAAATGGTTTTGAAAACAGTGAAATATTGACTGAATATTGAACATCTTCTCTCACGTTGTTGTTACAGCCGTTTATTTCACAGGCCTGGCTCATATTCAAGAAATGTTGTGATTGTGACAGTTATTCAGATTATTAATTACTATTTTTTCTCTCAACGAGATGATAAAATATGTCCATTTCTCACACTCTATCAGAAGAATCAAACAATAGCTGTATATATAAATCACCTGCATTTTAATAAATTGTGTCTGGTCAGTATTGTGCATAATTCTTCAGTGTGCATTATTCTAAAGAAAAAAAAAAAGTTATCAAATCTGTCATCAAATTGTAATAACTTTCTCTGCCTCTGAGATGACTTCTTTTTTATGTAATCAGGGGAATGCAGAGGGGGATAAAATAATACTAACCAATAAAATATCATCGTATATGATCCACAAAATCAAGTCAGTCATTGCATTATGTCCAACTAGACAATCTGTTAAATGTTGTGAAGGCTGTTTTATGATTGAGAATTTGGGCTGTGTCACATCCTGATCCAACTCCCCCTTTCCTGTCAATTTAAAAAAAGCAGCAAAAACACAACACAATGTATCAAGATAATCATATTATATGCAAATTCGGCATTATGCTGTAGTTCACTAACACACTTCAAGAGATTCCCTGATGGCAGCAAACTCATTTGGAGAGCAAATCAAATGCAGACAAACAAATCTAGTGTTCAATAACACATAAAAAAACAAATAACCGCAAGGCAAAACAAATGGAAAATTGCCCCGCGAATACTACTGTTTCTACAGCTTAAAATGAGCATGGTGACACTGTAGCCAATGTCTTTGCAGAAATTGCTTGCAACAGATAAAATTCATGTCAGATTGACCAGTTTCAAAATGATTAGTGTGTCTGATTCATAGCCAGTGACTTGGATCGAAATCATTAGGGGAGCTCAGGGAACAGATGCCAGCGCAAATTTACCCTAGTATTTACACATCACACCGTCTTTGCTGTAGTGTGATTTGTCTTGAATTCCTGTGAGCCATCTGTTTGAAAACACAAATTACACACTACTTTCGGTGTGTTCATGTCTAGAAATCTCATAGTTTGATAGCATGATTTATGATCTTATCATTGCATGGAAGTACGTCATTATATGGCCAAGACTAAATCAAGGGAAATAACTGTAGCTTGTGACTAAAAGTGGTTTCATACCTCTTTTTTTTTTTTCTGAGCATCAAAGCAGTTTTATTGCTCAAATCTGTGTTTTGGTTGTATTATTGGGCTTTATTATGACCGACATATTTCTTTATGCGCGTCATTTACATTGAACTTGTGTAGTAGCTCAGCCTTTATAAGAAATTCATGTCCCTAATATTAGTCTGCCACTGCTTTTATTGAATTTCCCTTTGATCTTGCATAGGACATTTTCGTCAAAATATTAAATTCTGTAATCCAATTTCGATCCCTTTGAGTTTCGGTAGAGATTAATATTTAAGGCTAGTTTAAGAATGTACCAAACAGCCAGGGTGTTAATACAAAGCCATGATTATTTAATGACAAATTATTAAATTGATAAATTAAATCAGGTAGCTTAGATGATCAGATTCTGCACCAGGAAACTATTTACCTTTATGTGCACATTCAATATAATCATACTGTATGACCTAGAAGTGTGGTTTATAACAGAATATAAAGGGAATAATATAAAATAATAAAAACAAGGAAACAGGAGCAATGAAGAAGCTTTTGATTTCATCCTTGTGACTCCCAGGGGCCCCTACATGTACTGGAGCCCAATAAAAAGTAATTGATGGTCCCATATCAGAGTCTCATCCTATAAGTACATGCAGGAACCCCAGATCTGAGCTTGTTTGATTATTAATGTCCTAAAGTAATTGATGAGTTCATAAGGAGGTAATTTGAGTCTGAATCGATGTTCATTCAAAAAGTTATCGTGTTTTAATGCACAAGCATTACACTTGATCAAATGATCTGCAAGATAGTCTGTAGCAGTGTTGTTATTGTTAAATAAAGTAAAACTAATAACTAAAGTAAAGCTGAAATAAAATAAAATATAAATAATAGATGAAAAACTTGAACTTGAAGCAGTGGGAGCTGGGCAGATAGCAGATAGAAATGTTCTTTTGGCACAAAAACTGAAATAAAATAAGTTAAGCGGTACACTATAAAAGTGGTTTTTCAGTTGTAAATAAAACAAATTATTGGTGTACATTTTACAAGAAAATTCCATTTCTACTTCAAAATTTCACATTTGACTTAATGTTAATGTTCTTGCATTTTCTGAGTGAAATTTTTTTCTACATTTTTTTTTTCAGTGTAAAATTACTAAAACTAAAACCGAAACTAAAATTAAAGCTAATTAAACATATTTTAAAAATGGATAAAAATACCAAAAGCACATAACTATTACAAAAAATTGCTAATTTTTAATATATTTAATAAAACAATGAAAAAAAATAAATGAAAACTGTAAATATAAAAATAAATGCTATTTCAAAATATTAATAAATATTATAATAGTATATAAATAATATAAAAAAGGCACTCATCTTAGACCTCTCAAAGTGTTTATAAAAGTTTAAACAGTCAAAAACTAGTACAAAAGAGACTGGGTGCATATAATATGGAACAACTTCAGTTTCTGTACTGTGCAGATGTTGCTAAATGTGGCTTATAGTTGAGATTGTGTGTTTATGGAGGTCATTGCATCATACTGCCTTGTGGACGTTTGTACCCCTGAGACCTGTGGACTTTTGATCCAGACTAGGCAAAACCATTAGGCTTTCACCATGTTACATTTTAAAAGGATATTTCTGGATTTCTCTAGCCTTTACTATTATTTTCAAATCTGTTGAAACAATAAGAAAGATTTAGAGCAGTATGCAATTATACTTTAGTGAAAGTATCATATTATCTAATAACACTGACTGACTCAGTCAGTCATTTTCATCCCTTTCCCAGGTCTGTCCTGCTACAATTGAATGCATTACTTCTTGCCACTATAGACTTAGTGTTTTGATTAAAGAGAAGCCGAGAAAAAAAAAAAGCATCTGATTGTTATGTATCAACGGAATAGATGAGTCCTAATTTACCGTCCCCGTAAACATCTGCTATCACACTGGAGAAATCAAAAGTGTAATTACTGCAGCTCGTGATGAGTTTGTTTCTCTTCCATTGCCCCCCACCTTAGATCATTCTTTTGTGTTCTCTTGTTTCAAGGATTGATGCGTATGCAGGAACTGATCAAAGCTCCGTCCAAAAACAACCTGAAGATTCGTATCCGCCAACTGGCGTCGGGAGGAGGCGACAGTCGCCCCCTGCTGAAGGAGATGAAGAAAGAAAAAGAGTTTTACATCATCTTTGACTGCTCCTACCAAGTAGCCGCCGAGCTTCTCAAACAGGTGCGGCACTATTTCTGTAGATTCTCACTCTGAACTTTCATTGAACTCGCAAAGTATGTCACACAGATTGAAATGGATTGAAAATGAGAGTGAAGTGCTCTTGCATGCTGTGGCGCAGCAGGATTTCAGAGCTCTACTTTAAAGCAAAAAGATGTAATACAGTTTGTGCCATTCTGCCTGCATTCCTGAATACTGCTGAAACTGTCTTATTTCACACTCAGCCAGTCGTTACTTAATTTTCTTTCGAATCCTTCACAAAAAATGTTTTGTTATGTTTCTCCCCCACAGCTGATGTCGATGGGTATGATGACGGAGTACTACCATTTCTTCTTCACTACTTTGGTGAGTCTGAAAAGCGGACAGCTTGCTATTAATAAGAGCGCTTTTCATAACATTAGATGATGAACAGGGTGAGTGATTTTCTGCTGTTTTTTATAATTGTTGCTTGTCAGATTGTATGATTGACCCTATTGACATTTTGAGACATGAAACCCTTATGCACCCTGGGCGACATCAGCTGTCTTTCATGTCAGACTGTAGAACTGTTCATCCTAATGTATGTTTGACAGTGTTCACAGGGCTTTAAATATCACAGGCCACGTCATATTCTGACATTCTCACTGACACATGAAATTGTGAAATTGTACCACACAATCCAAAGCTTTTGTTGGAAAAGGTTTAAACCAAAAAAAAAAAAAAAAGCAATTAAGATTGTCTTGTGGCTGAAAAAAAAAGAGGGAATTGTGCAAATTTCAGAACTGATTTCAAATGAATTAGAAATTCGGTAGCAAACAGAATGCAGTTTGAATTTAAATTCAGTGAAGTAGAATGAAATTAACTAAGAATCAGAGCAAATTTGCAATAAGTCTAATTTTTAACTAAAAAAAAAAAGGTTCTTCAAGACAAACTTTGAATTATGCCATGACAACCTTATCAGAAAATTACAAGAGGTTAAAAAAGTCTTGGAATTTGAAAAGCATAACAGGCAAGCAGATACACTACTGTTCAAAATTAATACTTTTATTCATCAAGGACCCATTAAATTGACCCGAAGTGACTTTTTTACATTGTTATAAAATATTTGTATTTAAAATAAATGCTCTATTATAAAAGAGTACTGAAAAAATCACAGTTTCACAAAAATATTAAGTAGCACAATTATTTACAACATTGATAATACAAGAAATGATTCATGAGCGCCAAATCAGCATATTAGAATGATTTCTGAAGGATCATGTAACAGTGAAGACTGGAGTAATGACTGCTAAAATTGAGCTTTGCCATTACAGGGATAAATTGCATTTTAACATGTATTAATATTAACATATATTAAAATCAAAAACATGAAAAAGCTTTGCCGACCCCAAACTTTACTTCAGTAGTGTAGATTTATTATTAATGTCACCTTTAGAATTTTGTACTGTGCATTAGGGCTGTGCGATTAATCGAAATAGTCATAAAATCACGATTTGAACTTGCGTGATTTCTAAATCGCTTTATAGCACGATTTTATAGCGTCCCCGGCCTCTCGCAGTATGCTATCCGAACCAATCAGAATGCAGTGCGCCCAAAGGGAGCACGAGAACAGAACAGACCGGGCATACAGACACAGACGTAATGCCATACTCCGTCTGTGGTGCGTATGCGGTGTGTATTTTTTCCGCGCCCATGTTAACGGTTTAAAGTGTTCACACTGTACACTGTAGCGGTCCGGCAGTGCGCTTCAGGAGTGGTGCGTCTGCAGCAAAGCAAAGATCTTCTCCACACAGAGTCTATTTTTGCTGTGCTGCACGTGCTGAATTAAAGTGACAGCGCATTGTTCGCGGTAAAAATGAACATGGTTTGACATGGAAATGTAGTAATTACACCATAAATGCATATAATTAAAGTCTACTGTTTCACAGTCAACACATAGCTTTTTGGCTATATTTAAAACAAGCAAAAGTGCACTTTTATATAAACAAGGCAATAATAGATGGCACTGGTGGAGGTAGGAAAACAAAGTTAGCCTATATTTATTGAGTTTAAACGTGAACAAAATGAATCTATGAAAGATTGTATTACTGTACTGTGATAAAAGATAATTACAATGCTGAAAAGCATTTTCAGTAACGTTTGCATGTGAAATCAAAATAATGGATAAATGTTGTGTTTGTGATAAACAGCCGTAATATTTGCCATATGTCTGTTCTAGAGACATTTTGTTACACCTTTACTTAGTGATTATTTTGCCTTATGTCTGCTCTAGAGACATGTTACAGCTTTTTGATAAAGCTCTAATTGGTTTTCTTTTGGAAATATGTTTCAAATTCACACTGAATGACTGTAAAGCATGTCTGTGTGTGTCAAAATCATGATTAAAATCGAAATCGCAAAATTGATCAAAGAAATCGTGATAGGTTTTTTTTGTCCATATCGCACAGCCCTACCGTGCATACAGTATACAAATTTATAGACAATGGACACTTTATTTCCTAAAATGCATTACCTGATGAATTTAGTCATTCAGTAAATTCTACTTTCTGTAATTCAAAGTCCAGTTCAACTTCCTGTGTATTGTGGCCAGTTTGATTAAAAATTCCAACATATGAACTGAAATGGAGCCAATTGTTGCATTTTTGTACAACCGTGATTTGTGTACTCCTAACAAGGGCTTAGGGCTCCTTCCTATTCAGCAATAGAAAAACATGGCATGAAGAGTCTATATCTTGTGCAAAGTTTGCACAGCTCTTAAGGCTAAATCTGGACAAACTCTCGTTGCCTTGCAGGATATGTTTGCTTTGGATCTTGAGCCGTACCGCTATAGTGGAGTCAACATGACAGCCTTCCGCCTCCTGAATCTAGATGATCCATACGTGGCTTCCGTGATCCAGAAGTGGTCCATGGAGCGCCAGCTGACACCACCCAAACCTGAGAGTGGACTGATGAGCGGCATTATGACTGTGAGGATCAGTCTACTCTCATATATTTCTGTTCACATCTAGTTCGTTTTTTTTAAACTGAAGTGACACCCTTTGATTTTCAGGATGGATTCTAAGAGTCACAAAATTAGAAAATAAAGTGTGTTATAGACAGTATTTGATCCGCTTCTGTAGGATATTGCATGAACAGCACAATTTGGAGTCACATCTGTTACGGTTGTCGATTGCAGACATTACTGTGTGAACACACATTAAAATGAGCCAATCGCACTGCTCAAAATCCTCATTTACATATAGACCAGAACTAAAACAGGAGCCTAACTTCTCCGTTTAAGCCCTTCCTTCACCGTTAGAATAACTGGGATTAAGTCTCACCGATGTTGACTAATCTAACCGTCCTCCAAAAGGCAGTGTAGATACTGCTAGCACACTCAGCCTCATTAGACATGCATGAAGGGCTTAAAGCAGGAAGCATCGGGAGATTTATTCAAATCTATTTTTACCATCCAGGTCACATTTTAGCACTGAATAACACCCAGAGAAACATAAGGTGCGTGCAGCAGGGGGCGGGGGAGGGGCTCTCTTACTGTGATCAGATGGAAAGGATATTAAACTTAATACCGTTACGTAACATCCAGTATTGTGCAAATGGTGAAGAAAAAACATCTTCTGCCAGTAAATTAATGCATAATGAAGTTTGATTATATTTAGAGCATGTTTCGTGTGTAAATTCTTCAATCCTTCCACAGACCGAGGCTGCGCTCATGTATGACGCAGTGTTCATGGTTGCTGTTGCGTCTCAGCGGGCCACGCAGATGACAGTGAGCTCCCTGCAGTGCCACAGACACAAGCCCTGGAGGTACGGACCGCGCTTCATGAACTTGTTTAAAGAGGTGAGAATATTGTACTTTATGTAGCAAAACACATTCCACTGATTTGAATTGTAAACTTAAATTTGATTGTAAGTGAAAAGTTGTAGACACTTTACCTATAAAATACAGTATCTCCAACTTGGCAAGTTTAGTGTTTTTTTTTAGTGAATTACATTTAGTTCAATTTGAGGGATACTCAACCCAAAAATGAAAAAATAAAATTTAAATTATGACAGAATTGTTTTTTGGTGGACTGTCCTAATTGTATGCATATTGGCTGTTTATAAGTACTTATAAAGCACATATTAATGCCTTATTCTGCATGACCATATTTTAGATCCCTTAATCCTACCTCATACATACATTTAACAACTACCTTACTATTAATAAACAGCAAATTAGGAGTTTATTGATGAGAAATGTCAGTTAATAGTTAATAGTGAGAATTGGACCTTAAAATAAAGTGTGACCCTTGAAACAATTCTCTCCAAGCCATTTAAACTATAATAGTTTTCTTATTGCTAAAAATTATATTCTGCAGGTGAATGTGTACAATGCTGTTGAAAAGTTTGGGGTCAGAAAGATGTTTCTTGTGCAGCAAATCAGAATGATTTTTGAACGATCATGTGACACTAAAGGCTGGAGTAATGATGCTGAAAATTCAGCTTTGCAATCACAGGAATAAATTACATTATAAACTTATTCAAATAAAAAACTGTTATATTAAATTATAATAAACTTTCACAATATTACTGTTTTAGTGTATTTTTGATCAAATAATGCAGCCTTGGTGAGAATAAGAGACTTTTTTTTAAAAACCATAAACTTTTGATCTATAGTGTATGTATATAAATTGCATCAGTGCGTGATATGTCATATCATTAACAAGATGTACACTAATCGATGAATGAATCAAACTTACTCAGAATGCCGAAAATTTTTGTTATATCATATATCTTGTATCAACCATAAAAACAAACCATACAGAGCAGGGAGACAAATCACTTGAGCTCCAGTGTCTTCAATCCTGTTGGTAGACTGCATTGCATAAAATTACCAAAATTACATAAATGCAAATTACATAAACCTTTCGTCACATCAGTTGACACATCCACATTGTATCTGCAACAGTTGTAATCTCCTGTATGATGTGAATCATGCTGTATGTGTGAATGATGCTTAACGCGTTGTGGAATATTTATCAGACAGCCTTTTTGAACTCTTTTAGACTTAACACAACTTTTTCTGATTTTTGACCCGTAGGTTACATAAAAATGTATTTGTAGATGAAAACATGTTTTTCAGGGCAAAGGTGCCTGAAAATGGCTACTGGTACCTCTGCGTTTTGATCTTTTTTAAGCTCCAGTTCACTGCTGGATTCTCTCACCGCCTTTGAACCAAGAGGTCATAACAGTCCTCCTTCATGTCTGAGTGTGGGTGTGTGTCCCTCCACTCGAGAACTCCAAAAAATCAATGCCTGTGATAACACAAAATGGCTGTCGAGGGGAATGAAGTTTGTTCTGAATAGGCTTTTCAGTAACATTTTTAGATATGCTTTCAGTTCCACTTGCATAGCGTCTCAGCAGTCGGAGTGTTACTGGCTTTAGAAATGGAAGAGGCTTTATGGTAGATATATATATATATATATATTTTTTATAAAAATGAATAGTGCCACAGTGCATTAGAGAGGGGGCGGCCTAGCATGGCTCAGCACTGCAGAGGGTGAATTTATTTCCCTGCTTGAGTTTGCCGTATGTGTTTGAACTAGGAACCCTCAGTCCTTGATACTCAGTTTGCACCTTAATCACAAAACACCACCGGACTTAAAGCTGCTGTTAGCTATTTTTTTATTACCTACGCTACTACCTGACAGATATCACTGAAAAAGGTTTCATGAGGAATTACACTTGTCTCTATGACAGCCCTAGACTCTAAACAACAGGGAAGGCCTGTCAAAAAATTTAGCACCAGGCCAACTGCCAATCATTTCGCACATTTGGATTTGCTGATGTCTCGTTTGCTGACATGTCTTTGAAGGGTTTTTTGAAAGATGTGTGGTTTCAATGAAGGAAAGGCGGTCTAATTCTGTGGTGCAAGTTAACAATGTGTCTAACATTGCATACAACAATGTTAAAATTTAAGCTTGTCATTTCTGCACCATTAGCATCACCAAGTGAAATTGTAAACATAATGGGTGGGCGTTACAGTGTTCCTTTGGTGTGTTTTGCTTCTCTGATTGATAGAGATTTCTCTGCAGAATCATGGGTAATTTTCTTTGCCTGCATTGCAGAATCATTGTAGTTTTTCACCAGGAATTCCGCTATCCAACACAAGTTTTATTTAAAAAAAAAAAAAAAAACTTGGAGTGATGGCTTCAGAAACCATTGATTAACAGCCTTGTAGCTCACAGTAGGTCTATCTTTAAAAGTTATCTTTCAAAATCAGTTCCCCTATGGAGAAAATGAAAGGGATTTTTACTTTAAGAACCCAAATGTTACACTCTATTAGCCTCACCAAATGAAATTATAAACATAATGACTGTTTTCAAACAGTTTTCTTGGAACATTTTGGCCATCGTCCATTGAACAAAAAAATCCACAAACTCATGCTATTGGTTGAGCCAATGTTGCTATTTTGGGCTGCTCAAATACACAGAGCTATGTTTTGAAAATGCCACAGAGCTACAGTGTTTACACTTTAAAGGAAATGAACCTTTAAATGGCTTTAAATCACATGTTAAACTGGGAAAGTATTGAGCATCTGAAAAATGTCGCACTTTGAGTATAAGTGTCTAATTAGGCTTGAGCTGAGCCAGTGTGGAGTTAGTTTTCTATACATGCCAACACTAAGACGAACACTAATGAGTCCAGATGCTACATTTTAACGACCCATGAATTCTGTAATACAACCCCATTAAAGCCATAAATCACTGTGTTGTAAGAGGCCTCTCTACAGACACTGTTAGAAACACCCTTAATGTGTGAAATGTTGTAGGGTAAAAAAACACATCCTTCTGTGAATTGCATATGTGCTGCAGCCATTGAAATTCTTCACTTTAACTACAGCACCAGCAATGCTGGAGTGTTTTAAATAGATTGCCAGGACAAATAATATCCCTCTTCATTTAATTTACTCTTTTTCTTGCTTGTCCTCTCCATTTAAGTCATTTTCACTCACTTAAGTACTGTAATGTGAATTTCGGTGTGACTAATCAACTGTGACAGAAGGCTGAACAGCTTTAAATGTAGTATTTGTTTATGTTGACCCGTTGGGCAGGAGATGCTGATCAGTGCGGTTTTGCTTATGGGGTCTGCCTTTTATGAGGAAAAAGCTATGGAATGTATTACGTGAAATATAATTTCAAATTATGGAGCTCCTGTACTGTAGCAGAAAAAAAGAAAAATGTTTTACACCCCAGGAACATTGATTATATTCCACTGCATATGATTCTGACGAAATGATACTGCATAAAAGACCCACAGCTCTAGTCACACGTGTAAGGGAGGTTTTCGGGATATTTATCCCTGCTTGTGGCCAAATTGTAGGGTTGAAGTGAAAAATAAGTATAATGTTATTTTTGGCAATAAAAATGTTTGTGATCCACATATTAGGGTCACCACCCTCTGCTTCTCAAAACCAACAAGGGAAATACATGTTGTCATTATCATATTATACACACAAGATAATTTTTGCTTTTGGAAAGAAGTGAAATGTTGCAACAATCGCAGCTTAGCCGTAACATTGAAGTTACACTAGTTAAAGCAAGTTTATATGTTAATAAAATATTCACATTCCTGCTTTTTAATGTTTTTGTATTTGTAATTGTTACTTTATTCATTATTTTATTTTGTTTTGTTTTGTTTTGTTTTGTTTTTTTGTTTTGTTTTTGCAATGCTTATAATCCAAGCCTGACTTCATGGCCAAAAGCTTTTCTTCTCTCACCCCACAAATCAAAGACATTTAAAGTGACCAGTCATGTGACCATTGTTAACCGCCACTGCAATTCAGTGGGTATGACAGTAAGTCAGCACTAACAGACCAGTATCCTACCCAGCAGGCTTGATCTTTAGAGATGCCAGATGTCTCAGAAAAGTATGTTGCATCTAAGAACTGGTGGTGCAGCATAGTGGTTAAAGGTCTGTGTTGGTAACCCAAAGGTTGTTGGTTCAAATCCCACAGGAGTTGCCCTATGCAGTAGCAATGTTTTGGCCTTGAGCGAGGCACTTGGGTTGCTCCAGGGGCTAAATTACTAACAAGTGAATTCCTGTTGTCATTTTTAAAACAAAGTCTGTTTTTAAAAAAAAATAAAATAAAAATAAAAAAATTCTGGCATATGTCAACACATTATTATGCAGTTCACCACTTGTTTCCAGTGGCTCCATTACAGTTCCCTGAAATGGTGGAAATGGTTTACATCGAGGT
This sequence comes from Spinibarbus caldwelli, assembly GCA_039654775.1. Taxonomy (NCBI): domain Eukaryota; kingdom Metazoa; phylum Chordata; class Actinopteri; order Cypriniformes; family Cyprinidae; genus Spinibarbus; species Spinibarbus caldwelli. The sequence continues at coordinate 14,842,424 of CM077266.1, read as the reverse complement.
CATCATTAAGTCTCCTAGAATCCTGCGGGATAGTAAAGCTGTATCCACCTGAGCATGAGCTGGTGACGTGTTGAAGGCCAGCCGTTGCCTGTTATTTTGAGATGTGCTCTGAGAAACACTGCAACCTTGAGAACAGAAGTGCTGTTTTTCTGATATCCCACCCACTTATCAAAGCTAGAGAGGGCTTGAACAGGGCTATTACTCTTCCTTAGTTGCCTCAGCTGATTGAATTCTGGGATTGTTTGCTCTCATTTTTGGTATTACAAAGCTAGGGGAAATGAAATGACGGTGCGCTAGCTTGATGTTTTTACTTTTGGGAACAATAAAGTCAGGCCTGACCACACAGTGTAGGGAAGAGCACTTGTCATTTATTCAGAAAATGAAGCCTGACAGCTCTGATGTATAAGCATCATAATCTGTGTGAAATCAGTTTTTATTAAGTTTAAAAAATATATAAAAATGTACATATATATAACTTAATTTAGAAGTATGCCGTTAAACTACAAGTCTAAACTCAGTCTGATCTTACATTCGTAATAATTGTAGTAGTTGCATGTGACTGAGTGTAACAGTAAATGAAAAAGCTGTGACATGATAATTTGATTTTATGTATATTATACATGCTACTTATAAATAAAACATCCTTATATATATACTTATATATAAAACATCCTCAAACACTACACACATCTTAAGATTTTTAAGAATGGCTTTAATATTAATGTCAGACTATATGTAAATTCACCATAGCAAGTTAGTATAGCCTATTTTAATAAAGTTGAACCTCTAAGATTTGCTTTTTGATAAGTCACAACAGTAGTTTAAAATCTCCCCCTCATCCACACTTTAATATTGCAAATAGGAGCTGTTTTGGACCCTCATTTCCGCTGAACTAGAACCAGCTGGTTACATTTATTCACAGAGGAACAACACAGATGTTTTGTAATATGTAACCAAATTTGGGCACAAAAACAACACAAACATTGACGGAGAGACATCGGTTTAATATGTTATACACCACCATGCACTACACTGACATTTTTCTTTTAAAGAAATTAATACTTATATTAAGCGGGGACACATTAAATTGATGAAAAGACATTTATAATGTTACAAAAGGTTTCTATTTAAAATTAACATTAATCTTTTGAAAAAAAAAACATTAAAATTGTAATGCTGTTGAACAATATCACTGTTTTTCTATGTACTAAATTGACTTGAGCTGAATAATGACACTGTTGTTTTTGTCGTTTTGTCGTCATTTACTCACACTCATGTCATTCCAAACCTGTATAAGTTTCTTTCTTATGCTGAACACAAAAGAAGATATTTTGAAGAATTTTGAAAAATCAAACAGTTGTTAGTCCCCATTTACTTCTATAGTTGGGGGGAAAAAAATCAATGGAAATCAATGGGGACCATCAACTGTTTGAATTCCAGCATTCATCAAAATATCTTCTTTTATGTTTAACATAAAAAGAAAGAAACCCATCCAGGTTTGGAACGACATGAGGGTGAGTAAATGATGACTGAATTTTCATTTTTGGGTTAACTATTACTGATGTTACATTTAAATATTGCTATTTTTCCTTATATTAGAGCAAGTGCTGCTTTTTCCCCATTGTATTTTTTGTGAGAAAAAAAAAAAATGTGGTAAAACTTGAGATAGAATACATTAATTCAGTTTTATGTATCACTGGGCAAACCTAAAGCACATGATTCAAGTGTTCATATTTAGACTCTATTTGTCTTCACAATAGTCCATTCTACTAAAATTTAACTGACCAGCAAAATGTTTAGTTGAAACTGTTGTGGGGATTTTTTTGTGTTAACAGACACCCATGCCCCGAGGCTGCATAATATTCCATTACCGCTATGATTGAAAGACACAGCAGTAAAACCGATGTTGTGCATCATTCTCAGTGTATACTGTTTTTGTGCCTCAGGCCCAATGGGATGGTTTGACAGGACGGATAGTCCTTAACAAGACTGATGGTCTGCGGAAAGAGTTCAACTTAGACCTCATCAGCCTCAAGGAGGATGGCACAGCGAAGGTGAGTCAGCTTAGCTGGACGCCGATCAGAGACGTTCAATGACATGATTTCCGTAGCAGCAGAAATGACTGGAAACCTTAAATTGAGTGTCTTTATGTATTTCAAAATGGATTAAATGAATTCCCTGTGAGTGGACTCTTAAATATGTTTTTCTCAAAGCAGACCTATTAATTATCCATATCAATTTTATTGACCTTGTTGCTCCCATGCTGACTACACAACTCTTCAATTCATCCTAAAAGCGAGCGGCCGATGCTGCATCACGACCTACTAAATTATGGACAAAGGTTTGTTCCAGTCTTGGTTTCATTCCCTGAGTTCGTGATTAAGACCTGTGGAGAGCTTGGATTTCCTCCCCTGTGTGAAATTCACTTCAGTAAACCCAGTGCCCTTTCATCGGCTTCCCTCTCCCTGCAGAAATCCCTTCAGTTCCTTATGGAAAGAGATCGCTGCCAGTCACTTCTGCCAGAATGTCTCACTGAGATGCATAATGTGTGCCAGTTATAGTTATGACAGTTAAATCACCATACTCAATATCCAGCACTCAATATCGCTTCTCTGCCTTTTGGCTAAGATCAAGTGTAGTATCTGTACAAGTTTAATATCTGATACGTCCCCTACCCGGGACTGCATGGGGGCAGTCGTGGCCTAATGGATAGAGAGTCGAACTTGTAACCCAAAGGTCATGGGGATCGAGTCTCAGGTCCGGCAGGAATTGTTGGTGTGGGGAGTGAATAACCAGTGCTCTCTCCAAAAGGTGAGACCCTTGAGCAAGGCACCGAACCCCCAACTGCTCCCGGGTGCTGCAGCAATATGGCTGCCCACTGCTCCGGATGTGTGTTCACTACTGTGTGTGTGCACTTGGATGGGTTAAATTCACAAATTCCAAGTATGGGTCACCATACTTGGCCACACACCACTTCACTGTAAAATGGGCACTTTTTTCTGCTTTGCGCCTCAGTAAGTAACACATCTCCATACAAGCCAGCTCAGGCGTGCAGAAAAACATGTATTAATCCACAGGAAGATATTTAGAGAGCAGCTCTAATCTACTTTTAAAATTCATTTGAATAAGCAGGGATGTAGAATATGGTCATGCAGAATATGTGCTTTATAAGTACTAATAAAAAGGCAGTATGTTAATAATAGGCATGCTAATAAGCAACTAGTTTATAGTAAGAATTGGCCTCTGTACTGAAGTGTTACCTTATATATTTTTAATGCATGTTTATATCTCACAATTCAGACTTGTGGAAAAGTCAGAATTGCAAGATTTAATCTCACAGTTGTGCGAAAAATGTCAAAATTGTCAGATATAAAATCACAATAGTGAGAAAAGTCAGAATTGTGAGAGAAAAAGTTGCAATTAACTTTTTAATAATTTATTTCATGATTAAGCTTTTATAGATTTCTGAAAATCTTTTCTCATAAAACAAAGAATAATTTGATTCCTCTAATGCAAATAAGACTGATGGTATGTCAGGTAATATTTTATTTTGTGATATATATATTTTTTTAAGATATCAAGCTTCTCAAGCTTGTCAAACAACATATCATGACATTGTTTCATTTTTATAGAAGCTGTTATGCCTCAAAAGTTTCTCAAAACGTTTCTTCATATCTTTAGACGTTTTCAATCAGTCTCCTTATGCTTTTTGTGTTCATATATTTAATTATTTAAAGCCCATTATTATGATGGCATCCTCCATAATTTGAATAATGGTGGAGATAACAGAAAAGCTTCATCGGTTGCAGAAATGTTGGAAAGAACTTTTCTTGCTTCATTAAGCAGCCATTACTCCAGTCTTCAGTTTCACATGATCTTTCAGAAATCATTTGACTGGTATTATATATATTTGGCTAGCAAGTAGATTAGTAAAGTTTCACACTTTTATTTCTAGAGAACTATTCCATTTCTCATAATCTTTTTTGACTTCCATCTTTAAATGTCATTGTGTTTCCTATTTATGACAACATCAATTCAACATGGCTTTCAAGTGTGATGCATTAAGAATATTTACTATGATCTTCTGTTTTAGTGGACAAATGTGTAACTCTTTAAAAATTCTGATGTTTTGTCCAGGTAAAAAGTAAGAGTACATTTTTTTTCCCTGTGTGATTTAAGAATTAATGCATCAGAATCATTCATAATTTGTAGACCATGCATTAAATAGGGTAGCTGAGTGCTTAACTGGGTTTTATTGGCCAGTAAAGTAGTGTTTTATAATCAAATGGATTAGACCTAGAATTTACTTTCATTTAGTTTTTTCCTTTCCCTTTCCTTTCCTTGCTGAGTCTTCACTAATAAAGTCTGTTCCTCTTTTATTGTCATCTCAGAAACAGAGACCCATGTTCTTCATGCCTTGTCATTTTTATACTGTACTGTTAGATTGGAGTGTGGAACTCTTACACCGGCCTCAAACTGACTGAGATGAAAGACAACAAAAACATCACAGACTCTATGGCTAACAGAACACTTATCGTCACCACAATCCTGGTAAATGTATAACTTACAATTTCACTCCCTCATTTATGTAAACCAACTTTTTCAGTAGTTCAGATTTATCTTCACCCTGTGAATAGTTTCACTGGTGCACAAAATTGAGTTTTTAGCAACATAATTGTATATGCATGAGAAAAAATAGAATTATATATTAGTGCTGTCAAACAGTTAATTGCGATTACTCACATCCAAAATAAAAGTTTTTGTTTGCATAATATGTGTGTGTACTGTGTATATTAATTATAAATACACACACATACAGTATATATTTTGAAAATATTTACGTTTACATATAAATATAATTTATATTATATATAAATATATTTAATGTATAAACATAACCTATTTTTCTTAAATGTGTATATGTGTGTGTATATATATATATATATATATATATATATATATATATATATATATATATATATATATATGCGCATGTGTGTGTATTTATATATACATAACAAATATACACATTACACACACATACTGTATATTATGTAAACAAAACTTTTATTTTGGATGCGATTTAATTGCTATTAATCAGCACTGTTATGTATACAATTTTTAGTAAATATGAGTGGTTTATACAAAAAAACTACTTTTTACTTTTATTGTTTTTGTTGGTATTTGACTCATCTGGCCAGGTAACTTTGCCTTTGTGACATATTTAAATCAAATATGATACATTTTACCAACTGCATCATTGAATGTGAATTTACCTTGTGAACAGGAGAACCCTTACGTTATGTATAAGAAGTCTGACAAGGTTCTATATGGGAATGATCGCTTTGAGGGCTACTGTCTAGACCTGCTAAAAGAGCTGTCCAACATCCTGGGATTCACTTATGAAGTCAGGCTGGTTTCTGATGGGAAATATGGAGCTCAGAATGACAAAGGCGAATGGAACGGCATGGTGCGGGAACTAATCGATCATGTGAGTGATCTCCCATATTGCTTTACAGAGATGTTGAAGGTCTTTCGATCATACCATCCAAATGTAGTCTTTGTAGATGACCTTCTGCCTTTCCATTACATTTCAGTTTAGATCTCACTATTTAGAATCTACAACCAGACTGTTAAAGGCACAGTTCACCCAAAAATGATTATTCTGTTGTTAATTACTCGCCCTCATGTCATTCCAAACCCGTAAGACCTTCGTTCATCTTCTGAACACAAATTAAGATATTTTTGATGAAATCTGAGAGCTCTCTGATCCTCCATAGACAGCAATGCAAGTACCATGTTCAAGGCTCAGAAAGGTAGTAAGGACATTGTTAAAGTAACCCATGTGACATCAGTGGTACTATTGTGAACGCATGTCGAAGACTGACATGAAGAGAAGAAATTGTTGAATAAAGTTATTATTTTTGTTTTCTTTGCACACAAAAAGTATTCTTGTACCTTCATAAAATTACGGTTGAACCACTGACGTCACATGGACTATTTTAATGATGCCCTTACTACATTTTTGAGCCTTGAACATGGTGGTTGCGTTGCTGTCTATAGAGGATCAGAAAGCTCTCAGATTTCATCAAAAATATCTTAATTTGTGTTCTGAAGATGAACAAAGTTCTTACAGGTTTGGAACGACATAAGGGTGAGAGAATTTTTAATTTGAGGTGAACTATCCATTTAATACTCTGATTAACCAAGAAATTTCAGTTTCTAATGGATGTTTTTGTAACTTGGCTTTTCACAGGCAATTTAGAAAAGCAAAGAATTATGTTTTGTTTCATATTTCGTTTAATTTGCTTGATTATGTTTATTTACCAAAAGTTTAAATAGTCTAAAGCTTTGGTAGGAAGACTATATTTGTGTATGCATTACATCAAGATCTTTTACTTTGTAAAATTGATTAGATATTTTTCAATATAAAACAGCATTTGTGCTTTCATCTGGCTGTAAAAAGTCTTTTAAATTGATTATGAATACCTTTGTACTTAGGTACTACATAGATTTAGTTTTTAAGTACCTTTGTAAACCCCCAGTGTCTTTGCAGTATTTATCAGCATAGTATGAATACAAATCTATAAAAGAGCCTTTTTGCACATCTTTTGTTTAAAGAGCTTCATAAAACAACAGGAAGCTTCAAACAGATTGTGGGATCCATTCCCACAGGCATCACTTGTTTGTATCTCAGTGATTGAACTCCAATATTATCTGCATCTATCTGAATTTTCTTCCCAGCAGTCAAAATGAGTTCCTGTCATCTTGTAAACCTCTTTTTGTCCCCATAACCAGATAGCTGACTTGGCTGTGGCTCCACTGACCATCACTTATGTCAGAGAGAAAGTTATTGACTTCTCCAAACCCTTCATGACTCTGGGCATCAGCATACTGTACCGCAAACCAAACGGCACAAATCCAGGTGTCTTCTCCTTCCTCAACCCCCTCACCCCGGATATCTGGATGTATGTGCTGCTGGCCTGTCTTGGAGTGAGCTGTGTGCTCTTTGTGATAGCCAGGTATGGATGAACGTCTTGGTTTAACATCTGCTTCTTGGAAATATAGCAAAGCAAATTTGCAAATTGGGTTTCAGATCTAGGAACACTGACCCAATTGTTCAAAAAATGTCTTCAGATGTTTTATTGTTTGACATCACATGTGAAGACACATTATCAGGCTGTCATTTCAAGAATATTGCTGTTATCTGCAGCTTAAGGGAACATCGTACATTTCTCTTTGAAGCTGTCAATAAGTTTTTGCGCCCTCTGATTTAAATTTTAAAGCTGTTTTGCAGAATGTGCCGATAGACATCACGTTTCTTTGTGAGAGTGCATTTAAAGCAGTGTATTTCTCACATATTATATCACTGCCCTTATGAGACGCCAGAATCAAAATGCTGATTTGATCTTGAAACAGATCAATAAGTAATAAGCATGGCGCCCAGACTTTATTATATTGCTGTCGGAGTATAGATTAATGATGTAAAAATTTCAGTCATGGTTGTCCAGATGCACTTTTTTCTCAATAAATACATAATGCGCTTTCTCAGTTAGCAATGTTTTGTATTTTGTATGAGAGAGTACAAGGATGTGTCTGTATTATTGAAGCCCAGTTCATAAGCATTGGGCAGATGTCCACATCTACCTAAAGAGAATATCAAGCGTGCCACGCTACCTCATCAGAGCCAGATGATTGGTTGCTTCAGTTAAAATGCAAATGGGCAATGAAAATGCTGTCCAATCAGACTCTTTTAATGGACATCTGGTGGGGTCTCAGTGTTAATGTGAGTTCATGTTCACTGAATGACCCATTTGTTCATAGATACAGTCTGCTGGGAGGCTTTTAAACTGTGATCTTGAAATTTGGCAGCTTTGATAGTAGCAGTTTATAGAGTGAGCTTCTACACACCGTGAGGCATGACAAATGAGTCTTGTGACACGTTCTGATCAGGCATCGATTCACCATGAGGGTTTTATAAATGACCCAATTATTGAGTGGCAGAATGGAGAATGTGTCTTTCAGATGTTCTTGTGTAACTGTAATCACTTTCAAAGTGAAATTTCCACCAGTTGTTTCCCTTTTTGGCTTCCAGCACTGTATTAAAAAAAAATATGTGATGCAACCGTGCTCAAGGCAGACAAATGCAATGAATAAATATTACAACGATATATGTTCAAAAAGCTTGTTTGTTATTATTTATTTATTAATCTTGTTTATTAATATAAAATATTTATATTTATTAATCTTTTAGAATTAGTCACAGTAAATTTACATATTAAATTGGCATCCCTATAAATATTTTTTTGTAAATTTTTACAGGAATATAAACTGTTAATTGACATTATTTTGGATATCTAGATGTAGACAAGAGCAATGAACAAACTTTACAAAAAGTTATGTACTAAAAGTAGTTCAAGATTGATTTGCTAATTTATGAAATAATGTATGTGTGTATGTATGTTCATATATAATTAATATAGTATATATAATCATAAGTTTATATATTAAATTGATAGCCCTATTAAGGGCTTAAGCCCTATTAATATTTTGCTCATTTTTACAGGTAATTAAAGAAACACTGAAAAAAAAAAAGGAAAATTATCTGTTAATTTTCTGCCGGGACATTATCTATTAATTTTACGGACGTTTCCACTAACCCTAAAACACAATGCAATTAAGTGCAAAATTCAAAATACAGGCAAAAAAACTGAATTTTTTACAGTGAATAATTAAACAAAAAGTTGTATAAGTTTCAGGTTTGTATGGCTATTTTTATTTTAATAATTAATTTCATCATTTTAATTAAAATTATTTTATAAGTAGTCACACTATATTTACATTGGCATTATAAATTGACAGCCCTGTTTTACATGAATAAAAAATCGTTAATTAACATTTAAATTGGTTTATGTAAAAGCACATTGCAGTTTATCTTAAGATTCCTTTTCCAGCTCTCTCTTTGTTTGGTAACCGGAGAGATTGAAACAGTGGAAAGTTTTCCCATAAAACAAGATGTTTATTAAGCTTTGGTTGGAGCAGTTATTGATAGCCTGTAGCAAGAAGAAAAATTTTAGCTGTTCTGCGAAAGCAGTTTAGAAATTGCCAGACATGCAGCCTCTCAAGCGCAGTATTAATACTCAGTCTTCTGTGTTGTCTGCATTTTTTTTTTTTTTTTTTTTCTGTGTAAAGCTGTTTTCTTTGACTCTTGGCAGGTTTACACCATATGAATGGTATAACCCTCACCCCTGCAACCCGTCTTCTGAAGTGGTTGAGAACAACTTCACACTGTTGAATAGTTTATGGTTTGGTGTTGCGGCTCTAATGCGTCAAGGTATGTCACATAAAACACTTCAAGACTGCTGCATTGTTATAGCTGACAAAAAACACTGAACCAAGTGGCATTTATTTAGATCAAGAAAAACGGCACAAGCACTGTGGTGTGGCACTGTGTGAGGTGAGCTTGAGTGATTTTATACATTCACTAAAAAATCACCTTGAGACCAGCTCGTTGAAATGAACAGATATAAATTTTCAGAAAATAAAGAGTTAAGTGTTTTTTTTTAGGAGGGTTTGAGATTTGTTATGCAATGACATTCATACAGTAGGGAATTGTAGTGGTATAAAGATGCCAACACACCTCTGGCACGGTTATAAGTCACATCCAGTTATAAAATAGATTTTGGTTCTGGCTTGCAAACTTTTAGTTGGGTTTCCTCTGGTGTAATGGATCTGATGCTAGTGAGGAGAGGTTTGTAGGTTCCGCTACAGAAGGTATGAAACAAAATGGATGACCTGTCAGGTGTGCAGAAAAGTGTGAAACGCCAAGAGCAGCTTTAATGAGCACGGGAGAACCAGACAAATCATTATGCAGCATAGTCTGACCTCACGTTACAAAGAGTTTTCTTCTGAAATATTAGATAAATCTTATTTACATCAGAACAACCGCTCAGCCATGAAGAAGGACCGCTAACAGGAATTTTACAGAAAAGTAGTGGAGTGCAGTTTTGGGCATTTCGTGTCACTGGTGGATGTTAGGGTATTTCATTATACTTAAAGCAGGTCATATCATGAAATATCCAAATTTGCATTTGTTTGTGAATTATAACACTTCACATCGTGAAAACATAGGAAGTTTCAATCTGTAAAAGTCAAGTGTATCTTCTGTGAGAGAAAAATATTAAATATGACATGAAAGGAAAATCCACCCTAACTATTTTGTGATTTGATCATAGGTTCATTTTTTTTCTCTCTCTCTCTGGTAAAATATGCTGGATTCATAAACTAAATTAAAATTAAATAATGTATTGTTATTAAACTGCAGCATATTTAAGATTATATCTGAAAACACATTTTACACCTGATTTTAGAAAGAAGCAGAAAAACGTAACATTATTAAACAAAGTAATGTTATACTTGTTTCTATTAATAATATAAGATGAATATCTAAAAAATTCAGCATGAAAATAACTAACACTGATGTAGAAGAAGGTGTTTACTTCAACAGTCTTAAAGGTGCAGCGGCAAATAACAGGTTAATCCTAATTCAATTCTAAAGGTCAGAGAGAGCGAAAAATGGTCATGTAAAACTAGATTAGATTTGTTGGTACAAGAACCCTTGGCTAACATTATCATAAAAAGTGATAAAATATATTTATGACATGGACCCCTAAATAGGATCAACAAGCTTTTTGAAACCCACACACATTCATAGTGTTAATTGGGCTGATTAGTTAAGTATTCATCTTGTGTGCATGTGTGTGTGTGTGTATTACCTACCACAGCTAAACCTCCTACATGAGGTTACTGAAATAACCTTGTCAACTTTTTGAAACATCTCATCAATTAAAGCATGCGAGGTTGTACCGATTAGCCAACAGCAGAAAAACAGTGAGAACATATGATAAATAGTTGCTGTTTGTTTTTGTCATAAAGCTGACAGAGCAATATTTAAGAGGATTGTTCAAAATTTAGCCTCTGCTGTTCTGTTTGGAGTTTTGTCAACTGTCCGGATGATTTTCCTCTTTTTGATTTTTGCTTCAATAAATAGATTGATGTTGTGATCTCGTCTTACACTGTGATAAAATCAGGACTATGATTGACAATTGTGTTCTCCCCATGCCATTTAAGAGTAAGACATAGGTCAGTAGTTAGCATTTAGCTATGCTGAGAGTAGCAACATGGACAGCATTTTCAAAGGAACAAACACACTTCATGGTGTCTGTCAGTGAGCTCTTGCTCCCCAGGTGGCTAATGCAAAACTGTTTAGTATCTTTCAAAGGGATTTATTAGCATAAGCATTACTGAAAAGACAAGATCATGGATTAGACCTGCTAAAAAAAATGGTTTTAGCTAGTCTTGTAGCCTGATTATAGCTGGTTTTCAGGCTGGTTTTAAAGTGATTTGACCACTTCTTTAGCTGGTCAGGCTGGGAGACCAGCTACTCCCAGCTTAAACTAGCTAAAACCAGCCTACTTTTTTTCAGTAGGGTAGTTAGATTGACGTGATCTCCAACCAGGTCAAGCTGGTTGTTAACTATTTTAGCTAACCAAACTAGCCAACTAGCCCAAAACCCATCAAAACAGACCATCCTGGCCATCTTAAACACAGTTTTTCCTTTTACTTTTCAGCAGGATTCATATTTAATGTTGACTTTTTAGATACGCTAATGCTTATGTAACATAATACATAATCATTATCCATTATTTTTCTCATGACTGACTACTTTAAAGAAAAACAGCATGTATGGCAGTTTTGTTGAGGTGTTTTTTTTTGTTGTTGTTTTTTTGTTTTTTGCTGATTGCTTTGGTGGGTAATCACTACTGCTAGATGTATCACTTAGAATAGATCAAAGCTAATAATTTAGCTGGAAATCAAACTGAATTTTAAAATTGTGCTCCACATGACACTGAAAGCATACAAATGCACATACAGTACACACACACACACACACACACACACTGTGCATGAAAGACATCACTGCAGCTTCAGTATCATATATCAGACTTAGACTCAGTGGTCTGTCTTTCTAACTACAAAATTGCTGCATATTAATCAGTTAATAGGACATTCTCCTCCCATGTATCTTAATAAAACACCTAATCAGAATGGTGTTCAAAAAAGGATTCTTTATTTTTCTTTGCTTTTTGCACAGATGAAGTACAGTTTCCCATGACAGTTTCATTTTCTAGCATTCTATCAATGCCTTAAGTCAATCAGCCATAGTAAAAAGCCCTAGTTACAATAACACACATTAGATTTATCATTAAGCTGAAGGTTAAAATCTAGAATGAGTTTGATGAGACCAAAAGTATGTTAAAAAAACAAAAAAACAAAAAAAAAAACCCACCCGTTTAGTCTGTCACAGCGAGCTTCACGCTGCTGCTGGTGTCCTGGGCGACTCTAAGCCTTTTGTGAGGGATGTGTGTGTATGTGTATGCGTTTGTGTGTCAGGGTTGTTTTCTTAGAGGAGGCAGTGCTTCTAAAAAATGAGAAGAGAAATTATTCTACAGTAAAAAACAAAAGTAAAGTAAAACAAAACAAATATTGTGAAATAGTTGATGAAAGTGTGTAATCCGCTTTATTAGGTATGAGCAACATCAGCAGATAAAGGTTCAGAGGAAGGCAGCATCTCTATTCCTAAAACGTTTCTTTTTCTGTTCTCATTCTGGAAAAGAATAATGGAAAAAGTAATGTCTGATATCCAATCTGACCATTCGAAACCTGATTTTAATGGAATTTCGAAGTTCATGTAAATGTTGATTGGATCAAGGGCTGAATTCATGACAAACGAATGAAAAATAAGGAAAGTTCTTAAGACCGAAGTTTAGCACTCTGCATTGCTTTTTTAATGCACAGTGTCAAGTTAAAATAGTATCTTATCATCTTATTATTATCTTTCAGTATATTAGTATCTTTTAGCATATTACCATCTTAATTATCTTTTCTCAGGATGTAGCAGTCTGTTGCATTTATTTGCGCTCTTTCTAGAGTTCAATGCACCTTGACTTTCAATTAGATATTTACAAAGATTGTTATGATATAATGTTTTGTCTTAACATTACTAAGAAGCCAAAGATTCTTGAGAAGTATGCATTTTTAAAAGGGATTGTTCACCCAAAAATGAAAATTCTGTCAGTAATTACTCACCCTCATGTTGTTCCAAACCCATAAGACCTTCGTTCATCTTCAGAACACAAAGTAAGATATTCTGACACGGAAGAGAAGAAATTGTTGAATAAAGTGGTTATTTTTGTTTTCTTTGCGCACAAAAAGTATTCTCGTAGTTTCATACAATTAAGGTTGAACCACTGATGTCACATGGACTATTTTAACAATGTCCTTACTACATTTCTGGGCCTTGAATGTGGTAGTTACATTGCTGTCTATGGAGGGTCAGAAAGCTCTCGGATTTCATCAAAAATATCTTAATTTATGTTCTGAAGATGAACGAAGGTCTTACAGGTTTGAAATGACATTAGGGTGAGTAATTAATAACTGAATTTTCATTTTTGGGTGAACTAACCCTTTAAAGTAAGACAATGTGAAGAAATAGTAGTTAAGAAGAAGTTTATTCTTAATAAGATTAATCAGATTTCATGTTTTTTGCTCTTTACACTCCCAAAAACTTAGTTTTCAGTTAAATGCACCAAAATATCAGCCATCTGTCTGAACAAAGAAATTAATTTTAAGTGGATGTAAAAATCCATTCCTAGCAGAAGAACTACAGTACAGATGTCAAATGTGTTCATCCCATTTAAACCGTGTATCTATTGTTATTTAATTGAAAACCTAACAAACATTTTTTGTTAAATGTCACTTGCTTATAAAGCTGTTTTTTGTTAAATATCATTTGGTTTTGTATTTTGTTATATATTGCAATGACATTCAAACATTTTTCAGCATGGCTCTAAATACTTGGGGCCACTGTCTGTGTTTTGCTAAGCGGTTGTATGTTATTTCAGGATCTGAGCTGATGCCCAAGGCTTTGTCCACCAGAATCGTGGGAGGGATTTGGTGGTTTTTCACTTTAATCATCATATCTTCCTACACGGCCAACCTGGCAGCTTTCCTCACAGTGGAGAGAATGGACTCCCCAATTGATTCAGCTGACGATTTAGCCAAGCAGACTAGAATTGAATATGGAGCAGTGAGAGATGGTTCCACAATGACTTTCTTTAAGGTAACATCTTACATGCAGGATCGATGCACCCCAACACACAGTTCACATGAAAGCTATTGAAATACAGAAGGAACAGTCACCCACAGTCCAAACACTCAGCAAATTATCAATTTTACAAGAGGCTGGCTGCACAGAAGGAGCTGGAGCTTTTAGGAGTAAGTTTATTGAATTTCTGCTAGGAAGCAAAATAGGAAGATCAATCTTGTGCATCTGTCTCATGATAAGATACAAACAACTAAAATGGATGCAGAGTCACACACAGATGAGTTCTGAGTTGTGTTAACCAAAAAACATCACATCCAATAAATGTCCCCTCATACTGAAAGGGGAATTCAAAGAATAAATTATGATCAATAATTGTGCTGTTTATTTTGCACACACTGTCTGTGATGTGTTAGTGGCAGACTTACTAAAGAAATTATATCAGGTAGCAATGCAAACACAGGTCAAAATTTGTGCTAAACACAATTTGCTCATAATTGTTCGCAGTCTCACGATAACGATAATAAAATTGTATACTATTTTGTGCAAAAATGTGTAAATATTGTGTATGTATTAGCACTATTGTTCAGAATGCTGCATTTATTTGAACAAATACTGTGAAAATGATTCCATTTTAATACATTTTAAAATGTATTATAATCCTGTGATTTTAAAGCTGAATTTTCACATGATCCTTCAGAAATCATTCTAATATGCTGATTTGCTGCTCAAAAAACATTTATTATTATTATTATTATTATTATTATTTATTATTATGTTGGACACTGTTGTGCTGCTTTTTGCATTTTTTCAAGATTCTTTGATGAACAAAGTAAAAAATAAATAAATAAATATTTGAGATATAAATCTTTTGTAACATTAAATGTCTTTACTGTCACTTTGATAAATTTAATGCATCCTTTCCGAATAAAAGTATTAATTTAAAAAAAAGAAAAAAAAGTGTTTTATATTTTTATATTTATTTGTCCAAATTTGTTGTTTACCTCACTTGCAAATATAACTATTTGCATAATAAACTGTTATTAAATGATTAGTGTTTTTACAAATAATTTTACGTTAATGATACATGACAGCAATTGTAATCTAAAAATAAAACAGGGGAAATGAGCTTGTACAGTTGAATATAATATATTAAATTAAATATAATCATATAATATCCAGGATAAATATTGAATGCAGGTTTTTGCACTTAAACATTATTTCATCCATTTGAAGCCATCACAGAGTCCTTGCTAAACTCTATTTACCTCCACCAATCCGGCCATCTAAAATTCCAGTAATTCCAATAATCCAGTGATCTATCTTATGAGTGTGAGCCACACATATGCACCATTCATCATTTAGAGAGAGAGAGAAAGACAAACAAGTGACACAGATAAAGCACAGAAGTGTGTACAGAGGCCGGGGTGAGCTTTATCCAACGAGATTGTAGGCTATGATTACATCCGCGTATATCTAGAAAAATACAGGCCTGTGGAGGACCGAGACAAATCGAATCGGCTGTGAGAGATTTAGCGCACAGCTGTCCCATTTCCCCATGCTGCCCGCTGACACACTCAGACAAAAAATTTTTACAACTTTTCCCCTTTTGACTCAGCCTAATGAGAGATCAGGGAGAACTTATCAGACTTGAAAAGCCTATACCAGTAGCTGATGAAAGAACGAGATCCGAATACAAGAACTTGAAAGAATGGAAAAAAAATATCGATCCAGGCAGCGTGACTCATGTCTTTAATGTTGTGCTTTTTGAAGACAGAATCAACTATTTGGAACTCTTTATTTGCTTGTAGAAGTCAAAAATCTCAACGTACGAGAAGATGTGGGCATTCATGAGCAGCAGGAAGAGCACAGCTCTGGTGAAGAACAACAAGGAAGGGATTACCAGAGTCCTGACCACCGACTATGCCCTCCTCATGGAGTCCACCAGCATAGAGTACATCACCCAGAGAAACTGCAACCTCACCCAGGTTGGAGGCCTGATCGACTCTAAGGGCTATGGAGTTGGCACACCAATAGGTAATGGTGCTCAACATATTGCCTGACAAGCTGTTGAGCCCCCTATACCCTTACTAGTCTTAGGCAAGAAACATGACGTCTTTTTATATGTGCTTTTGGGAATTTATTATGAAATAATAACTGCTGATTTCCTATTGAGTTTGATTTGCCTTGCTTTTGTTTTGTCCTGCTCATTTGCTGCATTCCATCCACAGTCAGATGTGGGATATCTCAGAAATTTGTATTTCCAACTTCCGACTTGATGCTCCGTAATGAAATTCAGAAAATTATTTTTAAAGGGACAGTTCACCCAAAAATGAACATTCTGTCATTAATTACTCACCCTCATGTCGTTCCAAACCTGTAAGACCTTCATTTATCATCAGAACACAAATGAAGATATTTTTGATGAAATCCGAGAGCTCTCTGATCTTCCATAGAAAGCAACACAACTACCACGCTTAAGGCCCAGAAAGGTAGTAAGGGCATTGATAAAACAGTCCATGTGACATCAGTGGTTCAACCTTATTTTTATGAAGCTTTAAGTTTTCTCTTCCTTATCAGTCTTTGATGCGTGTTTACGATAGTACCACGCATGCAATATTAAGTACTTTGGAACTTTTTATAACATTGTGTAATTTGATTTTCATAACACAAGTAAATTGTGGGGAAATATTATTAATTAAATATATGTTAAATTTTAAACTTTTTGAAATATTTTGAAAGTTTGAAATATGTAGATTGTGTTAAATTAATTTTGTTATATTTATACTCTAACAGTATGGAAAAACAATGCCTGATGAAGGTTGTGTGACCAAAACTTTGGATTAAAATATAATTAGCTAAATCAGCATGCAGAATTCATCTATTTTTGTTTGACTATTTGATATCCTTAATTCTGATGTACTTGTATGCATCTATGCAATTTAAAAGTATTCATAAAATATTTATTTAAAAAATGTATATATTTCTATATAAAATATAAATAATTTGGATATTTGATTGCATTTTATTTGCTTTAGAATAGAGATGCACCAATAATGATACATATTTGAATGTCATAATATATAAAAAGAAATACTATTTTGTCTATATAAATAAAAATAAAACACTAAAAACTCACCAAAAATAGGTTTAGGCATTAAAACATGATAATGTACAGTATGAAAACTGAATATTCATTTTGAGATTTGCTAAAGATTACATTTCTAATCACAGTGTTAATAAGTTCTTTGTGTTTTTGAATTAAATATCCAATATCAACCAATACCACATAATTTATCATTTAAAAAAATAGGGATATATTGTGCATCCCTTTATTGAAGGGATTATTGAAGTTCAACTTCTTCAAGATGCATTCTGTTGCACTTGTGTAGGACTCTTCTCTAAACACTTCTGTGTGATTTTGTTTTTGCAAACCAGCTAAAGAACTATGGTTCTTTGCAGGCTCACCCTACCGGGACAAGGTGACCATCGCCATCCTGCAGCTCCAGGAAGAGGGAAAGCTGCACATGATGAAGGAGAAATGGTGGCGAGGTAACGGATGCCCTGAGGAGGACAACAAAGAGGCCAGTGCCCTGGGTGTGGAGAACATCGGAGGCATCTTCATCGTGCTGGCCGCTGGTCTAGTGCTGTCTGTGTTCGTGGCCATCGGAGAGTTCATCTACAAGTCGCGGAAAAACAGCGATATTGAAGAGGTGAGTGGGAGGCTGGTGGAACGGCCCCGCAGGGTCTGAGTCCTACAGGAGCTAATTACCTCACCGCTGTCACAACTGAAATGAGCCATGTAAACACAAATGAGACACTTGCGGAATGTTTTTGCAGCAGCAGCCCACTGGACAGGAACCTGTCGCAGGCTTAAAGCACACGCTGTTTATCATGCAGGTGTTCTACTTCTACATTTCTGAAACTATTTTGGTTAGCTTGCTTGTTTTGCATGGCATACATAGCAAAAAAGATTTTATTTTTTATTTTAAATTACTGTAGTACAATATCACGCTCTTGCAAATTTTAATTACCTGATCTGGATGACAAAGTGCTGCTTTCAGCATAGTTTGGCAATTTAAGCAGTGTGATGTGAAGTGTAAAATTTAGAATGTTGATGCACAACAGTCATTAAATATGTCTGTAATGCATTTACTGAATTTGACATTTTAATTGTTTTGTTTGATCGATAGATCAAATCCAGATGGGATGTTTAACAAAAGTAAAGTCATTTACACTCTTTGAACAGCAGAATTTAGTTTTTAAAATTCAAAGTATGAAATATAATTTCTTTAATAAGAAGGCCATCAGCCACTTGTGGTAAGTTTATAATATAGGTAAAGATTGGGGAAAGAGTATTTACTAATTATTGCAGGTGAAATTGCATTGACTTCAGTTTTATATATAATACATGAAAATATAAATATAGATTATATAAGAAATGTCTATGTGAAATATATATATATATATATATATATATATATATATATATGTATGTAATTTACTTTAATTTTTTATAACAATATATAAATATATTTATATGAATTTATATGTATAATTGTTATATATATGCACATTCTACTTAAAATACAAATAAAAATAATTGATAAAATTTATCACAAACTATTAACAGCCCTAGTTTAATTTTCTCAGTTGCCTGATGGTATTTATTTGAGTATCAACAGTTAGTATCATACCAAAGACAAAGGTTTGGTACTGATTCAACACTAATGTACATTAACTGATATATTTAGCATCATTTGTTTATATATTTTTTGCATGTGAATGCTGCTTATATTTTATTATCACTTTGATCATTTGCATGTTACTGATCTTGTCCTGCTTTTTGTCTTTCTGTTCTATTTTTATCATTGATCTGCATGCACAAGGCCTTCTGTTTCTTTTACGGAGTCCAATCCCGGCAGCTGCAAAGAAGCGATTCCATCTCCTCCTCTGGCACGTCCTTATCAACAGATTTAGAGAGCGGGCGGCTCCTCAGGGATGACATATGTTCTTCGTGTTAGCCACACACTCTCATATCTGTAAGGGCTGTGCGTTATTTAAAGAAATATAAACTCCTTTCCCTCCTTCGCCCATCCACTGGTTACTTCCAAACCATCTGCCCAAACCCTTGACCTCAATCCAGCGGCCATGCAGCTCAGAAATTTAGTACGGTTTTCAAGGAGACGAAGAACACTTTCATTTCTCGTTGTACACCCTGTCTGCAGACAGATAAGAAATGGAGTGCTCTCTGAAACTTTTATTTACTGGTAGAAGCTATTCAATTACGGCCACTCGCGGCAAAAATTTAAGTGCGGACCTTCTAGATTTGATGGCCTAAATTCTGCCTTTCATGTTCTCATTTCTTCTTCAAAAGATCGGCCCGCACAGTGAAGGTAATGATAATTATAATGAGGGTTATGATAATGATCTGTTCTGCTATAGCCCACTGATTCTTGAGTAGAGAGGCAAAACAGACTACAAAACAGAAAAAAAAAGTTTGTCTAAAGGATTTATTTTTGATAAATCTATGATGTTCTAGTGTCCATACAAAATATATGCTTTTCCTTGCCATTTACTCAAGATTGGTCAAGATTGTCAGATACAAAATAATATGAGGAATATTTAATATAATCTTTGACCAATCTAGTATTCACTTTAATAAATTAGAATACAGGATCCAAACTGAATTTCAGTGTACTAAATGCAGTACTGTTTCTAGTTTGATAGCTACTCATAGGACTTGAAAATAAAAGTTGTGAAATTTGAGTTAGCATTTCATGGTCTTTATATTTAAAAACGATTTTTAATATACACATTAATATTTTTAAAATAATTATAGAGAATGTACTAAATGTATTATTAATTATTATTATTATTATTATTATTATTATTATTATTTTATTATTATTATTATTATTATTATTATTATTTTATTATTATTATTATTATTTTATTATTATTATTATTAAATATTTAATATGTTGGTTTTATTTATTAATAATTGTTATTATTATAAACTGAAATTACATATATTTGTATACATATATACTTATATGTATGTATATAATGTCACAGAAACAAGACATGTATTAAATATAATTTATATTAAAAATAATGTTAATAATCATAAAAATACCAATGCATTAATTATATTCTTTATATAAATTGTTTAAAATATTTTATTATTTTAACGTATGACTATAAAAAAAAGAACTCTATATGTAATGTTTTGATGCATTGCCTATATTATGTGCATTGATATAATTATAACATTATCAGTATTATTAAAGATATCAATGTATTTCATATTCTTTATATTTAAGAGTAAATAATGATGATAATCTAAATAATAATAACATCAATGTATGAATTTAGTGCTGTCAAATCGATTAATCACAATTAATTGTTAATTGTTTACATAATATATGTGTGTAGTGTTTATATATACACATAAATATACATACACAAACATACATGTATATATTTAATAAATATATGTAATATATATTTATATTTATGTAATATAAATCATATATGAATAGATGTGTGTATGTGAATATTTCTTAAATATATACATCTGTGTTTTTATATATATATATATATATATATATATATATATATATATACACACACACACACACACACACACAAATATACACAGTACACACATATATTATGTAAACAAACTTTTATTATGGATGCGATTAATCACAATTAATCGATTTGACAGCACTATATGAATTATATTTTTATCAGCTATATTAATATTATTAAAAATGTTTTTAGGAGATTGAGTTTGTCAATTTTGATAGTGAAATAGTAATGTTAATGAAAAGGCATATACAGAAACCAACGTCAGGTAAAGTTGTAGTAAATGTTTTTTTTTTTTTCCAATTAGTGAACTCCACTGATTCACTTCTTCTTTGTTCAAACACCTGACACTGAGCATACAGTCATGAAACACTGATTTCATTCTCTGGAATGTAAATAACTTTAGCTGTATGTGGCAGAGAAAAGACATCAAGAGAAGAGTCTTCATAATGACTTGATTAAATATTGATGCCCTCAAAAAGAAAGAACAATTAAAAAGTCTAAGATTACCAGGTCTGAAATTAGCCCACAGGATAACCGTAATCAGCCGGGAACGAATTCACCGCTCACAGCGGCTTTATCTGCCTCCCACGTCCCCAGCGGCATAAAGACGTGGCCTTCATGCCTTGAACATCTCATGGCAGACCAGACCAAACCAGCAGAATCATTCTGAAACAAAGAAATCTGTGTTATCACAATAGAAAATGGGCTATACAGCAAGTCAAATCTATAGTGCATCCTTGCAATATAAACCAAGTCTTTCTTCTGAAGAAATTTAGGTTAGCAGCTGAAGTCAGTCGCATGAGTTTCAGAGCATTAAAGTCACCATGTACTCCCGACCCTGTTCTCCACATCATTTCATGCTTTTTCTACTCTAGCCTTTTAACTAAAAGTGGCCTAAAAATAGTCAAAAACAAACCCATGGAGTGCAGCTAAAAATCCAAGCAAGTATTTTCCTGTTTGTTTGTTTTTTTATATCATATCACACAAGTGTTTTGCAGTGCAGTGACACTATAAGCATCACATTCATTTGAATAACCCAACTGGACGCTGTTAGATTGTGTGTATGTGTGTGTAAGTGTGTCTGTATGCATGTGTGTGTGTGTAGAGACTCACGCAAGCCCTCGTGTTCTTTTTTTGACAGTGTGTCTCTTTCAGTGCTGTGATGGAAGACCTGGGCATATCCCTCAGGTGCCACAAGGCATTGAGGAAGAGAGGCAGACACAGAGGAAGAGCCGGCCTGTCTGGAGTCTTATGTAACCCCAAACGCATCCAGAGGAAAGAGACAATGGCCTAGATCCACCTCCAACCGCCACGAGAGCAAGGAGCAGCTCTGCTTTTGACGTACCTGCCGGTGAAATCAATCTCTGAGGCTGTTTGTTTTTTCAATCAATTCTTTATGTGCTTTTTATTCATAAATTTGCAGGTTTTTATATCAGTATTATGTGGGTTGTGTTGGTCTTGTGTTAAGTACACAGGTAATATCTGAACTGAAAATAAAAGGAATAATTTATTTTCAGAATTTTATTAAAGTACAAGCACATTGCATTATACGGTAGCATTTTCTTGTGCTGTCCTCGATTTAATAAATAAAAGTGTACTTTTTTTTTACACACTCTTGGGCATTTATCTTGTTCCAGCCGTTCTTTTATCAGTGACGTGGGTTCTACTAATTGCAACATTATATAACAACAGAAAATAATAGAGAAGATGCTTCTAATCCGTGACTGTTCCAAAGGGAATGTAAGGCATGACTGTTTCTCCATTACTTTTTTCCCATTTTGACCCTAACAATTCAAGACGTTCTGCCTGCTGCACACAAAGCGCATGCCTCGAGGGACTGACCGAAGTATTCTCCCTCAAACTGAGGCACAATCAAATAAAGTTCAAAGGTCAGCCTCTGCTTCAAGTGCTACCTGCTCCATGACCCAGACAAATTACTCTCTGAAGATTAAACGCCTTTTCGCCAAAAATACATCAGATGTGTCTTAATGCATATCTGAAAAGATAAGATGTTCCGAGATGAGGGCGATCATCTTGATTAGATTGTTGTGCTCCAGATGAATTTGCTCAAAGTGTCTAAAAAAACTATATATATATATATATATATATATATATATATATATATATATATGGACAACTGGACATGCTGGTGTCTCTGTTATACAAATATAGTTCAGCCGTGTCTGGACCAAAAAGACAATACATTTTCTAGCTCTGTTTTGGCCTCTGGGAAATTTAGACATGAAAGATGTTTTGTGGTGTTTGTGAGTTTGTGCACATGTGAGGGGAAGCTCGTGGGCTATTGGCAAACGTATAGAAATGATAGTGCTTCAGAGAGACTGAGGGCCATTCAAACTTAAGAAGATAAGGACTGCTCGGGGCTGTTTCGGCCTGGCAGTCGGTTTCAAAACCCTCAGACTTCACTGAACACATGTGACGGCCATTGAAAACGACTTTAATAGAGTCCTTGCTTTTAAAGCAGGAGCTATTATCATGTAGAAGTGGGGTTCAGATGCTTATTTTATTTTTTATTTCAGAATTTCTTAGCATTTGGTTTGTCACAATTTGTCTGTCTATCTGTCTGTCATCCTTATCTATCTATCTATCTATCTATCTATCTATCCTATATAACTGATATAACCTAGATTTTCATTTGTCTCAGACTTCTATAACCCACTGTATGTTAATGTTATGTAAATGTAAATGTTTTCCTCCTCCCAAAAATCATATGGATATGTCTGCATAAAGTGAATCACTTTAACCTCATAAATAATTTGTTTGCTCGATTTAGATCAAGTATATGATATCAGTACAGCGTAACAACGCCTCAGTCATAGCTGAGGGACAGATAGATGTCCCCTGATAACAAATGCGATCAGCTTTAGTAAACAAACATTGCAGATCTGATCCATCCGTGTGCTCCTAAGTGCCTCTGTGATGATTAATAGCAACATCACATGAGAACAGAGACTATCTGTCTGTCAGAGTATGGGTGTCACTTTCTCACTAATGACAGATCAGTCTTCTGCTTTATATTTTTATGCTAATGGTTCATATGGATGCCATTTGGGACAATTTTTAAGCTATTTTTTTTGTGATGTAAAGCCTGCATTTGGAAGCGTATAGTCTGACAAACACCTTGATTCATTTTGAAAGCTTTTGTTTAAAAGAGAAGGAAATTGCTCTTCTGTTTCACATTCACAGACAGGTCTGTTACTTCACAGACAGGTCTGCTCTGACTCTGCTGAACAGCTTGGTAGGACCTATGGGACGATGTATGTCAAAGCAAACACACTGAACTTGTTTTTTTCAAGTGAGGTTGAGAGGAAGTAGTGGAGAGAGAGAGAGAGAGAGAAATAAAGAGAAAAAGACATCAGGTTGTTCCCCAGTGTCATGCATAAACTGTGCAGGCTGAACTTTAAATCAAAGTCAGTGTTTTTTCCAGATTTCCAGATTTAATGATGCAAATTCACTAAATCAGACCTGACATTAATCGACTTTCAATGAGTAATTCACTCAAAAATGTGAATTCTGTCATGATTTACTCTCATGTCATTTCAACCCTGTATGACTTTAATTCCACCATCTACTGGACTGGAGGGTGAAGTGCAGAATGGCATACAGAAAAGCAATGACAGCTTTACGAATTTACTGTTCAGCTAATTAAATATCAAGTTGTTTTTAACCAAAGTCAATTGGAGCTGAAGACAGTCATGATGTACTGCCATTTAATTGAATTCACCCAACCGGATATTCATTAAATTTCTCTTCTCCAGAATGGGTTTAGAACGACATTAGTGTGAAAGAGTAAATGGTTCAGTTATTTTATTTTATACTTTTTATTTTATTAGTTAGTGTATATAGTTAATAAGCTGTGTGTGTGTGTGAACTATTCCTAGTTACTGCATGCTTCCTTAATTTTGATTTCATGTTGAATTTATCCAGACTAGACCAAATAACCAACAAAAAAACAAACTAGACCAGCATGGAAATTGTACCCTACAACAATTCACACAGGAAGTGCATTTAATTACCAAATTTAAAGGTATACACCTGCTGCTCATTACACCAGATGCATGCAGCATGCTAGGTTATTTTATCTCATCCATTCAGGCCTTTCTAGTGCACTGTCCCTGTTACCCAGAGCTCAGCGCACACATACACACTCTAAACCATTTGGCCGTGATAAAGCCATCCTGTCGATGGGTGGGACAAAAATTTTGAATGAGGGCTGCAGGTGCACAGTTTCTGTAATGCTCTCAGGAGAACCCTCAAACGCACATTAAGCCATAGGAAATGACATGCACAAGTCCAAGTGCTCTATTAGAGTTAATGACTGTCCTCTTATGCCAAATAACAGTCACCTTTGTCTGAAAGGCAAGCCTGTGCACTGATTAGACAGCGGTGTCATTAGTGAGGTCTTTGTATTATGGGACATCAACCACAATGATTTACATTGTGTAGCTGAGGGACCGTTAGTTCAGAAACAAATAGACATCTTACTCTTGTTCTATTGGCTTGCAATTAGGTGAATCTGAATGTGACTAATTTACTATTAAATGGATAGTTTACCCAAAATTGAATGTTCTTTTTGGTAATAATTTAGTGTAGGCCTACTTAGCCTACACTCATGCTGTTCCAAACCTGCGTGAGAATAAAGAACCGAACAATTCCGGTTTCGATTCTGTAGTTAATGCTTCCATTTTAAATATGCCATAAATACAGTCTAGCCTACACAATGTGTTCCATTCATTGATATTCATGAAATACTACTGACAAAATTTGTATCTTTAACAACACATTGTAATATGAATAACTAGTTAGTAACTACGCTGCTCAACATCTGCATAGGCTGTGTGTTTGATTCACTAAAAAGAACGGGCTTATTAGCACCATTAGTTTGGTAATTGGACACTGGTTGCACTGTATGTTTCTGAATCAAAATGAAAGAAAAAGAACCGACTCATTATTAGATGGATTTCGTTCGGGAAACTTTAAAGCACGTTTTTGATTCACTAAAAAGAACCAACTCATAAGATTCCATGTTTGGCAATTGGACTTAAGTGGTTGCGTATGTTTTTGATTTAGCCTACTGAAAATGACTGACTCATAATTTATTCTTTCAGTGTTGCGTTTTTTTTACAGTGTTCTTCACATGGGTTTTGTTGTTGTTCTTCTTCTTCTTTGATACATCACAGAGGTTGTCAAGCACCAAGACGGACAAAACAGTGCCAATACAGTCCCTACAACTTTTTATTATTTAAAATCGTCCCATTTGCGCAGGAGCATATTCAATACAGGACGCGTCCTGTTAGGTTTCCTGTCAGGTATCGAGACATCCAATGGGCATGAGTTACATAGAAAAATGTTATGGTGTTTTGTTTTCGGTTTCTTTTTTTAACACTTGACTAGCCTCTTTTCAATGTTGCCTACTTTCATTTTATTAAAAAAGAGCAGCTTGGATATTTTACTCAAGGAGCGGGAAAGTGAGTAGTTTAATTGTGGTTGAATGTTTCTTGTGTCCATTTTTTCTGAGCATTATTCCATTACTGTGGCACAAAATGTCAATGAAGTTTTTAATTTAGCTTCTTTATGATATTCTTTTGCAGAAGCAGATCTCAAGACACCCAGCCTGTGTGAGGTCAAGAGAGGAAAGCGAGAAGGTGTGTAGTGGGTGCTGTTATCTAACTAACCTTTATATTCAGCACTGAAGAATTATTTGCTTACTCTTGAACAAGGTCTTTGAGAAGATCAGGATCAGGCTTATAACGCCCATTTCTGTCAATGATGCAGCATGGCTGGGATTGTGGGGGTGAGTTTATGAGGAGCTGAGGTGATGTTCTGAAAAACATGGAAATTAAGTAAAAGTATCAGTGAAAACGCTAAACATGCCAAAGCATCAGTGACTCATACTGAGTGAATATCATCGTATCTCTGCACTTGTGTAGTGAATAAGAGCTTTATTCAAATCTACACAGATGGCATAATATTACTGTGCTGCTGAATGTAATGATGTTTACTGGCAGTTTAAGGTTTTTTTTTTTTCCTTTTTAGTATTTTGATTAATTCTGGGATTCGGTTTAGACTGCCGTAATACTGTTTTCCCTGTCCCTAATCTGCTAACCTCATAACTCTTAATCAAAACCCCCAAGCCGTTCCTCTTTTTTTTTTTGTCTTCAACATTGTAATCTTGAATGAATGAGGTCACAGATTATGTGCATGTGACATGCACCTGAAACTCTTCTCAAAACAGTGAGGGACTTTGTGCTCCCCGTGGTGAGTTAAAATAAAACCATGGCACCTGGACGTAAAGGAAAGCCACATCCAGTTATCCACCAAATCAATTTGTCTCAAAGAAGGATGCATCTGTGTTCTTCTCTGAAGACCTCTTCTTTCTCTGATGTCTTATCTTAAACTTCATGACCACAACCTTGGCACAAAACATCAGTTGTCTATTTGAAACAGACACAGCATGAAATTTTGCCCTTGACAATTTACTCACCCTCATGCCTTTCCAAACAAGAGTACAAAAGGAGATTTTTTCCATACAATGACAGTTCCTAGTCCCTATCCACTTTCATTGCATGGAAAAGAGCAGCTTGGACATTCTGTTAAACGTCTCCTTTTGTGTTCCACATCAGAAGTCATATGGGTTTGGAATGTTTCTTTATTTATGATGATGAACTGTTGCTTTAAGAAATACATCCAGTGGCAGAGTTTACCTATTTCACAAACAAATTTTATTCTTATTTTATTATTAGGGTATGTTTTTCTAACTACAATGTGAACATTAATATGATTTTTATTGAAAAATGAATACCAGGATACTGAGATACCAAAAAAAGAATCTGTTTTCTGATAGTCCTTTTTAATATGAAGATCAATTATAACCGATGGCTGTCTCTGTACAGAAACTGATGATCGCGCCAGATTAACCCAAGGGAACAAAACACACAAACATGAACATACTGTTCTGTAGCTGACAGCCGGACAGAACATATATCCATCAAAGTGATTGAAATGATGAAAAATGCCTCACAGCCTGTCATTATCCCAGCGCACATTCTTAGTTCTGAGACAACACAGATTGTAATATGAAATTATATCACAAATTTATCCTCGAGCTGGCTTTGTTTAGACTTGAGCGTGTTTACACATTACAGACACAGCTACAGGTGCTGTAATTATGATGGTTTATCAAGCACGAGGAGACTGAGCAAATACTAAATTTTGTCTGGGTGGGTGCTGCCATCTGTTGGCACAACTATATCACTAAATAACGAATTACCTTCCTGTAACTCAGGGATTCCCATATTAAATTTATAGGTATTATTATTATTATACTATATTAACTTAATATTTACTTGAAGTACACCTTAGATTTTAAGGTACTACTTTGATAATTTAACAGCACATTTGCATGATCATGGTTCTCTGATGGTCAGTTAATAATCACACAACATGCAGGTAAACATTTATATATAATATTTTATATATATATAATATATATATATATATATATATATACACACACACACACACACACACACACACACACATGCATACATACATAACGTTATTTTAGTTTTATTTATACATTTTGAATTAGCTTTTATTTTAATATTTAGTATTCATTTTAATTTTAGCTAATCTTTTGCTTTCTGTGCTTATTATTGTTAGTTTTATATATATATATATATATATATATATATGCAACTACCTGAAAAAGTCTGAGTTTAGCTATATATATATATATATATATATATATATATATATATATATATATATATATATATATATATATATATATATACACATACACACACAACAAACAACACAGAATTTATTTTATTAAAATAATTCAAATAAAAGATACTTACAAAATTAACTAATTAAAAGGAAAACAAGTCTATTTCAAATGTACACATTTTTTAATCATTTATTAACAAGCTTTCTGAAGAGAGTATAATTTGGTCCCAAGCAAAACATTAGAGCGGAATAATCAAAGTGTTATCACATTAAATTTAAAAACAAAAAAAATCAAATTTTTATTTAAGGCAACATATATAATGAAACCGTTTTTGCTTACAAATGGATTTCCCTGCTGCCACAACTGATGGAGGGAAAAAAAAGTAATAATCACATAAAATCAACATTAGTGAAACTACAGTATGTGCAGTACTGAACACCTGAGAATTTGATTCCCAAATGCAATGGTCTCTTCTAACGTTGAGACATTTTGAGTGTCATAGTTTCAGTGAAAACAGATTACAGTACAATTTAGTCCAATAGCTTTATGTCCCCTGAGAAGAAAAAAGGTTATTATTGAGCTGTGAGATGAGGTTTGTTGTGTTGTAAGTCCAAAAATGATCCTGTGAAATGAGGTTGATTGATTCCATAAGAATGTGAGGATGTTCGGGGACACGTGTGTTAAAAATGATTGTTTAAGGTAACGCAATACTTCATTGAACGCTGACCAATACAAACTTAATGCTAATGCTTAAAGAGTTTGAGTAAAAAAATAAAATTTAACGTACAACCTACGATCAGACGAGGACAGTAGTGATGTCACGTTAGTTAAATGCACCTTTAGTGAGTAATTAAAGTCCTTCAGTGATTTTCTATGGTCCTTCCTTCAACCAACACATTTCATTTTGCAATTTGTCTGTTTCATGATCGCTGATGAGCAGATCAGTGGTGAGTTTCACCATTGAACTACACTCCAGTGGCGAGGCATCAAGAGGACAGGTGTGTGACTGAGCTTCTACGACTCCAAGAGGTAACAGGTTCTGTGAGCTTGACTGAGGAACAGTATTTTCCATTGAGGAACTAACTGGTGGTGTGGCTCCAGAGCAACAGGTGTGTGTGGAGAGGTCTGAAGCCTGGGGACTCTGAGAAAGGTCTGGAGAGGGGCACAGGAAGGCAGACAGCGGGCAGTCTGGAGAGGAATATTTGGCCAGCACCTGAAGCTGCTCGGGTCTGAGGCCGGCTTCAGTACAGACCCTCTCATACAGTCCTGAGTAACTCTGCCAGGCCTTCATCTTCATCTGATTCAGCTTTATCCTTTCAGCTGTCAGCTTCTCTCGCTCACTCCTCTGCAGAGCACAATGAAACCAGATATATGCACTATAAAAAATATTATCCTTAAATTTAAGATTTGTTATTTATATTATTTTATTTTTTGATATTTAAATTGCATATAATATTTAACTGGATTACAGTTTTAACATAAACTGTTAAACGTAATGTGATGCATATATGTCAATCATACATAAATGAAACCGGTAAGATTTCTGCCCTCAAAAAATCACGGCATAGTTTATCATCTGACTTTAGAAAAGTCTTTGAAAAGAAAAGTCTTTGAAATTTCAGGACCATTAAGATACTACACAATTCTTTACCATAATAAAAATGTGAATAAATAAAAAAATTAATATACAGAAAAAAAAAATATATATATATATATGTGTGTGTGTGTGTGTGTGTGTGTGTGTGTGTTTGTTTGTTTGATTGATTTAAAAGAAAAACAATTTTTAAAAAATCATTCATTAAACATAATTTAATATACCTAATCAAAACTTTCATTGGCATTACAAAATAAATTAAAATAACTCATCTTATAAAATTCTATTTAAAAAAAATAATAAAAAATGATCCCTAAAACAGTTTAGTGCATTTTCTTGAAAAAAAATAAAATGTGATCCAGTCACGTTTTTGTGAAATTCATTGAAATAGCAGCTGTAGATCAAAACTTTAATCCTGAATGAGGTTTTTGAAGTGCTGGAAGAGTGCACAGCTATAAACTTTGAGCCTTTAGGCATCCCTCAGACTATAAGGATCTTTTGAATACTCACCAGTTTCTCGATTTCACACTCCAGGTTGTGTATGCAGTCAAGTTTCCGCTTGCGGCAGCGCCGGGCTGCAATCCGGTTTTTGCTCCGTCTGCGGATGTCATGCACAACGTCGAGCTGCTCCCGTGTCAAGCACTGCTGCTTCAGCATCTGCTGGAAGTCATTCCTGCTCAGAGACACGATCTGATCTACAGAGAGCGGCAGTGCCATCTGGAGGGAAACAATCAACATGTCATGGAAGTAGATCTGTTTATATTTGAAACACTATGTCAACTTTGCTCAACATTCAGTGAGTAAAAGATTAATGGGTTAATGCTTCTTTGAAGGTCTTGACTCAGGACTCGTGGACTTTTGACCTCAAAAGGAGTCTGACAAGTCATTATCAGGTGTGCAAAGTAATTATGATTTCAGACAGCTCAAAAGGTACTGAACAGTGCAAAGTACAACCAACATTATCAAATCTAAAAATGCTTACCCCTGAGGTGCCAGGTTTTTGCTCATTCCAACTGTATTAAATTCTAGATAAGATGCCAGTCTCAAATTGTTGGATTGACCAATATTTCTTTATTGATATTGATTTAATAGCAGGTCTGCTGCTAAATTGCACCATTTGGTGGGTCTCTAAAGAAAATCACCTATCAATACTATTAACAGGCAAAGTAACTAATTTAATGTATCGCTGGATAATTACTCAACTTTTCTGCTCAACTCTTTTCTGAAATAATTACAAACTTCTTAAGAAATGTGATGCTTAACAATTAGAAAACAAAAATTAAGATAAATTCACAACCATTTAGATTCCAAGGCAACTTTGGATAATAATAATAATAATAATAATAATAATTTTATATTAATATAATTATATACATTAATATAATTAAATAAAATATTATGAAATAATACAATACTAATATATTATAAGAATACTATTATAATGACAACCATAAAAATATGAATAATAATCATAATAACATAATATATTTGTATAAAATATTAATAATCTGTAAATTAAAAACAAAAAAGTTAAAATATATTTGTGACCATTTAGATGGCAAAACAACTTTAGTTATTATTTAAGTTATTATACTTGTTATTATTATTATTAATAATAATACTTATATGAATATAATTTCTTGATATAATGAATTATAATATTATAACGTGACACTGCTACTATATAATAATTAATATTATTAATGAAATGCTACTATAATAACAACAACAGTAAAATAATATATTTGTAAAAATTATTAATAATCTGTAAATTAAAAAAAAAGTTCAAATAAATTAGCAACCATTTAGATTACAAAATATTTTTACATATTATTATTATTATTATTAATATATTCATAATATTATTGTGTTGTTTGTATAAAATATGTATTATCTTGATCATATTAGTCATAATAAAGCAATTCTACTTAGGTTGAGTCTATAAAGTAAGTCTATGATTGATT
The DNA here is from genome assembly GCA_039654775.1 of Spinibarbus caldwelli. NCBI lineage: Eukaryota > Metazoa > Chordata > Actinopteri > Cypriniformes > Cyprinidae > Spinibarbus > Spinibarbus caldwelli. The sequence goes on along the minus strand of CM077266.1, from coordinate 14,810,355 downwards.
GATTGATTGACTGACTATCTTATTGTCCATCATGACAACTGGACACTTGATCACTTAAAAATGTAATGCACATCTTTCCTCAACAAACTGCACAATTTCATGCATCATTCAAACACAGAAGCTTAGGGATAAGGGTTTGTTGCACACCAATGAAGCACCACTAATAAATACAAGCAGCCCTCACCTCACACACTCGTTCACTGCTGTAAGACTCACTGTCCCCCTCTGTGTCAAAGCTATCAGAGTCCTCCCCTGATTGGTTGGAGGGCATGTATGGACTGCCCTGTGACGTGGGCCCCCCCTCTCCATCGTGCAGATGAGCGCCCACCGCACCAAAGTTCTGCAGGAACGGACACTCCACTTCTCTGGGATCCGGGTGGCAGCTTTTCAGACAGTTGAGATTTAAGGGTTTCCCCACCAAGCCTAGGCCAGACCGAGACGCCTGACAAGAATCCGGCCAGAACGTGAGCTGATTGGCCACCTCTATTTCCTCCGTGCTCCTCTGTTCATTGCATCGGTCACCTCTGAGCTCCATGTATGGCCTCACAACATCCTCCGGTCCTGAGCGAGAAGACGTTCCCCATTTTTCAGAGTCACAAATGGATTGTGCAGACTCATTACAGATTGGAAATGATGGCTGGCCTGTGCAAGGTCCAGGATTCAGGGGACAACATTCAGGCAGAAGAGAATCTTCATCGCCAATGAGAGGTGTCTTATCGCATGATAAGATCTCCTTGTCATCTTCATTGCTTGAGCAAGGTAGGCAGCTTAAAGGACAGTCTTCTGTCTTGTCAATGGACATGGGTTTCGAGTCGCAAACATCCAGACAGGATCGCTCCTTCCCACAAGCTATTTGAAACTTCCGGTACTTTGGGCACAGAAGGGAGTAATCTGTGTCTTTCTGGCTGTGACAGCTTTTTCCAACGTCCTCAATGGCCACCGAAGGAAGACAAGATGGCTCTTTGACTTCAAGCTGAAGCTGCGAGGGCTGAAGTAATGATTTGTCTTCATCAATAACATCATCCCCATCAATCGAGCTCAATTCAGCCCCACGTGATTTGCAGCATTTGGTTTTGCAGCACTTCCTCTGGACTTTGGACGCATTTCTGCTGCTGTCAAAGAACTTGGGGAGAAGGAAGTCAAAGCAGGCTTTGTCCAAGTTCTTGAAACCAAGAACAGAGGCACAGTTACGGATTTCCAGCACGTTCTCTTTGGTAAAGATGAGTTTTGAAGTGTAGGCAAAGTCCAGCAAGGGTTCAAATCCCTCTGAGGTAACCTTCAAAATGAAAAAACAGTATGTTTTAAATCAAGTGCATAAAAATGCGTCATATCTCACATTGAATTAAAAGGATAGTTTCTCCAAAAATGAAAGTTCTGTCTCAATAATGGCGGAGGACATTGATGCAGAAGAGAAGAATTGTTGAAAAGTTATTTTTGTTTTCTTTGCGCACAAAAAGGTATTCTCGTAGCTTTGTTAAATTACAGTTGAACCACTGATGTCACATGGACTATTTTAACAATGTCCTTACTACATTTCTGGGCCTTGAATGTGGTAGTACCCTTGCTGTCTATGGAGGGTCAGCTCTCAGATTTCATCAAAAATATCTTAGTTTTTTTTTCAACTGCTTACACACATTTTCAAAACTTTGCCTCTTTTTTTCAAAACTTTGTACACAAATCCAAGAATTGCACACACAAAATGAAAAATGCCTCACATCTCTTGCAAAATGAAGCACTGCATTCAAAATACCACAAACACATCTCAGAAGCAAACATTTGCAAACACCTTTGCCATAATAATAATTCCTGTTAGATTTTTTTGTGTTACATAGAGAATTGTAGTGTTGTGTTTTGCAAAAAGTGTTTTATGAGTCAAAGGCAGAGAATTAGCACGTTTTTGCAGATTTGGTGTGTGGTTCTGGTGTTTGAGTGTCAGGTTTCAGAAATTGTGTGAAAAGTAAAGATTTTGTGTGTTAGCAGTTGAAAAAAACTGTAATTTGTGTTCTGAAGATGAACGGAGGTCTTACGGGTTTGGAACAACATGAGGGTGAGTAATTAATGACAGAATTTTCATTTTTGGGTGAACTATCCCTTTAAATTTTTTCTGTCGCAATATTGGGCCAAAGATATCCCATGAACTTCCTCCTTTAATTATGTTGTTACCTCATCAGGAAGGTTGATGATAATTCTTTCAGGTGTATGACTGGACAAACGAGCGCTGAAATAATCACTGCAGGACGCCAGAACTGCCCGGTGGGCCCGATAACTCTGGGACTCTGCCACAACAGTCACGTCACACAGAAGATCTTTCTTCCTCTGCTCATTCAGACATTGCAGAACGTGGGAACTGTGCACAGATGACTGGAAGGTGAACTTAAACGACTTGGAGTTTTCCACCGACATGCTGAGTTAATCTGTATGGTAAAACATAAAGAATATGTGATCAATTCAAAGAAACTGCCGTGTGTACTAATCATAACTGAAAATTTTAGTTAGGAAATTCATTTATTAGACATATAAAGCAAGCATCACGGTTTCTAAACAGTCTGAGTCTGACCATTGAATTTCCAAGACTTTTCCTATTACTGGATAGAGATGTAAATCATATTATGGATGTTGCATGCAGCAATTTTAAAGAGCAATTTCTAAAAAAAAATAAAATAAAAAATAAATAAATAAATTTCTAAAAAAATAAATAAATAAATATATATATATATATATATATATATATATATATTTTTTTTTTTTTTTCACTCTAAAGATTTCCATGTCATGAACACAATATTAAAATCCCCTATGGTTTTTAGTTTTTATAAATTTCAACAATGGTCACCAACTTTCTCAGCAGAGTTGGTTCCAGAAGCATTTTGTCATTCCCATAAAGGTTTTTGTTAAAGAGTTATAACCCACGAACTAGCTAGGTGAATTACAACCACGCATATATGCATAAGGAGACTAAAGCAGAGATCTTTGCAAGTGCTGTTTTCTTGTTTTTTTATATATATATATATATATATATATATATATATATATATATATATATATATATATATATATATATATATATATATATATATATATATATATATATATATATATATATATATATATATATATATATAAATTTTTTTTTTTTTTTTTTTTTTGTAGAACCATGGCAATGTAGTTTTCCACCCAGAATTTAAATCATGTTAAACAGTGGAATTCTGGGTGGAAAACTACATTGCCATGGTTCTACAAAAAAAAAAAAAAAAAAAAAAAAAATTTTATATATATATATATATATATAAGTTTAAACAATGCAGCCTGATGGCTTTAACAAAAGCATATAGCATTGATTAACAAACTCTTTAAGGATCTGTAAGTTATTGTTAATTGAGAAAATGATTTTACTTCCAGAATCTGCCTGTTGCACTCTTATTTGTGTCAGTAGTTAGCAGGGAACAGGGAAAGGAGCCAGAGCGGAGTGACACTGTGTGGAGGGGAATTTATGCCACTCCACTCACGACTCTGTTCCAGTTTTGTGCTTTGCTTAGCCAGTTTTGGTTTTGGAATTGTTTCCTCATTAATTGGCCAATTTGTCTCTCAATCGTAAACTGCTCAGTATTAAACTCTTTTTCAGTGAACTTGTATGAATACCGTCACATTTGCAGTTGTCTGGTTTGATGTTCAACAGCGCTCTTGCTCGCGTGATACTTCTTAAAAACTCTCGTTCTGCGGAAAGTTAAGGCGAAAAACAAAAGCGCCTCGGGAAGAATTCTCTCTGAAACACTCACTACATACGTGCGCTTACCCACGGGAGCACCTTATCTCAACCGTGTACTGAGAATTTGACCTAGTCAAGTCATGAGTGTGTGTGGCGCAAGAGAGTGCCTCTAACTGCTGACTCACTGGGTTTTGCTGATAAAGGATGAGCAAGCATTTTCCCCGTCTATCCCTTTCCATTAAACTCCTCCACTTTACGAGGAACTTAGGGACCGGTTGCCTCATACAGTTCAGCTGGAGCATTTTATGTTGTTAAACGGAAACATTTGAACTCATTTCCCTAATCCTGTGTCTAGTAACAACAGACGCGCCTTGGATGTAATAAAACCCCAACATTACGCTTGTGTCACAAAACCTAGCGAGCCGCCTACCTAGAGAGCATCCTATAGGCGCGTTTTAAACGTTCGAATAGAACCTTCGGAACGCGGATACGGCGCTCAGAATGCTGTCTAGGTGGAAAGCCTATTATGTTTGGAAGCACAGCCTACGTCCGATTGAGAAAAAAAAAAAGACATCTGTACAGAAGAATACAGTCGTGATCACTAAAAAAACTCACAGCCATATGGCGTGAAATAGAACTATATCTAAACTAAACCAGTTAATACGTTTTCATATTTAATTTAGACATTTTAAACTTTAACTATAAAGTTCACCGATCTTCATTCTCAATGCCTTTATGTCTCTCTTGACAGACAAATCCACAAGAGATCGTATACACTCACCTGTCATACCACTGGAGAGTGAGAGTAAAAGTTGGATTTGATACTACATACTACCTCGGCTTGTTTAAAGCGCTCACTTGTAACTAGCCTATATGAAAAGGAGGCGCTTATGTTTCACTCTGGTGTCATGTGACTTCTGCCAAAAAATTGTTTTTGTCCCGCCTTCTCAAACACAGGCCTCCTTTCACTGGCCCTCTGCCATGTCAATCATTAACGTCACTACTTCCTTACTTTTCGCCTCCAGACCTCCGTTTTTTTTCACCCACAGTCCACTGTACAGAGTGACAGATACATTTAACCTCGTCTGTGCCGTGTTGGGAAACCTACAAAAAAAAAAAAAAAAACGAAATGGAATATTCACTATATTCAATATTTGGACCAATGTAGCAAGACACAAGCACACTTTGTCTTCTTAACTTAAAAAAAAATTAATATAATGCTTAAAATCATTCATTTAATACCACAATAGTCTTTTTTATTTAGAGTCTTTACATAAGTTGTGAGTTATATAATACTAATAGAAAAAATGTAACTATGCTACAATTTACATATTATGGTTAGTAAACACTAGTGTAGAATGCTACTTACTGAGTCTAAATGTCAGAATAACCATATGCCATTACATTTTTAACATTCACAATCAATTCTGATAAAGAAAAGGAAACCTTCACTAACTAAACAAAGCGCTAGACTAAATAAACCCTAAATCTGGAGGAAGCAACCCTTTCATGCTGCTAAACTGGTTTGTGGACATACACCTCTGGTATTTCAGCTGTGTGGGATGGGGATGTCAGCCATTGATATTTTTGAAAGGTTTCACAATCCTAAAATGAGCAGATCACATTTCGAAACCTAAGTTCCCTATTGCTCAGTGACTACACAATGGTGTGTAGTCATACATTTATCATCACCTAGCTTGAACTCAAATAGCTAAACAGAAATGTAATTCCTTAATTCCTTTTTTATGCAATTGGCAGACAGTAAACAGTAAAAACTTTTACTGAGAGCAACTTTCACAGCAGAGCATTTCATTTGTACAGTATAGGTGAGTGAAGCACATTTGTCAACAAACATTCCCTTAACACACACAAAGAAGAAAAATAGTATATATTCAGAATGCAATGTCAGACATATATGAGTGAGGCGACCTCTCAGCTCAAGTTTGGGCCACAAGACCATCCGCTCTGAAATAGACCCATATTAGCTTAAAATATATTAAATATACACTGATTAAGTCTCTCAGTCTAAGCACACTGATTCAAGATCAGTTTTCCACTTCAGTACATTACACAAGCACTGAAGGAACTCTGAGATGTTTATAAGCAGTAGTAAAGACCCAGAAGTGAAAGATCTTTCGCACTGGTGTGAAAGGTCACGAGCAGCCCTGCCTCTTTTGGCTGATCACTCGGAGCGTCTCTAGCTGCTGTGCGCGTTGGCTATGGACTGTTATCAGATTCTGGTTCTCTTCCGTAAGTATCCTGTATTCCTCCTCAAGTCGTGCAAACTCCATCGACACCTTTTCGTCCTCTAGCAGCTCTGCCATGAGCTCTCTCCTGAGTGTGACAAACACAAACGGGGAAACAGCATGTTATAATCATTCATTACATCACATATTTTAATCACTGTATTTAATATAATGATGATATGAAAAGTGTGTGCCAAAATAACATATTATGTGGGCTGGGTGTCAGACAGGTGACTACAGTTGGCGGTTCTGTACCCGAAACTATTTAATAGGAAATGAAACTGTCTATGCCATAGCTTAGGGTACCTGAGTTGATACAATGATCTCAATTGGAGAGAAAAAAAAAAAAAAAAACATTATTATAGACAGTAGATGTCTAGATGCAGAGACTTGTCTGTGGTTTGTAATGTTTCACTAGCTCACAAAGGCACTGAGCCAGTGGGTGATCTGCATATGACCTTTGGACCATAGTTAACTGTTTGAGGAGGGTTGTAGGGTGGTGACAGCCATGTTTCTGTCTGTTGTTTAATATGAAGGTTTAAAATGTGGAAACAAAGGGTTAAAAGTGTTTAACTGCACAAAGATGAATTAGAGACATATATACAGTATGTCACTAGGGAACATCAGAAATGGTACTCTAGCTGAGCTTGGTGTTTTATCTAAAATCAGTGTATCTGAAAAAAATGAATGTGTTTTCCTCTTTAGGAAAAAAAAAAAAAGAAAATCAGTGAGAGAGCACAAACACTGGAAATTTACAATGGCATTTAGATGACAAGAAAGGTCTTGTGTTTTCCCTCTATAAATAAAACAGAACCAGTCTAAATATGTTGTGCAGCTATAACGTTAGTTATGTTTACATACATTTTCACAACTAGTTTACAAGTTATTGTAGTGTAGTATGGTTTGAAAATACAAATGTACTTTTTAAAACTCAACAAGGTGTTTCAAAACAGAGTTGTTTGGAATCCTAAAAAGTGGAGTATACTTGTTATAGGCTTTACAGTGCACTTTCGTTTTCATCAAAGTGTGGTTTTGCAATGTACATGTTAAAAAAACAAAAAGTCCTGCATACCACCACAATACAGTATTCCAGGTCTTGTCATGATTACACAGGCCTATTTTAACCCGTAGAGCAGGATGACAATGGCAGCTTTGATCAATAGTCTGTTCATACTTACAACGATGTGTGTCTTTACACAGAACACACTGTATCAGAGTGTATTTATTGATTGTACAAACATAATGGGATACTAATTGGATAATTAACAGAATTTGAAATCAATCTCAGTAATATCAGAATACGTGTTTGTTTTTTTGAGTTCGTGTTTGTTTTTTGAGTTCTTTTTAAAGCTTACTTTCTGTCTTCCAGCCTGGCGATTTCATGTTTGACCTGGTTGAACTCGTTGGCCATCTTGCAGTGGTTTCTGTACACTTCTGTGGACTCCTTTAGAGACCGACACGGCAGCACCGGCTAGTGAGGAAGGTGATGATATTATTACATCCCATTTTTTTTTTATTGATGAAACTGTAAGTGTTTTATTTTTTTCCTAATACTTCAGCACAAACCACAATCACTCTTTTAAATGAGTTAGTTGACACATAGTCTGTCTATGTATATGTAGCTGCAGTGACTGGAGATGAATTCAGGAACTTCGTTTTTTTTATGATGTTATATTTGGATTGTCTGCTACATCCTGGAATATACACAGAATTGTCATACGGCCTGACAAGAGGGTTTCAATCAATAGATGAAACATAATATGTGGAAACAGTTTGTGAGATGCTTGAATTTTTTATTCCTTTTGTGTCAGGAACTTCTTCTTTCGTAATGACTCACGCCACAGTCCTACAGAATATCATCCACGCGACAAAACGCTTCAACTTCTCCCGGTTTTTCCCCTAATGTGTGGGTGTGTGCGTGTTAAGTCCAGCCTATGATTTCTGATGTAGGACAATTTCAGAGAAGGTCACTTTTATGAGGAATCTTCCTTTAAATGCTAGCAGCACAAATTAAATAAAAACTAAATAATTTCATAATTATCTTTATAGATTGCTAAAAATATATTAAAATAATTAGATAAAATAAAATGATAAAGATTACAGATTTTTTTTTATCTACACAATAGTCAGCACATTTCATGATACGAAGAGACACATGTAAGCTCTTAGAGTTTGCTCCCTTTAGCCTTTTCCCTAAAAAAAAAACAATCTGAGAGAGTATTTGATATGAGTGACAAAGCCTTGTTTTGTATTAGTAATGTACTAGTTATGAGGAAATTGTATGAGAAAAAGTACTGATCTAGTCATGTTGTCAACAATCAAAACCAACCCTTCATGTCAGCATGAAACAGCATTCACTCTCCATTTTACTTGCGTAATGTATACTTTGAGTGAAACAACATATTAGGGGAAAAAATAAACACATTAAAGGGGAAAAAAGTTGGCCAGGACATTTTGTGCATCAGGAATTGACTGGATTGTGAAAAGTTGAAGGACGTCACGCGAAAAAGAATTTCATTTTGATGATTGATTATGAGGAAGTATTTATTTTTCATAATGTTCACAATAAGATCAAAATAGATATATTAGACACAAAGTGTGTCATTTATGAGCTAAATGTTTTTATTTAATATTTTTTTATGTAATAAAGATTTTGTAATAAAGATTTTTATTTAATAATAATCAAACAACAACAACAACAATAATAATAATAATAATAATAACAACAATACTACTACTACTACTACTACTACTACTACTACTACTACTACTACTACTACTAATAATAATAATTAATAAAACTGATGGGCTTCTAGTGACAAAGATTAAATGTTTTTTATATTATTTTTATTTAATAAAGATTTTGTAATAAAGATTTGTATTTAATAATAATAATCGTAACAACAGCAATAATAATAATAAAACTGGTGGGCTTCTAGGGAAAAATATTTTCCAAAAAAAAAAGTTTTTAATTAACAATTATCAGTTTTTATTTGATAAATGTATTTATATTTATATTATGTATTGATTAATAATAATAATAATAATAATAATAATAATAATGCATGCATGGGCTTCTAATGGTAAAAAAAAATTAATTGTAATTATTATAATTATTATTTTGTATTTAATGTATTTTGATAATAATAATAATACATGCATGGGCTTCTAATGGCAAAAATTAAATGTAGTTATTATTTTTGTTATTATTTTATATTAATAATGGCATTTTAATAATAATAATAATAAATTTAATACTTTTTATTTAAATACTTAATATATCTTTATTTAATATACATATATTTTTCTTTCAAATTTATCATTTGTCATTTTGATATTATCATTCAATTTTGATTTCCAGTTAAGTCTAATGATAACTTAAAAGTAAATAAAACTAATGCCATCTTGTGGTCTTACAGAAGCATTACTGAAACATTTCCTCAATGAGAAGGTTAGATTCTCTATATGTCCCATTAAATAAACTGAATAAATGTTGCGTATCAAACTGAAAATAGTCAAAGGATGAACAAATGTCCTCAGTGAAGGAAGAGACAACGACAAACCTTTTAATACAGGAGTAATATTCTGTGACCTGTGGATGTTCATAATGTTGTCTGGGTTAATGTGAGACAATTCCTGTCTGGTTTTGCTTTTTTCCTTGTGAATCTTACGTGCAGGATCATTTCACTTCACCCTTGTTTAAAAACCCTCTCACTCCTGCTGATTCTGCTGTTTAGCACTAATATTAGCACTTATATATTAGCACGGTGGATTTAGACTTTCTACAGTTTTTTTCTGTACACCTGTCACTACGGTGGCCGAGAGAGCTCAACGCGCTGCAAATAGAAAAAAAAACACCTGCAAATTAAGAAAACAACTTCATCAATTTGACAACACACGCGCTGCAAATACTCACAACACAACCAAACAAAGAAACACATTGCAAATAATATTCTTTATTTGTTTGTGTTGTGAGCATTTACAGCACCTGCTGTCAAATTGATGAAGATGTTTTCTTGATTTGCTGGTGCTTTTTCTATTTGCATGTGTTTTCTGAAGTTGCAGCGCCTTGAGCTCTCTCGGCCACCATACGTCACACTATGACCCCAAACTGTGATTATAACACACACAACAATCTTTAGTTGTGAGATATAATGTACAGTGCACAGTATAAATGAGTACACCCCCTCTGAATAAATATAAAAGATGTATTTTCTTAATGATCACTAATATAATTCATGGAAAGATGGCAAAATTGAAATGTATTAAACATATACTTAATAAAAACAACAAAATATATGTCAATATTTTCTGTAAGATAAGTAATCTTTAAATGAAGGATTGCAGAAATGAGCACACCCTAGATTTAATTCAAATGTATAATATTCTAGTACTTAGTATGTCCTCCAGAACTTTAAGTATACTGCTCTGACCCTTCTTGGCACTGAGTGTACAAGTTCATGACAAATTTTCACATCTGTCCTGTTCAACTCCTGGAGGACGACCTCCTTAAATGCTCTGGTGTTTAATGGGGAGTTTTGCTCAGTTCGTCTCTACAGAATCCCCCACAGCTGCTCAAGAGCATTAAGATTGAGTGAAATACATATCCACTGAAGGATTTTTGAGTGAATGAATATCTTCATTGTCTTGCTGAAAAAATGTCCAACAATGCAGGGAATGAGGGGAGGGTTGCATCTTCTGTTTCAAGTTTTTGTATTACATCACACAGTGGTGTGTGAATTCATGACAGTGTTGATAAAGCACAACTCCCTCACACCTTCAGCACTCACTCATCCCTATAGAAGAGCTTTACTACCACTGAACGTCACTGTGGGTACCAAGCACTTCTCACTGTACTCCTCCTCTAGCAACACCAGAACATTTTGGATGCTTTTGGATCCGAAATGATTGACTTGGTCTCTTGAGACCAGAGTATGGATTCCCAGAAGTCTCTATTTTGTAAATATGGGCCTTGGAAGAGGTTAAATGAGTTTATTTTGCTTTGGCTACAGTGGGTAATTCTAGTGGTGACAATAACCATGCATGTCACTTCTGCAGGCTGCGTCATACTCTGTGAGATAAAGTGTCACTCTTTTCATAGCTTTTGCCGGCTCTGAGACACTTGCATGTTATTTCTCCTGCTCTTTTTCTAGCAAAAATTCACTCATCACTAAATGAAAACTTAAACCTGATTATTTCAGGAGCCTTATCACAAGTCCATTGTTTATGAATGTCTGTGCTACTTCTGCTATATTTTCACACTTAAAACAATAATTTGGTATTCCTCTTGTACCATTGTCCTCTTTTATGCTAAGAAATAAGTCACCTGGCAGTTCTCTCCCAAGTGGTTCCACTGCTGCCAGCATTAAGTCTGAGTATGATTCTGTGAGCTATATAACACTTTTAATTGTCAGGAAATTACTTGTCTTTAAAGGTTTTGGTTCAATATACTTACCTGTCGATCAAAAATAACCTTAAACCTATACACTTTTTTTTTTTTAGTTTTATTTAGTAACTTTCAGGAGGGTGTACTCATTTTTGCAACACAACATTTTATCACTTTGATAAGAAAATCTTATTTTGCTGAATAATTTTGACATTCTTCTTTGGTAATTGATCAAGCAGGCTTGTTGGAACAGTATATCTCCAAAGAACCCTAACATATCATATAAGTAAAGAGTAATTGCTGAATTTGTTAAGTTTTAGAGGGGGTGTACTCATTTATGCTGTGCACTGTATAATATCTATAACTATCTACTAGGCTTATTACAGCTGTATTCTCCAGCAGACTCTGTAATTGTATTCTAAGCATGCAGTACTATGCTGTCATGTTTTAAACAGATTATTAATAAACTTTACCTGCAGGCGTTGCTCAAGGTCAGGGAATAATGGAAGGGGATCCTCTGCATCTTTCAACTCTGAGAGGAAAAGAAAGCCAAAGGAACATGTCTGGTATGAGAATGATAATGTTTAAGATCTTTACTCCAAGGCCTTAGTGGTGACATCTACATCCATCTAATCAGCTAAATTTACCACAGTGCACACGACACCACAGCATGTCCAGTTAGCTATTTTCACTGATCCAGGTCCAGTTTCCCTAGTGTAAACATACATGTGGCCATTCGCCTAGAAACTGCTTCCAGATCAGTGCCAAAAGCCAAACTCGAGCACCAGCTGTTCGGCCATGGACTCTAAATCCTGAACGGACAGATTGAAAGTAACTATCTCCTAAGTTCTTCGCAATGACTTGTCTTTAACGAGCGCTCTGACAGACAGCTTGTCTGCACTGATTCCCGCCATGCCAGCTATGTCCAAGTGGGGCTCACTCACTCACGCTGAGAATCCTCTGATGCAACCAGCTAAAAACAGGCCTGTTTACAGTCGTGCATCAGATAGACGGCCAATTAAAAGATAAATATACATTCAAATTTGCAAGGGTATTATCTGAAACATGATATGCACGTGATTCCTGCAGAATGTGGCCAGGTGGGGAGGAGCATGACACTTTCATGTAATTTTGGCTAACTGACTGCATATATATTATTTTGAATTTTGTATTTTTTTTTCCCACTTCATCAGTCTTTCATTGTTTTATATAATATAATATAATATAATATAATATAATATAATATAATATAATATAATATAATATAATATAATATAATATAATATAATATAATATAATATAATAAAAAATAGAAATGTTTATAAATGTATTATTTAAAAGTACAAATGTTTAAAATATACATAGAACATATAATTTCATATAATATGAATTTTATTATGTATAATAATAATAATAATAATATTTTAAATATTGAGATTATTTATTAGTTTGTTATTAATTCATTATTATTTATTTTAGCATTTAATTTAGTTTAGTTTACTTTTGGAGTGAAATAAACTTTTTCCTGTTTATTTCAGTTAAATTTATTTGTAAATTAAAGCACACAATGATAATGATAATAAATAATCACCAAATAATAAATAATTTGTAATTTTTGTAATTTTCATTAACAAGTGTAACAAGTGGCTGTTCATTTATTTATATATATATATATATATATATAAATATATATATATATATATATGTGTGTGTGTGTGTGTGTGTGTGTGTGTGTGTGTGTGTGTGTGTGTGTGTGTAGAATAAATTTTTTTGTATATATAATTGTAGAATTTTATATTAGCATTATTTTATGTATAATAGTAGTGTGTTTGTAGAATTTTAGTTTTTGTATAATTGTAGACTTTTAAATTAGAATTACTTTATGGATAATAATAGTACTATTTATTCAGTTCAATTCAAGTTTATTTGTATAGTGGTTTTCACTATGCAAATTGTTGCAAAGCAGCTTTACAGAAAATTAAAGTTTCTACATTATATTTAGTAATAGCTTATCAGTGGTGATTATCTCAAGTTGATGTCCATATGGCAGAAATGTACGGTAAAAATTAAGCAGTTAGTTAATGTCATGTAATCAAACAGACGGTGAACTCTATTAACAGCAATATATGTTGCGATCAAACTTATAGCAAAACGTGGTAGTTTTATATGTTGTCTGAGGGTTAGCATCATCTGAGGTCCTCTGGGGGGTTGGCATCATCTCTTCTCAGGTGTTCGGTCATCTCAGGTCTTTGTAAAGGCTGGATCCAGACTGTATGTGTATATACAGGTGCATCTCAATAAATTAGAATGTCGTGGAAAAGTTCGTTTATTTCAGTAATTCAACTCAAATTGTGAAACTCGTGTATTAAATAAATTCAATGCACACAGACTGAAGTAGTTTAAGTCTTTGGTTCTTTTAATTGTAATGATTTTGACTCACATTTAACAAAAACCCACCAATTCACTATCTCAACAAATTAGAATATGGTGACAAGCCAATCATCTAATCAACTCAAAACACCTGCAAAGGTTTCCTGAGCCTTCAAAATGGTCTCTCAGTTTGGTTCACTAGGCTACACAAACATGGGGAAGACTGCTGATCTGACAGTTGTCAAGAAGACAATCATTGACACCCTTCACAAGGAGGGTAAGCCACAAACATTCATTGCCAAAGAAGCTGGCTGTTCACAGAGTGCTGTATCCAAGCATGTTAACAGAAAGTTGAGTGGAAGGAAAAAGTGTGGAAGAAAAAGATGCACAACCAACCGAGAGAACCGCAGCCTTATGAGGATTGCCAAGCAAAATAGATTCAAGAATTTGGGTGAACTTCACAAGGAATGGACTGAGGCTGGGGTCAAGGCATCAAGAGCCACCACACACAGACGTGTCAAGGAATTTGGCTACAGTTGTCGTATTCCTCTTGTTAAGCCACTCCTGAACCACAGACAACGTCAGAGGCGTCTTACCTGGGCTAAGGAGGAGAAGAACTGGACTGTTGCCCAGTGGTCCAAAGTCCTCTTTTCAGATGAGAGCAAGTTTTGTATTTCATTTGGAAACCAAGGTCCTAGAGTCTGGAGGAAGGGTGGAGAAGCTCATAGCCCAAGTTGCTTGAAGTCCAGTGTTAAGTTTCCACAGTCTGTGATGATTTGGGGTGCAATGTCATCTGCTGGTGTTGGTCCATTGTGTTTTTTGAAAACCAAAGTCACTGCACCCGTTTACCAAGATATTTTGGAGCACTTCATGCTTCCTTCTGCTGACCAGCTTTTTAAAGATGCTGATTTCATTTTCCAGCAGGATTTGGCACCTGCCCACACTGCCAAAAGCACCAAAAGTTGGTTAAATGACCATGGTGTTGGTGTGCTTGACTGGCCAGCAAACTCACCAGACCTGAACCCCATAGAGAATCTATGGGGTATTGTCAAGAGGAAAATGAGAAACAAGAGACCAAAAAATGCAGATGAGCTGAAGGCCACTGTCAAAGAAACCTGGGCTTCCATACCACCTCAGCAGTGCCACAAACTGATCACCTCCATGCCACGCCGAATTGAGGCAGTAATTAAAGCAAAAGGAGCCCCTACCAAGTATTGAGTACATATACAGTAAATGAACATACCTTCCAGAAGGCCAACAATTCACTAAAAATGTTTTTTTTTATTGGTCTTATGAAGTATTCTAATTTGTTGAGATAGTGAATTGGTGGGTTTTTGTTAAATGTGAGCCAAAATCATCACAATTAAAAGAACCAAAGACTTAAACTACTTCAGTCTGTGTGCATTGAATTTATTTAATACACGAGTTTCACAATTTGAGTTGAATTACTGAAATGAACTTTTCCACGACATTCTAATTTATTGAGATGCACCTCTATATATATATATATATATATATTTATTTATTTATTTATTTATATTTGTGCGTGTGTAGGATTTAATTTTTTTGTATATATCATTTTGGAATTTTAATTTTATATTAGAATTATTTTATGTATAATAATAGTACTATATTATACTATACTATACTAGTTTTGGAGTTATGAAAATGTATTTTAGTTTAGCTTTTGTTCTCCACAGTTGTTATTTTTAATTTGTTTATTTCAGTTAAACTAGATTATTTTATAATATTATAGTTTTCATAAATGAGTGGCTGTTAATTACACACACACACACACACACACACAAAGTAAAGAAGGAAGGATTATGGGAAAGAAGAATAAAATATAACGTTTTTGTGTAGGACTCTATTTGTGTACCACTTTTGGGAAAGAAAAAAAAAAGGATGCAGGGTGAAGTAGTGGCGAAGCGTGAAGTATTAAATGCTTTTAAATTTAGGCCAGTGTTCTAAAAGCAAATGAGTGAATCATGCAGCAGTGAGGTATTAAAACAGAAACCTGATGCTGCAATGCCCAGGCAGCAGCTGCCATCAAAGCATTTGCCCGAATAGCTGTAAAACACTTTGACAGCACCGTTGACTTTGTGGCTAGGTAGATATTTTGTTTTTAAGATGCCAGAGATCAACTAAAATACAAGGGGCACCTGTTTCTTTGTAAAGGATGGCAAAAGTTGAGAGGCTTTGGGTGGGTTTTGTTTGTTGCCATTTTGGTAGAAGTCACACATCGTATGGGCCGTGCAGAGCGGGGGGACGCAACTCTATTTTAGTCTCTCAATCACAGTGTCCTTGTCACAAGCATGTAAACATCTAAAATAATAATCTGGATATTCTTAACAGATGCATTACCTGAGGTTTCGTCGAGGCTGAAAGCGATTTGTACTTCAGGTTTATCAGCAGAGACTCGTCTAGTTGAGGTGATCATTTATTCCTAGAAAAAGAGCAGATGTGGATTAAACGGGTGGACATGAACCTTATTTATGCTTCAGATGCATGAGATCAGCAGCCTTTCAGGGGTCATGATGAGAAGGTTTCATCATGTGTCCAAAGTTGCATCAGGGATTAAACAATTGAGATAAATCCTCTTCCAGCCAGCAAATGAGATCATACCTCTGTATTGGCTGCTCAGAGTGTCTTAGTGTTGAAATGACTTATTATTTGTGTATGTTTATAGTAATACTATATGTATATTGACTATACTTTATATTTACATATATATATATATATATATATATTTTTTTTTTTTTTTTTTTTTTTTTATTTATTTATTTTTTTTTTACAGAAGATTGAAAGCCCAATGTTAATGTCATGAAAAGTATGAAAAGGCTACTATAACCTATTAAAAAGGCTCATTGACTACTGTAACTTTACTTTATTAAAGCTAAAAGAAGATTTTTAAGAAGTTCGATTTGTTACATATGACTATAGGAAAAAATAAAAACCCCTTACCTGACAGTAGAAACGTATCTACAGAAAACTCTCTATAAAAATCTACAAAGAGCCTCAAGAGTCGCTCAGCAAAAGACACAGAGCTGAAGACACTCCATTGAGAATCCTGTAGATCTTCTTCACTGTGTTTATACTGTAAAAAGTCACAGTAAACTATTCGTAATCCTCGTAGTGTACACTGAGAAGCCAAAAGCAGGTTCACAAGCACAGCCAAAGTAATCACAGCTCTTCAGCAGGAGGCTGTCAGAGTGACACTGTGATTCTGTGTGTGCCAGCCAGACACCAATTAAATGGCTCAGATGGCATGACTTTACACTACAACAATGTCCATCCCTCCAATCAGATTTGAGTCACCCACACATTCACAAGAACAATGCAGAGGTTTGATTTTTTTGTAGTAATTTTCTACTTTCTTTGGAAGATGGTTCAGGGTTATGATTTGTAACTTTTTCATAGCTGTATACATCAAATTGATTGCAAAACATGGGTCACACAGAAAAGAAATTAAAATATATTTAAAATATATATTAATATAAAAATTAAATTAAAATATAAAGATATTTAAAACTAAGTAGATTAAATAAAACAGAATAATAGTATAATAAATCAATACAGTAGAATAAGTTCAAAGATTAATTTGCCTCAAACAAATTATAACAATTAATTAGATTATTAATTAATTTACAGTGATATGAATACTTAACAACATATATGAGGTATATCAAAAATATCTTAATTTAAATTTATTTTTATTTATTTGAAATATATTTAATTTTAAAATTAGAAATTGTATATTTAAACACGTACACACACACACACACGTTTGTTTTTGTGAATTGTGGGGACATTCCATAGGTGTAATGGTTTATTATACTGTACAAACCGTATTTTCTATCACCCTACACCAACCCTACACCTAACCCTATCCCTTACAGGAAACTTTGTGCAGTTTTACTTTCTCAAAAAAAAAAAAAAAAAAACTCATTCTGTATGATTTATAAGCCTTTTGAAAAATGGGGACATGGGGTAATGTCCTCATAAGTCACCTTCTCCTTGTAATACCTGTCATATCCATGTCATTTTACAAATTTGTGTCCTCATATGTCACAAAAACGTGTGCGCGCACACACACACACACACACACACACACACACACACACACTAAGATCAAATAGATTGCAAAATCTGGAAATAAAAAATATTATTAATAATAATAAGTGTGTGTGTGTGTGTGTGTGTGTGTTTTGAGCCATTTGAGAAATTAGTTTGAGCCAAATTAATCTACGAATTTATTCTACTGTATTGATTTATTACCCTATTATTTATTAATCTGTTTTATTTAGTCTACTTTATTTTAAATATATTTATATTTTATTTCATTTTTATATTTTTAAAGTATATTTTTATATTTTATTTCATTTTAAAGACGGACATTTTAAATGAAATAAAAATATAAAGATATATAAAAGGAAAAAGATCGATATAACAAAATAACAAATAATAGTTCTTTGATAATATTGAACTAAATTAGACTAATATTCATAAATTGATATTAGACTAAATTCATAAATTCAACTGGCTCAGAAAAAAAACTAATTATAACATTTATAACATACTATTATTCAAAGTGATATGAATGATTAACACTATATATGGGTATATTAAAAATATTTTACCAGTTAAAATTTAAATTTGATTTTTCATTAAATTTTATTTTTCAATTTAAAAGCATGCTCACTCACAAATAAATAAATAAATAAATAAATAAATTTTCTGTTATTGGGTGGGGATCAATCGAATCAATCGGCGCTCCACTCTCTCGTCTGTCTGGATCAGTAATCCGTGTTTCTGCGCTCTGCAGCGGCGCCTGTTCTTTCTTAGCTGCATGCTTCTCGTGCGCTGCAGACTCATCCAGCATCAGGCTAATATCTAGCTTATCTGCTCAAAATGGCTCTTCACGTCCCCAAAGCCCCGGGCTTTGCTCAGATGTTAAAGGATGGTGCGAAGGTAGGGCTGTTGAAGCAGTGTTTTGCTCGTATTGTGTTGTTTTTAGAGCGCACACAGTGACTCCTCAGAGGTTTCTAGAACACGGGCCTCATAGCGTCCAACTACCGGTAAAACCAGCACACGCCTCAGACTTCAGCTGAAGAGTAATATTTTGTACAAGGCCGTCACTACCATTAGGTCTTAATGAAATATCGTGGGTTTGACAGTAATTGTGTTTCGTTAGAAAGTAACGGATGAATGAAGTTAGCATGTTAGCTGAAGACATGTGCCACTGACAGAGACGCTGCTCACACCTCCATCACTCACACAACTGACTGACATAGCTAATATTAGGAAGGTAATTGATTTTGGTTAGCTGTAGAATCACAAAACTATTTAAATGTTCTGTTTATTTAACGTCTGAAAAAAAAAATAGATGAATAATCCAACAATAAAGGATTCCCGTAAAAAGGGCAGTTCCCCATTGTTGATATGCTGATCAGATCCTTTAATTATAGGATTTAACCAAATAACACAATTTGCTTTCAGAGTTTGTGTTTTTAATTTTTAGTTCATTTGCTTTTGTGACGATTTTCTAAACATTAAGTATTTGAGGTTTTTTAATAGATATTGACGCCCATAGTGTAGAATTGCTTTTTGTTTTCTTTGTATGATAGTAATGGTGTGTGAATCTACAATTACTGCATGATATACATGCAAAGTTTTTTAGAGAAATATTACTCTATACATTATAGAAATGTCATCTGATGCATGTTACTCCGTTTTGAATACTGAAACCACTAACCAGCCCCAAATGTTTTATGTTTTCAAAATATGAAATGAGTTTTGCCTTACGTTTGCTATTTGTTTTCCACAATCAGCACTATTCGGGTCTTGAGGAGGCTGTTTTCAGGAACATCCAGGCATGCAAAGAACTGGCACAGACCACAAGAACTGCATACGGACCCAATGGTGAGGCTTATTTGTTCACTATGATGTATTAGACTTTTTTTAGAGATATCACTGGATGTCACATGATTATTTAATTCTTTTTAGGTATGAACAAAATGGTCATCAACCACTTGGAGAAACTCTTTGTCACAAATGACGCT
This sequence comes from Spinibarbus caldwelli, assembly GCA_039654775.1. Lineage (NCBI taxonomy): Eukaryota > Metazoa > Chordata > Actinopteri > Cypriniformes > Cyprinidae > Spinibarbus > Spinibarbus caldwelli. Next base: position 14,790,585 of record CM077266.1, on the reverse strand, counting down.
GCCACCATTCTCAGAGAGCTGGAGGTAAATAATAGTAATTGTGATTTAAAAACAAGAACTAATGCATATAATTTTAAGAATATATGTCTCTTTGTTATTTATTTATATTTGTATACGTCTCTCTCTCTTTTATTTTTTTTCCATCAAGGTTCAGCACCCGGCAGCCAAAATGATCGTAATGGCATCCCACATGCAAGAGCAGGAAGTAGGCGATGGCACAAACTTTGTGCTGGTGTTTGCTGGTGCTCTGCTGGAGCTTGCAGAGGAGCTGCTGAGGATGGGCCTGTCTGTTTCAGAGGTCAGTAAACAACCACGCTAATGCAGTATGTCACTGTCAGGAAAGAGGTTTGCATTAAGTGGTATAAAAAAAAGTCTGTTTTAGAGTCTCAACCCAAATTTTGGGTCCCATACTAAAAAATATGTATTTGTTTTGAATGTTTTATGTATCTTTTCTGGGTCAAAACAGACCTGGGTTAAATGTGACCCTGGACCTCAAAAGCGGTCATTAGTAGCACGGGTATAGTTGTAGCGATAGCCAACAATACATTGTATCAGTAAAAATGATCGATTTTTATTTTATGCCAAAAAATTTTTAGGATATTAATTAAACATCATGTTCCGTGAAAATTATTTTGTAAATTTCCTACCGTAAATATATCAAAACTTCATTTTTGTTTAGTACTATGTATTGCTAAGAACTTCATTTGGATAACTTTAAAGGCAATTTTCTCAATATTTAGATTTTTTTGCACTCTCAGATTCCAGATTTTCAAATAGTTGTATCTCAGCCAAATATTGTCCTATCCTAACAAGTGATGTATAAATCTTAATTTCAAAAAATTGACCCTTATGACTGGTTTTGTGGTCCAGGGTCACAAATAGTATGATTAATCGCTGCAAATTCATGTCAAGTCTGAGAACTACTATATCATTTATTTGCATTATTGATAGCATGTCTGAGCTGATGATTGTTGAATCCCAGGTGATTGAGGGTTACGAGATGGCATGTAAGAAAACTCTGGAGATTCTGCCCGATTGCGTCTGTTCATCTGCGAAGAACCTGCACGATCTGGATGAGGCCACAGCCATGATCCGCTCAGCCGTCATGAGCAAACAGTGCGGCAACGAGGACTTTCTGGCCAACCTCATCGCACAGGCCTGCGGTAAGACATGATTGCTTCGGTGCACTCTGGGAAAGTTCAGTTTAATTTTGTGATAGTATTTTATTTATTTTATTCAATTTTAATAATTTCATTTAATTACTACTTATTTTACAGTCTCTATCTTCCCCGAGTCTGGCAATTTCAATGTCGATAATGTCAGAGTGTGCAAAATTTTGGTAAGTATAACTTGAATTTAGGCACTGCTTTAAATGAATAAGGTGTCTGTGGGTCAGTTTCAGTTTTTATTTTTTTTTAAATATTTTATTTTTTTGTAGGGCTGTGGACTGAACTCTTCTATGATGCTTCATGGGATGGTATTTAAGAAAGAGACAGAAGGAGACATCACATCAGTGAAAGACACAAAGATAGCAGTGTTCTCCTGTCCGTTTGACTGCATGGTTACTGAAACAAAGGTAGGAAAATGCTTATTGAATTGGATTAGATGGACTTTTTGTATCTTTGGGTTGACCGTATTTCTTTTGTATGTTGTTCAAGAAATGTGCTTTAAATCATGTTCTCCTTTGCTTTTTTGGGCTTTCTTCCTCCCTTATTTCTTTCTGATGCTTCACAGGGAACAGTACTTATAAAGAACGGAGAGGAGCTTATGAATTTCAGTAAAGGAGAAGAGGACCTGATGGAGGCCCAGGTGAAGTCTATCGCTGATTCAGGGGCCAATGTGGTTGTGACTGGGGGCAAAGTTGCTGACATGGCCCTTCATTATGCCAACAAGTACAAGCTCATGGTGGTCAGGTGAGAAAGAGGAAGATCCCTTCTTTTTTGTGCTGCTTGATTCAGCATTTATTCAGGTTTTTATGTGTTGGCTTGTTAAATGAGAAGAAAAGCTAAATTTATAAATGCTGTTTGTACTTGACCCAGGCTGAATTCAAAATGGGACCTCAGAAGACTATGCAAAACGGTAGGAGCCACAGCATTGCCCAGACTGGTGAGTTATTTTGAGTTATGTTTCATGAGTGCATTTTGTATGATGTGAGTTGGTGACAAGCCAGTTTACATAATTATTGTCATTCTGTGTCAGTCTCAATCTTGTTTATTTTTCAAAACAGACTCCCCCGACCCCAGAAGAGATGGGACACTGTGACAGTGTGTACCTTTCTGAAGTTGGGGATACACAGGTTGTGGTCTTCAAACATGGTAAGAAAAATCTAACACAATTTTTACTTGCTATACATAATGTGTGTATATAATCAACATTTGAAGTGGATCAAAACCTTTCATCAAAGTTGTCCTAAAACCAAAATGCATTCTTGTCTTAGGACAACTTTGAACATTTGTGATCCACTTCAAATGTTGATTACTGTACTCCACTGTTCAAAAATTTGGGGTCAGTAAGATTTTTTTTTTTAAATAATAAATTTTATTCAGTTTTATTCAGTAAGGATGCATATTAAACTAATCAAAATTGACAGTAAAGAATTCAACATTGTTGCAAAAGATTTCTATTTTAAATGAATTCCTGTCTTGTCATTTTTATTCTTCAAAAACCCAGAAAAAAATGTATCTCAGTTTCCACAAAAATATTAAGCAGCACAACTCTTAAACATTGATAATAATGAGAAATGTTTCTGAGCATCAAATCAGCATGGCTGCTAAAAGTTCAGCTTTGCAATTGTAGGAATTAATTACATTTTAAAATATATTAATATAAAAAGATATTTGTATTTGTAACCATAAAAAGGATTTTAATGATTTATGATAAAGTTGTACTTAAATCTAAAGCAAACTAAAAGTAAACCAGTGATAAAATGCACCAACAATTAAAATATTTAAATATATCTTATTTTTATTATTATTATTCTTATGGTTTTGGGCTGAAATGTGGCTGAATCACTCACTCACCAACATCCCTTGTAGATAGATGTCTGTGATTATTTTTTTCTTGATTATGTAGCTTGTTAAGCAAACTGAGCTTTGTAAATGTTGTTTAGTCTGGCGGTGATTAGGGATGGGTAAACATTTTCTCAGGTGGCTGATTTGAAATCAGTGATTTCCTTAATCTAGCGCTAGCAGCGGCCTGTCCGTGACAAAACCAACCCCGGGCCGAAGGTAAATACACACAACTACACCGAGTGCGGACCTGCTGCAAGTACAACAGCTTCCAGCCGAGATCGGCCCACAGAGAAAGCCGTCTGTCAGTCTGAAGTGTTTTGTAGAGTCGGCGTGGCTCTGGCCCATTATCTTCTCACCGATGCCGAGGCTGAGCCGACAGTGCCGCATTTCAGCCGGAATCGGCCCGAGTGTGCTTGCTATCTGGGATGTTCATGCTCATTTTTGATGTCTTAGCAGCCTTATGAGCAATTGATTTATGCTAATCGACGGACTGTTATGTTAATAAGTGCCATCATTCGGTTGTATTTTATTCATGTTTCAGCATGTTACAATTATATAGCTTGAGTTAGCCTATTCCCTATTAAACAGTTTGTTAAAATACAGATTGAAAGCGTGAATGGTCTCTCCCTCTCTCCCTGTTTATAGGTGTTAGAGGTTGGCGGATCGATCCTAATATCGATAGTATCGATCCCAGTGTTGGTATTGGTATCAGATCGATACTGGCTTGATGATATCGATACTATAGGTTAAGTTTTTCTCCTCTACACTTAATACATTCAACAAAGAGTAGACATGCCTGTATTTATGTATATGCCGCTTTTTACATCTCGTATGAAAACATTGCTGTTCCTTAATTTCACTTAATTACACTTAATTTCTAGCGATTATCGTCAGTTTGATTTCATAGATGCTATTTAAACTAAACTGAGCTAGACAATGACATCTCTGAATTCAATAATGAAATGCCTTTAACTGAAAGGTGACTTGACTAAAGGTGACTTGACTTGACTCCACTGCTGCGCTATTTTGTTGTCGTTTCATCACGTGACTCAGTGGCTTCAGGCGCAAACGGATATTTTTGGCTACAGATGGAACCATAGAAATATTTTTCAATGGGGATGTAAGCTGTTTTCTGTGAATGTGTGAGACTTCCACTTCATTAGGCACGGTAGGGAAATAACGAGAAAAATAAAGTTGAATAAAAGAAAATTGTTTGTGCTACAACCCTGTGCGTTTATAATTTAGATAATACATTAAATTAGTATGGTAAGAAACAGCAGTATCAATACAACAGTATCAAGAAGCAAAACAAACTGTTTTGTACAGCTAAAAATTGCTGGGATGAAACTGAAGCCAGACCCATTAAACTTACAAATGGCCACGCCCACTCTTACTGGAATAATAAGGTGGATACAAACACGTATAAAAAAATAAATAAAAAAACATGAAAGAACTCGGAGCTGCAAAAGAAATGAAATGGGGATGAGAAAATCCTTTACATAGTACATACGTTAAAAGGCCAAATTCAGTATACAGTTATTTGATATAACTGTATACCGAATTTGGCCTTTTTATATAGTATTACTGTCTTCATTAAACCTGAAACATGTAACATGCATGCACTTTGCGTTCATATCCTGGGCTGTTTGCCTGCATATTGTTTGCATTAGTAAGGTGTATTCTGAGTTTGTCCTTTTAATATTACTTTCTTAATGCATTAAGCCACGTTAAGTTTTTTCTTTATAACTCTTTTCTATCGGAGGAAAATGCTTAACATGAAACTTTGCGCATTGCTTTCATATTCAGGGCTCCTCTGCGTGCAAAGTCCTTTCAGAAAGGCAAAGCATATCCACATTGCTTTAAGGTGAATGTAATATTTTAGTAATATCAACATTAGTTATTGTTAATTTTCAAAGTGTAATTGGTCATTTAAATGTATGTTTTTAAAACGAAAAAGTATTGTTATCAGTATCGGCGATACTGGCCCTGTATTTACTTGGTATCGGATTGATACCAAAATTTGCAGTATCGCCCATCCCTAATAGGTATGTAGTATACTATGAGTGCGTGCATGCCGGGGAGGGGTGTGATTTTTCGAATAATAATCAAATAATACCAGGTGATTTTCTAATATTATTTTTGCCTGAAATGCCCATCCCTAGCAGTGATATATCCAGACAGCTCATGTCATCTCACTCTTTTTAATTCTAGATAAAGAGGATGGTGCCATCTCTACTTTAGTAATTCGTGGGTCCACAGACAACCTGATGGATGACATTGAGCGTGCTATCGACGATGGTGTTAACACCTTTAAAGTCCTTGTCAGGGTGAGCTACTTTAAAACTCCACCCCAAAAAAGACTTCTAATATACGTCTTTTAAATCATGGCAAAATGTGACCCTAACAGAAACATTTCCCCTCAGGATGCACGTCTTTGTCCGGGTGCCGGTGCCACTGAAATTGAGCTGGCAAAACACATCACCTCCTATGGAGAAGTAAGCAAATCAATCTCATCTCATTTTGCTGTTGGCAAAACCTGAAGAGTGTAAATAATTTGAACATGTCCTCTAAAGTCTTGCCCAGGCCTGGAGCAGTATGCCATCAAGAAGTACGCAGAGGCGTTTGAAGCACTGCCCCGTGCTCTGGCAGAAAACTCTGGCGTCAAGGGCAATGAGCTGATCTCCAAACTGTACGCCGCGCACCACGAGGGCAACAAGAACTCTGGCTTTGATATTGAGGTGAGGGAACAAGAAGCTGTTTCTAATTTGGAGACAAAACAGTCCTGATATAAATAGAAAGAGGGACCCTAAATCGTGCATATTAAGGTGTAATTGATGAATATATACTTGTTTTAAACCATTCAGGGAGAGGGGCCTGCAGTGAGGGACATGATGGAGGCTGGTATTCTCGATCCATACCTGGTCAAGCACTGGGGAATCAGATTGGCCACAAACGCAGCCATCACCGTTCTCCGTGTGGATCAGGTTAGCTCTTCGCTTTGCAGTTACATATATTTCAGTTTCTTATTCCGTTCATTTTTATCAATTTAGGTGCTTTGTTAGCCTGTTACTTTCTGGATTATAATGTGATGTGTATATGCCAGATCATTATGGCAAAGCCAGCAGGGGGACCCAAAGCCCCCAAACAGCAAGGACACTGGGACAAAGACGGTTGGGATGAGGAGCCAGACAAATTTGATACACATCATTGATAAGAAATCCTAAATAATTGCAAAGGTGCACAAAAACACGCCACTGTTTGGAGTGCCTAACCACTGGAGTGTGAATCGGGTTGCATGAACACTGTGTGGAAATTCACCATGAATTTGTGGACTAAATGAGTCTAGCCTGTTTTTACTCCTCAGATAAAAGTTACATTGTTTAAATTGAGCTGAGAAGAATTAGTTAACTGTTTAAGTTGGGTATAGATCACCCCAAAGTGAAAATTGTCATCATTTACTCACCATCAAGTTGTTCCAAACCTAGAGTTTCTTTCTTCTGTTGAACACAAAAGAAGATATTTTGAAGAATGTTATGATGTGTTTTGAACCAAACAGCTGCTGGTAGCTATTGACTTCCACAGCAACTGTTTGGTTACCAACACTGTTCAAAATGTCCTCTTTTTTTTTTTTTTTTTTTTGTTCAGTAAAAGAAAGAAACTCATACATTGGAACCGCATGAGGATGAGTAAATGACACTATTTTCATATTTGGTTGAACGATCCCCTTTTAATTAGAGATGAGTATGATGGTTATCTCCTAAATGTCTGTTTTAAACCTACTAAGTTCAAGATCTGTTTTTCTTCACGAGCATCACTAACTTATGTCATACTCTGTGACATTTTGAATGTCATCTGAGGATCTTGGCACAATTTACTTGCATGCCGCATGCATTAAAGCACTTTTCCTCACAGGATATTGCACTGCGCTCAAGTGACTGTCTTTTACTCTGTAAGTGTCTGACAATGTCTGCTTCTCCTCCACAGATTATAATGGCCAAGCCGGCTGGTGGACCCAAAGCTCCACAAGGAAAGAAGGACTGGGATGAGGATGAATGATCTCACTAACCTGTGTCTCCCTGTCACCGTCTCAGCTTTTCAAGTGTTGTGTATTTAATATCTAGCCCCCATTCTTTTTGTATTATTTTTATTATTTTTTTTAGGAGAAGCCATCCACGTCAACAACGAGTGGCTCTGAGCTGTTATTCTGGTCCCAATAAAGGCACTTGAGCTGTCAGCATCCTTGTCTCTTCTTTTAAATAATGGTTGGGGACAACAAAATGCAGCGTAATTGTTATGCTTTGACATTCTTGAAAACATATTAAACTTGCTTATTAAACTCAGTTACAACATTTAGGCACAGATTATCTCAAAGTTACTCAAAGAATGGCTTTTATGGAACGAAACTGCAATTGTCCTTCCATAAAATCTGTATAATTACAGTAGTTTGCACAATTGCAGCTATTATTCATCTAGTTACATCAACATGACAGTGTATTGTAGTGATGGGAATTCCTGCAGCATTTTATTTATTTTTTGGTAAATATTATTGGATTATTGTTGTGCTGAGTTCATTCACCTCTTTAAATCCGCAGTGAATTTAGTAATGCTACAAATTAAAGAGGATGTGTACTTTATACCATCACCCTCTGCTGTTGTTTTTGGAGCACTTCATTTTAGCTCCAATATCTACAGATCATTTGAATAAAAATGTAAATTGTGGGTGGTTTGTGTTGGTCGGATTACATAATATAGTTAAATACATTATTTAATGTATTACTTGGTGTTAAATTTTGTCAGATAGATATATTTGCTAACTATTAATATTTTTCCTTTATTAACAAAGTCGAATTGTAGCTAATTTGTATTTGCTAATTGTAGTTAATTTACTGTTTATGACTTTGATTAATATTTATATATATATATATGTCATAGATAGATAGAGGTGTATTTAGCTAAATGTTATAGGGGTGCCAATATGTGTCTTTGTTAAATTATGCAAGAAATTCAATTCAGTTATGAATTTCATAAGATTGCGCACACTTATTATAGCAATCCATAGAAGGTCATTTATAGTACGTTTTATTTTATGACTTTGGATTATATTTTAAAGCCAACGTCATTCGAAAACACCCTCAGGTTACTAAATAAATATTTAGCTTTGTTTTTGAGACTGAGTCAACGTGCGGATTTTTCTTTCAGTAGCTATTAAAAGTTAGTAAAAAAAAAAGTATTAAAAGCTAGTACTATTAAAATTATTAAGATTTAACTAAATCGATTATATAAATAATCAATAAATGAATCTATTTACTGTGGAAACAATAGCTGTGGCAGTTGGTTACGGTCTAGTTGTGAATCCTCCCTCCGCGGGAGCGCGCGTCCATCGGGAGCGCTCTTGCAAGAAACAGTGGACGCGCGCTCCCGCGGTGCGGTGCTAAACATGGCTGCTCTCAGTAAGTCCATACCGCATAGCTGCTATGAGATAGGACACACCTGGAGTTCCTCATGTACGACCTCCACCCTGCAGGTGACAGCCGGCGCTCTGGAGGTCTCCTTCAAGATATATGCTCCTCTGTATCTGGTGAGTGTGTCAGCGCGGATCTGTCCGTTCAGTCGCCGGGTAAGGGCGCAGTTAGCCTGGCAGCTACACCAGAGTCCTGCGGGGCGATGCGAGGGCCTGTAACAGTCGCAAAGTTATTTAGAAATAAACACACAGACGTGGGTCTCAGCCCGTCATGTTTTACATTTAATGGCGTTCAAAGCAGAAAAATGTCGTTGGACTGATGACACGGTCAGATAAGCGACAGAGAGCTGCTGGATGGATGCTAGAGATCAAACTGTCAGATGATCCTCTGCGGAACTGTGTGCAGTACTTCTGCCCTTTTGTTTCGTTCTTTTGAGTAATTATGCGTGTCGCACTTAATTTGATGAGAAACTGCCAAGTTTGTATTTGCAAAGTCATTCTCATTAAACCGAAACTGCTTACCATTAGTCTTCACCAAAGCTTGTTTGGCAGCAGATTTAGGTTAAGATGTTTTATTTGACTAGGATTTCACATTAAAACTGCCAAATAGTTGGATTCTTGAACAAATCGGATCTTTTCAAAGATTCGTTCACGAATCTAATTGCCCCTCATTAAACTGGTCATTAGTAATGTTTGCTTCCTGAATGAACTGTTCATGTCAGTCTGAACTATTTTTATATTGTTTATTGATATGTTTTATATTGAAACTCTTTATATTTTTCTTTTAGACATAACCTATTCATAATGATCATAGCTAGAACTGACGAGTGAACTAAGAGTAGAAATTTTGAGGTAAACTGAACATTTGACTGACTGGTGGAAAGTTATTTTTATAGCAGAATTTTTACTAAATTTATAGAAATTTGTAGATTTTTTTTTTTTCAACCAGTTCTGTTCAAAAGAACCAAATTTAAGTGCACTGCTTTTAAGGACACAATAATGGCTCATCAACCTTCTGAGCCCTGAAGGTTCCACTTAACCTCGTTGGCTAAATACCACAGAGAATGTTATCTTGCATTTACTTGACTGTGATGACTTAGTGTAACTGGTTGTCAGTCTTTATAGGTCTGACAGAGGGATCATCATTGTGTCAACTTTGGATGCGTCATTAGATTTCATTGCAAAACTGTAGTTAGTGGTGCAACACCTGAACTGTAGGGTTGCAGAGTTGGCATTTGATTCAATTTCGCAAAAACTATGGCTCAGTCTATCAGTAGACAGTAGGTCAGTGGTATTTGGGTGACAAACCGCAGAGTGTCAACTTGTTGCCTACAGAAACCAATGTGTTAAATGAGTTACAGCCAATGTCTTTGCTTAAAATAGAGCACTTAAAGAAAAAAATATGCACTGAGAGCTAAGTCAGAAATGGATTTCCTTGAATAACAGAATTTCTCTAACATGCACTTGAATTTTTTTTCCCCTGTGTTCTAGATTGCAGCAATTTTAAGAAGGAGGAAAAAGGATTATTACAAAAAAAGGCTGCTTCCCGAGATCCTGCAATCTACATCTTTCCTGACCGCAAATGGAGGCCTCTACATTGCGTTTTTTTGTATTCTCCGGTAATCTTAACAAAATTCTGCTCACAAACAATTCTTGGAAACATTTGCCATCCCACGTGTGTGGCTGTTTGAACATGAGCAACCTTTGAATCCCTGTCCTTATCAGCCGTTTAAAGTCTATGCAGATATCCATCCAAATAGGACTGTAAAGACCTTTGACACATCAAATAAATTATGCACTGGGATTTATGACTGGCATTCAGCATGACCGGACCACTCACCTAATTTGTGATTGAATTATTTTAATCCCTTCTAAATGAGACAAATATTCAACCGTGATATTATCCTCAGTTGAAAGCATGTCCATTAGCTTATGATTATAAATGACTAGCTATCCTTTCCATTGTTTCCTCTGTTATTCAGGAAGCTGTTGGGACGTTTCTACTCCTGGTCAGCTGGCTTTGGGGCGGCACTGCCGGCCTCATACATCGCCATACTAATAGAGCGGAAAAGCAGGTTAGCCCTGACGTTCCCTCACAGATTTCCTTAGCTCTTTGTTTTATACAAATTTTATACAAATGATCCAAAGTTTAAACCAAATTTACACTGAACTTGCATATGGAAATGTACTCTGATGGAAAAGAGGCTTATTCACACCAAGAACGATAACTAGAATAATAATTATATTAGCATCCACACCAACAGAAGGTTATCAATGTTTATATTGTTCATCAGCTGGAAAAAACGCTTTGAATGTGATTCTAATTATATTGTTCCCCTGTGTGTTATCTGCTGTGTGGACTTCACTATTAAAACAGAATTAGAACAATTGTTAAAACTTTATTTTTTATAGTTTACATCCTTGCTGTGACGCATTCACACAGTGAACAAGTAATGAATAAAGTAAAAATGATGTTGCAAAACTTCAATTAGTTCTCATATAATTTGTCTTTCTCATTCAGGAGAGGACTCCTAACGATTTACATGGCGAACCTGGTAAGTCGATTCAGCATTGCTTCTTTTCAGTTCCGCTGCGTTATGTCTTGACAGTTCTTTTATAGTTGCATGAACATTTCCTGGCAGTAGTCAACATCACATCTGTTATCTGCCACTTGTGTTACTTTTTCTGGAAAGCTGTGATTCAAACTGTCTGTTTCGAGGAAACCTCGTCTGATTTTGATTTTAAGTGCTCCGTGTCATTTCCAGGCAACAGAGACGATTTTCCGGATGGCTGTCACAAGGGGTCTTGTTAAGCCTATGAAACATGGAGAGGTACATTACAGTTCATGCTACCATTCAGAGGTTTGGAGTTAGTAAGATTTTTTTTGAAAGAAATTAATGCTTTTATTAATTTCTTTTTCAAATGAATGCTGTTCTTATGAACTTTCCATTCATCAAAAAATGTATCATGGTTTTAATATATGAAGCAGCACAACTGTTTTCAACATTGATAATAATATCAGCATATTAGAATGATTTCTGAATGATCATGTAACACTGAAGACTGGAGTAATGATGCTGAAAATTCAGCTTTTCCATTAAATTTAAGAATAACTGTTTTTTTTTTTGTTTTTTTTTTTTAATGTATTTTAAATCGTAATAATAATTTCATAATATTACTGTTTTTACTGTATTTTTATATTAAATAAATGCAGACTTTTTGAGCATGAGACAAAAACAACAACAAAGAACATACTGAACCCAAGCATTAGTGTAAATGGACCTTATCATATAATGCACTGAGAACATTTAGTGCTGATGATGCAACACCACTTTACATACTTGCAAAAGCTTTATTACTTTGAACTAACCTTGACCTGATCATAAAGTCTGATGTGATGTCTGTCTCATAATTTCCACTTTTTTTTTTTTCCAGGTTCTTCTCTTCTGCTTGACTGCATCTCTCTACATGTTTTTCTTCAGGTCAGTTGGTCAGGTTACTGCCTCTCAATCCTGGTCCTGGAGGATGCCAGGCCTGGTTATTTTATTTCTTTAAAGGGTTAGTTCACCCAAAAATCAGCGTTGTTTATGTTCAGCATGCGCGTGCTGTCTACTGAATGTAAACAACGCTGAGGAACATTACAGTTGCGTTGCTGTCTACGGAGGGTCAGAGAACTCTCACATTTTATCAAAATATCTTAATTTGTGTTCTGAAGATGAACAAAGGTCTTACGGGTTTGGAACGACATGAGGGTGAGTAATTAATGACAGAATTTTCATTTTTGGGTGAACTACCCCCATAACACATCTTTTGTCATTAGTAGACTTGCTGAGGTCCTCCTGGAGCAGGATTGAGATGGACAGGCACACTCTTCTGTACAAATAAAAACCTAGTTGTTCAATTACACACACTGACCCTTTTAACTTCCTAACTTCTTGTTTTATCTTCAGATGTAAAGACGGACTGAATGGCTTTGCATTCTCTGCCTTAAAGTAAGTTTATTTATCGATTTACATGACTTTACGTAGTTCTTAAATTCCCAAGGATTTGCCATTAATCCTAAGGCCTTAGGAAACACCGTGTTAAGAGCATAACCAACTCATGTCAGACTGTTAAAGGAGATTATGTGTCTGGCTGCGGCAGATTTATAGTTGGCAAGGAGGAGATCCCGACACACTCTTGTCTGGCTGAGCATGCGTACGGACAGGGTTTGGAGAGAGATGCGCAGCCACCGGATGAGAGACCGGAGCACACACCTGCCTCCAGGGGGAGCTGCATCAGAGCATTTACACGCAAACTCCTAGATTCTATGTGAGTGAGAGAAATACACATAGGAAACATACATTTCAAACATGTAAGACTATGGTATTTTTGACAGAAAATTTAATTCTATCCAATACCACCAGAATATTCTTATAGAACTATCCATGAAAACTTGCAGTTAAAGTAAACTGTATTACCGGTATTTTTTTTTTTTTTTTTTTCTGGACATAATTACTTTTAAAGTCTGTTTAATTCTTGAAAATACAAGGGTACAAAATGTATTTTAAGGCATATTTTTCTAAGTATGAAAAATGTTTGAGAAAATAATTAATTGTAACTATCAATTTTATTAATAATATTAAATAATGTTTGAGATCGATGTTATTTTATTGACTACAGTAAAAAATAAGATTTAAAACCAAATCATATATACAGGTGCTGGTCATATAATTAGAATATCATCAAAAAGTTGATTTATTTCACTAATTCCATTCAAAAAGTGAAACTTGTATATTATATTCATTCATTACACACAGACTGATATATTTCAAATGTTTATTTCTTTTCATTTTGATGATTATAACTGACAACTAAGGAAAATCCCAAATTCAGTATCTCAGAAAATTAGAATATTGTGAAAAGGTGCAATATTGAAGACACCTGGTGCCACACTCTAATCAGCTAATTAACTCAAAACACCTGCAAAGGCCTTTAAATGGTCTCTCAGTCTAGTTCTGTAGGCTACACAATCATGGGGAAGACTGCTGACTTGACAGTTGTCCAAAAGACGACCATTGACACGTTGCACAAGGAGGGCAAGACACAAAAGGTCATTGCAAAAGAGGCTGGCTGTTCACAGAGCTCTGTGTCCAAGCACATTAATAGAGAGGCAAAGGGAAGGAAAAGATGTGGTAGAAAAAAGTGTACAAGCAATAGGGATAGCCGCACCCTGGAGAGGATTGTGAAACAAAACCCATTCAAAAATGTGGGGGAGATTCACAAATAGTGGACTGCAGCTGGAGTCAGTGCTTCAAGAACCACTACGCACAGACGTATGCAAGACATGGGTTTCAGCTGTCGCATTCCTTGTGTCAAGCCACTCTTGAACAACAGACAGCGTCAGAAGCGTCTTGCCTGGGCTTAAGACAAAAAGGACTGGACTGCTGCTGAGTGGTCCAAAGTTATGTTCTCTGATGAAAGTAAATTTTGCATTTCCTTTGGAAATCAGGGTCCCAGAGTCTGGAGGAAGAGAGGAGAGGCACACAATCCACGTTGCTTGAGGTCCAGTGTAAAGTTTCCACAGTCAGTGATGGTTTGGGGTGCCATGTCATCTGCTGGTGTTGGTCCACTGTGTTTTCTGAGGTCCAAGGTCAACGCAGCCGTATACCAGGAAGTTTTAGAGCACTTCATGCTTCCTGCTGCTGACCAACTTTATGGAGATGCAGATTTCATTTTCCAACAGGACTTGGCACCTGCACACAGTGCCAAAGCAACAAGTATCTGGTTTAAGGACCATGGTATGTTCTTAATTGGCCAGCAAACTCGCCTGACCTTAACCCCATAGAAAATCTATGGGGTATTGTGAAGAGGAAGATGCGATATGCCAGACCCAACAATGCAAAAGAGCTGAAGGCCACTATCAGAGCAACCTGGGCTCTCAAAACACCTGAGCAGTGCCACAGATTGATCGACTCCATGCCATGCCGCATTGCTGCAGTAATTCAGGCAAAAGGAGCCCCAACTAAGTATTGAGTGCGTACATGCTCATACTTTTCATGTTCGTACTTTTCAGTTGGCCAAGATTTCTAAAAATCCTTTCTTTGTATTGGTCTTAAGTAATATTCTAATTTTCTGGGATACTGAATTTGGGATTTTCCTTAGTTGTCAGTTATAATCATCAAAATTAAAAGAAATAAACATTTGAAATATATCAGTCTGTGTGTAATGAATGAATATAATATACAAGTTTCACTTTTTGAATGGAATTAGTGAAATAAATCAACTTTTGATGATATTCTAATTATATGACCAGCACCTGTATTTGGGAGGAAATTATATACCAAACTGCACAACACTTATTCAGAGGTTTAAGTTTAGGTTAATAGTATGTTTTTTAAACATGTTTTAAAAGTGAAAACCGTAATATTGTGAATTATTATTACAGTTTTAGACATTTGTTTTTCTATTTTATTATATCTGGAATGTAATTTATTTATATGATGGCAAATATGAATTTTCAGCATCATCACTCCAGTCTTCAGGATCACATAATCCTTCAGAAATCATTCTAATATGCTGACTTGGTGCTCACAAACCATTTCTTATTATCAGTGTGGAAACAGTGAAACATTCTTTAGGATTCTTTGATGAATAGAGTGTTCAAAAGAACAGCATTTTTTTTTATTATAAAAGTGTTAATCTCTTGTGAACTCAAATGTATATATAACAATAGTGCGTAAAAATTATGTTTTACTTGCATTTGAAACTTGGGAGTTAATTTTCGGTCCTGTTCGTTCAACATTCAGCTTCATTTTCATGCATGAATGTTCCCCTGCCTCATATTTTGTGTTTGCATTCATTGTGTGTTGTCCCCTTTAGATGCAAACATGGACCCAGGCATAGATGTTGCAAACACTATCAAGACAACTGCATCTCCTACTGTGTTAAAGTAAGCGTCTGAGACCTCCTAACTTGCCATCTTTCAAACCACTCATGTTTGTTCTGAGCATTTGTTTGAACGGGAGAGAGAATGTGAATGCATAAACGTGTTGCGTTTATCTGGGTTAAAGGCTCTTTCGATATAGCAGTGCCCTTTGCTCACTAACTGACAGCTGATGTGAAGTTGCGAGATGTTTTCTGGAGAGCAGCTTCTGAGATGCTTTGTGTTTTTTGAAGGGTTTCATCCGAATGTTCAGCGTGGGTTACCTCATTCAGTGCTGTTTGAAGGTTCCATCAGCATTCAGACAGGCCTTTACAAAACCCTCTCGACTGCTCTGGCTGCTCTACAACAAAGAGAACTTCCAGCTAGGAGCTTTCTTGGGATCTTTTGTCAGTATATACAAGGTACTTCATCTCCACTAAAATCCAGTGCTGTTTTTATTTCCTATGAGACATCTCTGCAGCTTTTAGGGGGTTTTGTTTTCTTCACCTCTCTCAGTAACTTTTTTTCAGTTGTGAATTTTCTCTCTCTCCAACTCACTTCTATTTTATGAAAGGGCACAAGCTGTTTACTGAGATGGATGCGTAACCTGGACGACGAGCTCCATGCTCTCATAGCAGGTAAAGAGTGTTTTGAACCCTTTTCCCTTTGCACAGCCATTAGAGGTTCTCATCTCACCTTTTTCTCCATTTATCTTTTCAGGTTTTCTTGCTGGCACCTCAATGTTCTTTTACAAGAGCACCACCATTTCCATGTACCTCTTCTCCAAACTAGTGGAGGTAGCGATTCTCTGGCTTTTTAGTGTTTTTTTTTTTTTTTTTTATATAATGAGTAGGGCTTGCTTCTCAATGACATCTCTGGTGTCTAAGAGAATTGTGAATAGACAGAATTTATAGGGTTACCCAAAAATTTAAATTTTTGAATCAACACTTATAATTTGAAAACGTTATTTTAATTCAAGCTGCTTTTCTTCATACAATAACACTAGACCTGAGAGGATGCAAAACTGGCAAAAAGCACCAGAAGTATTGTATTTATATATAAACACACACACACACACACACACACACACACACACACATATATATATATATATATATATATATATATATATATATATATATATATATATGTATATATATGTGTGTGTAAAAAAAAAAATCATGAAAAAAAGAGTGAAAGAGAGCTTTAAAACAATAATAATAATAATAATAATAATAATAGAAATGCTGTAAAGATGGTAAATTCCTTAAGATAATACATAATATATAAATATATATATATAAATATATATATATATATATATATATATATATATATACGCACACACACATTTTTGTTCTTTTGTGGTCAGTAAATTATCATTCATAAACATGCATGGGGAAAAAAAAATGTTTATACTACTTATATGAAGGTTCAACAAATATTCTGATTTCAAAATGAATTTCTATATGGGTTGCAATATAAAATGTGTATACATATGTGTTCGTATAGTCTACTAATAATCTACTCACTGTCTTTTGTATTTCAAAACATTGTATTTTCAAGACATTGTATTTCAAAGGGATCGAGGCAGGCAAGTTTCCGTACTTCTCTGAGGCCGACACAGTAATCTATGCCATCTCCACTGCCATCTGTTTTCAGGCGGTAAGTTTAAAATGTTTTTAAAATCTACCTAACTAAAAGCACCTTCTGCATAACCAAGGACACTTTTACACCAAGGGAAAATACAAAGCACATTAAAATGCAGAAGCTGTTTGTGCCAGTGTCACTTATTGATGACTCAGTCATGAACTGAATGAGAATCACACCAAGTGTGTTTTTAATTTAACGAAAGACAGCACTTTTAAGTGCGCTTTAAAAGCCAAACAAAATAAGTTTGTCAGGTTTTAAATTATAAGGAATAGTTTTGCTGTGTGAACATGATAGAAACATGCCTATAGTTAAATGTTTTTGTTTAATATGTCCTGGGTGTTTCTTATCAGGCGGTTATGGAAGTGCAAAATCTGAGACCATCGTACTGGAAGTTTCTACTGCGGTTGACGAAGGGCAGGTGTGTATTAGTGGAAATTATGATTAAGAAGTCTCATTATGCTTATGAATTCTTGAACACATCAAGTTATGGATTTCTCTGTCCAGGTTTGCTCTGATGAACAGAAAAGTGCTCGATGTTTTTGGGACCGAGGCTTCCAAACACTTTGGTGACTTCACGCCTAAACTTGACCCCAGATATGTGCTGTGTCCCATCGACATGGACGTGCAGCTGGGCTGACAGGCCCGTGGGTATCTGCGAGATGTCTTCCCATAGACCAACCATGACACGAAGGCACGGAAAGCTCTTGCACACAATCTCTCTCTCTTACATTCTCTCGCCCTGGCGCTCTATGTCATTAAATGTGAAGTGTGAAGGCAGTTATATGTTTACGTTGATGTGGATCTGAAACATTTTGCAATGTAATTACTGCACGCAAGATGTGACTTCTTTGTACGCACAATATCAGCATTGGTTTGTCTGAAGATTATTTGAAGTTCATAGGATAATGGTTGCTTATTGGATTTTCAAGGACAGAGTGACAGAGCAGGAATGTGTTCACGCTAACTCAGCAATTCCTGGACTGCTTGGGATCTTTTTTTTTTTTTATTCTTTTTTTTAAATCTAGGTAGGAAAGTACAGAGGCAGTTAGCCACCTCAGAAGGTGATGCTGGATTATTTTTGGTCATTGTCATTTCAAATCCTACCAAAAATGATCAAATCAGTAATTAACTGTCTGGATAGTCAGGATATGCGGGTTAAGCCATGTAAAAAGACCTTACTGACATCAGGGTTGTGTATGATCTCTTCTTTGTCTTTAATGTACAAACAGGAATATATTGGACCTTCTCATAAGAACAGGTTTTATGGAAAGTTATTAGTACAGAACTTAACATTATTACCCACCTTTTATTGCAGATTTAATAGTCACAGGTATTGTTTCAGGAGAGAAAAGCAGATTAAAACTCATCCTAATGGACTTTCACCTTCACTTTCAGTAGCAGAGCTTTTTTTTTTAAATTAGCAATAACAATACATAGTCAAATCTGACAATATAATCGAAATATTGCTGTGTATTTGAAATGTAATTTATGTAAAATGAAAGAAAGCCTTGTCTTTGATGTTTGTATAAATGCAAAAGCTTTATATTAAACAAATTCTGACGAATAAGCTTCTAAGAGTGTTTTATTTAATAACATCTTGTGTTATGACAATTGTGACCTATTTTTTAAAAATATAATAATATTATTATTATTATTTATATAACTAAACCTTTTTATAAGAGTTTTATTGTACAAAATTTTGACATGTCCCTCCTAAATTTTGTTTTGGAGTGAATTGATAGTTTGACAGATATGATATGTAGATAAGTGCTACATTGCAAAAGTAACAGATTCGTGTGAACATCCACTGGAGGGCGATGTTATAATGTGTTTAAATCGCAGGTCATCCAGTATTTCAATCCATCAATTCTCTTAATAGTGTACAAACATTAATAAGTGCATTTATTTTTTATGTAAACAGAGCTTAAAATAGCAGCATCTTTATTTCTTGTAGTAGCCTACACATGCATTTGACTGTGTGCATGCTTAATACTGAATCTGTTTATATGCATCCAAAAATACAGACTTTAAAAAAAAAAAAACATATTTTCATTGTGTCCTAATGTATGGCCTTAGAGGACTAAATTCTGTAAGTTTCTACCGAGGAGAGGTTTTTGTCATTGTTTCCCTTAGTATTCAGTTCACACGATCCTGACGCAGCACAAACTCTGCGAAATAGTTACAAATGGCTTTGTCTTGTCCTTTCACTTTCTCAATGTCTTCATCTACAAGAGAAGCCTTTGTGTGAGATGTTTCTAGACTTTACCTTTCTGTCCAGTCTCCGTCTCTCTTGAGAGACCCAGTGTTATAGACTCACGTCTAGTCCTGAGAGGATCTGCTCGTGCCTGCGTACAAGAGAAGAGAGTGAACAATGATTCATTCAAACTGGCAGAGAACTGAAAACTCAGAGCCGCCCAAAAAACATACTTGACCTCCAAAGTACATTTATTCATTCGCCAGACTTTTATCCAAAAGTGAAACTCTCAATGCATTCAAAGTGCACATTTTTATCAGTGTGTTTTGAATCGAACCCGTGACCTTGACATTGCTGACGTCATGCGTATCAGTTCAGTTAGATATAGAAATAAAATTGCATTCTTTGAGAACTGAATAGCATTTCCAACTCCGTTCTAATGATGGAAACGGAGTAGAATTAAATGTGAGATGCTTTTAAGACTGTCCTAACTGCATCTCCAAGGAGAAATATTAATTTGATATCTGATAACTCGTGATGATTCTCATTATTAGTTATTTTTTAACCCCAGAAACTTCTGCTGTGGACAGACTTCATCTGAAGGACAGGTAAAGTTAGGCTATCTGGATATCTGTTTGGTGTTGTTTTAAGTTAAAGGAATAAATAAAACGTTTGATTTATAATCAATTTGGGAATTGCAAACGATTTGAACTAACAGTTATTTGCAAATGACATTTGTTGGCCTATATTAAAATACGAGAGTGAATGTGGAGAATAAGAATAAAATGTTTCTTGTCACGTTCAGTTATGAATTAGCCTAACGTACCTGAATAACGCAAACGAAGCCTGTATTTTCAATTCAAAACGGCAAAATTTGAAAAAAATAAAATAAAAGGCCAGTAATTTGAATCACATGATATTACTGCTGGTCGTTTTACATTTCTATCATAAATCAGTGGTCAAATATTAGCTACTGTCATCTTACCTCATCGTTCACATGGAAAAAACTAAAGTCCGACATTTTTTGATTTGATTGGCCATCCCAGTCACTTTGACATTAATGAGCACTTACACCTCTGAGATAGAGCAGCCTAACATATTAACTTTTAAAACGTTTTATCATCCTAACAACAAACAGAGCAGCATCAATATAAAAAATAATAGGCAACAATTTGCCCATTTCTAATTATTGGAAAGGGTCTATTGTGGGAGAAGGGTTGGCCCATAGACTGTATCGGTAGCGTAACGGCTAACTTGGATCACGTGAGCCTTAATAACCAATCACATTACAGCCTTGACGTCATTGAATTTCAGTCAGAGTTGTGCGACACTCAATCGCCGTTTACGGATGCCATAGGAATGAATAGGAAATGCTGTAAGCTGAATCCCACCTGTCGCAAAAAGTCAGTTACTTCTCTTATAAAACAGCATTTTTTTATTGGTAAACTCTAAAAATATTTCAATCCAAAAGTATTGTTTAGTGTAAAACATGTTGCAGATTAGCAGGTAGGCTGTCGATTCATTAAATGATGAGCTGTTCCCTCTAAAAAGCTGTTTATTCAGTGTAGTGAAGCCTCTCCTCCATTGACATCCATTAAAAAAATGGCCTCCGGTCTCCTTTCCCTCGTACTGCCAGACCGGAAGCATTAGATTTAGCCGTTACGCTTTTTCGGGTAATGGTTGCAGGCTTGCCTTCTAGTGGCTTTGGTCTGGCTGCAGACATGCACTTGCATTTTCACTTTTTCAGACTTGCACTACCTGCACTTCCGCAAGTGACGTCACTGACAGTCTTTTTTAAATTTAATTTATTAATTATTTTCTAAATTGAATTTCTCAACATTTTACACAAGTAGCCAGGTGGTGAAGACAAGAAAAAGTCTTCACCACTAAATTACAATGTCATTTGCAATCGCCGCTTGTACTTTTCGCTACCTGCGATGTCACTTGCAATCCACACAAACCATGCGTGTTGTCAATGGAGACAAGACGCTGTGGTGGTCATAAACATGTATAGACACCCCATTCGACCGCTCCAGGCACAGATGCGGCCGCCATCTTGGAACGGTATTTTTGACGTCATTCACCATACTGTAGGTCCGCACAGAGCCGTTGAGCCCTGTTCAGTGATTACTATGGTGAATGACGTCAAGTTTACCGCTACAATGGCGGACGGCTTACGTATAGCGGCCCATAGAAACAGTCGCTAATGAGGCATAGTTCGCCAATCACAACGCACATCGTTTAACCACCGTCTCGTCTCCATTGGCAACACGCACGGTTTGTGTGGATTGCAAGTGCTAATGAAAAGTCAAAAGCTGTAACGAAAAGTCAAAAGCTGTGTCCCAAATGACACACTATACACTATGCACTTATACACTATGTACTTATGCACTATGCACTCAACCATGTAGTGTCCGAATTGGTTA
Organism: Spinibarbus caldwelli; assembly: GCA_039654775.1. Taxonomy (NCBI): domain Eukaryota; kingdom Metazoa; phylum Chordata; class Actinopteri; order Cypriniformes; family Cyprinidae; genus Spinibarbus; species Spinibarbus caldwelli. The sequence continues at coordinate 14,768,936 of CM077266.1, read as the reverse complement.
TTTTGTCATTAATAATCGGATTCTGATAGCCCCACCCCTTCGCGATGTAATTAAAGCTGCGACAGTTGATTGCACGAAGTGTTGAACATTCCACAATTAATTTTTTCGGTTATTTAAGTGCATCATCCGGGTATTTTAAGTGCACTTTTTATTCTTGGAATTTTCACTGTGAACACACTACTCGCACTATTTATACTACAAAACGTCATAGAATAGTGCATAGTACGCGATTAAAGTCTCTTTAAGACAAGTCATGTCACTCGGCGGCCATCTTTGAAACGCCTCTCAGGCATGCAAGTGCAGCTCCTATCTCTTTGAATGGGGAAACATCAAATTCTCCAAAACTGTTCTCTAAGCTTACGATTAAATTTTATATTTGAAATCACCAAAGAAATCTGACAACAACTGTATCATTAATGTTGTTGTTTTTTTGCTCAAATAGCATTATAAAAAGCTTATTTTTCAGGCTAGATCAACCAGTGCGCAGTCCTAAGTGCATGTAGAGCACTGACTGTTTCTATAGCAACCGGGCTTCTAATGGCAGTTACATTGACGCGCTGACTTTACCGATTAGCGATTGGCTCTTTCATTCAGAAGGCGGGGCTTCGTTTGATAGAGCGGCCATATTGAGCGTTGCAGTTTTTCCCCATTCAAAATTATAGGAGTGACACGTCTTTGGTATTCTATAGTCTTTGGAAACGTGCAAGCGGCAATTGCAAGTGATGTTGCAATTTAGTTTTTTTTTTTCTTGTCTTCACCACCTGGCTACTTGTGTAAAATGTTGAGAGATTCAAAATGATTAATAAATACAATTTAATAAAAAAACAAAAAAGATTGCAAGTGACGGTGCGTTCCAAACGGGATATATCGCCCTCCGAAGGGCACTTCGGAGTGAAAACAATCATGGCCGCCATATTGAAGTGTTGTTCCAAACCGAAGTGCTCAAAACTGGCCACTTCAAAGGGCCCTTCGGAATGAAGGATTTCGAAGGGTACAACTGATGAACACTTTGGGCCCCCATGATCCTTTGCACAGATGCGTTGCATGATGACGGCGCCTCCGTGTGGGCACGGGATGATGATGCAGAAGGGCACTTCAAGAAACAGTTGTTTGGTCCCCTACACCCTTCAACCCTTCAAAGCTCTCACTCCGGAGGGTAAACCCTTTGAAGGGATTAGGGCATAGGGATGAGCCCTTCCGAATGGAACGCAGTGACAGAGTGCAAATCTGAAAATGCAAGTGCATGTCTGCAGCCAGACCCTATTGTATTGTGGTCTAATTTCATCTAATGGTAGAACCGTCTTTAATTGTGCCAGTATTTTTACAATGACCTTCAGCTTATATCACGTGGTAGATGTAGCAAACTTTCTCTTGATCCACGTCCTTCATGCTGAGATTTCCCACAGGGCCTTTAAAAATAACTGGTTGATCTAGAAGTTTCGGTGAGCATTTTTCAGGTGCTGGCCAATCAATCATTTTCAGCTGTCTCCATGGCAACTGAATCTCATCAAACAGTGTGAAGTACCTCCGAGGATGAGAGTGTGAATGTGCAGCCAGAGTGTGTATTTATTGAAAATCATCTCCATACTGTATGTGCAGCAGCCGAGCATTACTCAAAATGTGCAGAAGCTGCGACGTTTCACCTTACAAGGTTACTAGGAGTGCTTCAAACTCTCTTTGTCTCAGTTCCCATGTCGTCTCTCTTCTTCACACTTGCCTGGGACCTGATCCAGATGAATCGAACACAGGTGCAATGTCAAGCTGTCATGTTTGTTAGAAACCGGCAAGAGGTGTATGTGTGTGGTTAGCCTCAGATGCACACCTAATCATGGTATGTCCTTTCCCCTCCAGGTTGTCAGGATCCATGGCAGAATGAGGCCACACAAACGCTCTGATCAAAGTGATGCGGTTATGTCTGCTTGCTGTTGTATTGATGTCGGTGAAGTCGTCTTGTGTTGTCGCTACACTTTGGATTTATTTGGCTTGAGAATATTTCACCTGCTATTACCGTCGCAGTACACCGTATTGAGTGGGCTGGCTGACCTGCAGGGATTTTAATATATGGACCGCCACACAAAATCTATAATAAAATCTAATCTACTTATGCCTAATTTAACATATTTATTATAAGACCCGGGATGTTAATGAGTCTGGCAGGTATCGAGTGAGGAATACTCCAGGCAGACTGTTGAGAAGATTAATACTACTCACCACGTTCATTAACTCATAATCCCTCATCTAAAGTCTGTTTTGTAAAAAGTAATGGGACATTTTGCATTGCAGCTTATTTGATTTTTAAATCACACACACCGAGGAAAGCCAATGTTATTATACAGTGGCCCCTAGAAGTATTTGGACATTAAAATGTATATATATTTATAAATAATTTAAAATAACCAAACTAAATGGCATTTACTTTAAAGAAAGCTGGCACAAGTTTGGAAGCAAAAAAGAGAGATATTTTGTTAGGCATTAAGTTATTTTAAGAAGTATATAGAATATACTGTTTATGATTAAGAAAACAACTGTATGGACACTTTCACACGTTAGTGGAATCCTGACCTTCCTGCAATTGCGAATTTTTATCTCACAATTTAGACTTTTCTTCTCAGGATTGCAAGTTTATATCTTACAATTCTAAAGTCACAATTCTGAGAAAAAAAGTTAGAATTGTGAGAAAAAACTCTCTCAACTGTGAAATACAAACTCAGAATTGCTAGATATAAATTCAGGATTGCATAAATGAATTGTGAGATGCAAAGTCGCAATTAACTTACATTTTTCATTTTACTATCCAGTTGCAGAAACAAGCTTCTATACATTACACAGCTACTTTTAACCCTGACTCCGGTCGCTTTTAATGTTACAATTACCCTCTTGATTTGATTTTTTTTGTTGTTTAAATATATTTATTGACCATTTTCAAGTTTAAAAACACTTTTGGCTATTAGTATCTCTTATGAAGCTGCAAACTTTGAGAAAAATATTGTGAATGAATCAAAAGCCAAACGCTTTCAATCACTGCTCACCTCATCACTACTAAATATTCGATCAGCCCTCCGTAGCTCGTTCATCCAAATTCATTCTTTCTCTCTTTTAATTACACTCTCTTCCTATTAGACATGTCTGGAGGGCAAGGCCCAAGAGTGCCAAACAGAACAGAACGGGACACATTATGTCCTCTCTCATTCACTGGTGTTCTGTCTAATTACAGGAAAGAGCTGATTACTACACCTCTGCTCTATATGCAGAATCCACTAAACCTAAACAGCAGACGGTTCTTGTTTCTCTCATAACCGTTTGGATGCAGACTGAGTCAAGTCATTTTAGCTGTCTTCTGATCCCTCAGCGACCTAAACAGAGTTAAACATTACACATTTCCGCTGTATGGACCTCATAAACCTGCAACATAACCATAAAATCTAGGACAGAATGTCACCCCCACTGACGTTGTCTGGTGCCATGGAGTGGACGAAGAGGCCAAGGCAGACAGGAATGAGCTTATTGGAGCCTGTGAGTCACTAGAGCAGCCAATATAGGGCATTATCTCTGGCCATGACACTGTTACTGTGTTTTGTGGAAAAAGCTGCTCTTTTCTTGGTCACTTGGGTCTGACTGTAGTCTCACTGTCTCGGGTTCACAATCATGGGCTCTAGGCTGGTTTTGCTGCAGGACCTGGATTTTACACTGGACATTAAATGGTGGCAAAAGAGTACAAAAAATTGTTTATTACACAAAGGTTAACAAAAATATCCTTTAAATCAAACATTTTGTTCATTTATATGGGTCCAGAAATATGAGCCTTTTAATTAACCATGCATTATGTTAAAACAAAGCAAAAGCTATCATAGCCTGTGCAAATCGACGGGGATATTTGTTGATGTGGCTTAATTTTTTGGTCAAAAATGTAAATATGATTATATATAAAATATAAAATAATTAATAAAAGAATTAAAATAAAATACAATCAATATAAAAATGATATTGTATTTTTATTTTAATTTTGTTTCATTTTATTTTAATTAATTAAGAATTGTTTTCCAGAACACATCAGTGGTCCACCAGGCAGTGTTAGTTTAATATTATTAATGCTATGGTATTTGTTAATATTTTGAATTGGCTTTTATTTTTATTTTTCATATTGATTTATTTTGTTTTAGTAATTTTATTTAATTTAATTTTTTGGTCTTTTTTATTAATTTATTTTTTTTTAAATTTGTATTTAGCTTTAATTAATGTTTATTTGAGTCTTAGTAAGTTTAGTACTTAAAACTTTATTTCAGTTTTATTTTAGTTTTCAACATATTCATTATTTATTTAATATATTTATTTAGTTGCCAATTGTCATTTAAGTTTTTACACTTTTTATTATATTATATTATATTATATTATATTATATTATATTATATTATATTATATTATATTATATTATATTATATTAATGAAAATGAATTTTAATAATTTTTTAGTTAACAAAAACAACAATGCCACCAGGTTTATATTATATTATTTTTTCGGAATGCCGTTTGTATAGCAAGTTCAGTTTTATTTATTTATTTATTTTACTACAGACATTCTTCCCTTAATCTAGTACTACATGCAGAGCACACTGGCCTCAGAGCTGTTGTAATTCTCAACAGGCAGCCTATATTGGACAGATGTGCTCTCTGAGCTCTGACGGCATGTGCAGGCATACTGTACCATCTGTACCTCATTTAACTTGAATCTATATTCTATATTGAGCACTGGCTGCTCTTGATTCACTCTAGTCCGTTGAGAGTCCACTCTGGGGTCTATTTCAAATGTCCCACTTATTGATGGAATGAGGTGTGCTAGTCTTGCCTAAAAGAAATTACAGACCTGTCGTTTGAAGAAAAACAGCACACAATAGAGATCCCTGCAACTTTGTTGGATTGAAAATGATCAATGACATTCAAAATATGAAGCTCGACAATATGAATGCATCATTTTGAAACTAAATCTGTCTTTTTTCCAAACTAAAAAAGGATATATAATCCTTGAAGTATATTTTGAAGGTTTTACCTAACACAGAAAGATCTCATTCAGGAAAACGGAAGCATGTCACACACTTCAGCAATAAAGATTTTGGTCTTCAATCAAGTCCTGTGCTCTGAGCACTTGACTGATGTCACCACACATCCTCCAGCGCTGCACTTTAAGTGTTAGCAGCGTGTTTTGACTGACATACATTTAGAGGGCTGTCAAATGCCTGTCACTTCAGACAGCAGACAGGAAGTGTGTTCATTGTTTCCTGAAATACTCCTGAGAGTTGATCCAATAACAGACACAACCTGCATCATGACTCCATTCATTTCCTCCTCATCTTTAAACAGAAAATTAAACTACAGTCATTTACGCAATAGGAGTGACTCACCAACTTTATGAGAAGATTGACACTTTGACACATTTGGAGATTGTACAACTAGATTTATAGATTTTCTGAAAAAATTATGAATGACTTGAGTCGAACTCCATTCCACAATGGTTTGTGGGTGGTTGCCAGGGTGTTGCAGTGGTTGCTAGGGTGACTTTTAGGTTGCTAGGGTGTTCTGGGTGGATTCTAGGATTGTCATGCAGTTGCCAGTGTGTTCAGTGTGGTTGGTAGTGTTTGTATATAGTTGTTCTGAGTGGGTTCTAGAGTCGCTATGTGGTTGCTAAGGAGTTGTGGTTCAAATAGTGGGGTTATTATGTGGTTACTATGGTTGCTTTTAGGTTGCTAGGATGTTCTGGGTGGATTCTAGGGTTGCTATGCAGTTGTTAGGGTGTTGTAAGTGGTTGCTGGGGTTGCTATGCGGTTGCTAGGGTGTTGTGAGTGACTGCTGGGGTGGCTATAAGGTTGGTAGGGTGTTCTGAGATGGTTCTAGAGTCGTTATGTGGTTGCTAATGTGTTGTGGGTGGATGCCAGGGTTGCTATTCAGTTTCCAGGGTATTCTGGGTGGTTGCTAAAGTTTCTGTGTGAAGATGTTTTGAGTGGATGCTGGGGTTGTTATGTGGTTGCTAAGGTATTCTAAGTGGTTTCTAGGGTCACAATGTGGTTACTAAGATGTTGTAGTCAAATGCAACCACTTAGAACACCCTAGCAACCACATAGCAACTCTATGTGGTTGCTAGGGTGTTCTAAGTGGTTGCCAGGGTTGCTCTTAGGTCTCTAGGACATTCTGGGTTGATTCTATAGTTGTTATGCAGTTGTTAGGGTGGTGTGAGTGGTTGCTAGGGTGTTCTGTGTGGTTGCTAGGATTTGTATATGGTTGTTCTGAATGGGTTCTAGAGTCGTTATGTGGTTGCTAATGTGTTGTGGTCGAATGCTAGGGTTGTTTTGGGAGGGTTCTAGAGTCGCTATGTCGTTGCTAATGTGTTGTGGGTGGATGCCAGGGTTACTATGCAGTTTCTAGGGTGTTCTGGGTGGTTGCTAAGGTTTCTGTTTGAAGATGATTGGGCTGATACGAAGGTTGTTATGCAGTTGCTAGGGTGTTCTAAGTGGTTGCTAAGATGTTCCTGGTGGATTCTGAGGTTACAATGCAGTTGTTAGGGTGTTGTGTGTGGTTGCTGGGGTTGCTATGCGGTTGCTAGGATGTTCTGGGTGGATTCTAGGGTTGTCATGCAGCTGCCAGGGTGGTTGTATATGGTTGCTCTGGGTGGTTTCTAGAGAATCGCTATGTGGTTGCTAAGGTGTTGTGTTCAAAGTGGTTACTAGGGTTGCTCTTAGGGTGCTAGGATGTTCTGGGTTGATTCTATGGTTACTATACGGTTGTTAAGGTGATGTGAGTGGCTGCTGGGGTTGCTGTGCAGTTGCTAGGGTGTTCTTGATAGATGCTAGTGTTTCTAAGCAGGGTGGTATGAGTGGTTGCTAAGGTTTCTGTCTAGTTGCTAGGGTTGCAAAGCGGTTGCTAGGTTGTTTTGAGCAGTTGCTAGGGTTGTTGCTAGGTGGTTGCTTACTGAGTCAAGTAAAAGAAGATTATATGATTAATTGATTAATGTTAGTTATCAGAAAATGCTGTTAATGACCCTGATAATGGCTTTACACCTGAAGTCTAAGTTGAATGAATGAACCTCTTTAAAAAGCATTTTAAAGCCATCAGCCCTGCTCACATCCACCCACTAACTAGGTCAATATGTTTTTCTTGCTAATACCAGTCAAAGTGATTAACTACTACAGCTACAGACATGGGAAACACAGTCTGAGAAAAGAAGAGAATGGCCATCATAATGGACAATATCTGGCTCTTCTTAAACACCTAAACCCACACAGCTCTCATACATCTGGATAGCCAAGTGTTGTGAAGATCAGAGATCTTCTGTTTAAAAGTAAATGAGCTCTTGTGTCTATTATATAATTTAAACTCAGCCGATCCAACAAGAGAGACCACAAACAAACATTAAAACGATCAAATATCATATTCCTATTAGAGCAGTGCAAGTAGTGTAAATTGACCCTTCGCATGGAGTTTGACTGACAGGCGTTCTGACCAATCATAACACTGAATCTGCCATTTTGTCCGACAAACAAATCAGACAGGAGAGTATTGACATGGGTGAAAAAATGGTGTGTATTGATGTCTTTCTGTGGTTGAAATAAAATACATATTGATCTTCATTCATGTTTATTTCATACTTTAAGTAAATATGAAAAGACGATTGGTTTACGTGTGCCGCTTGAACCGAAGCGATCCGTCATGACACATTACATTAGAGTCACAAGACGGTATTTATTGTTTGAATTTCTTTAAAAAATTACAAAATTTGAAAGCTAAGACTTTGTTTCATACCAGACGTAAAAAATGCAAAAAAGGCAGGAAGACCTGATGGTCGAAACGTTGCAATAAAAATTTTTATGGAGCAGTTATATCAGTGTGCGGACATTACATTTGTATTTTGCTTCATGCCAGAAGTAACCTGCTCTGTCTTGTCTGTCGGCATGTTGTCAGTTTCTTCTTTGCTCCGCGGTCTTTTTTATTGAGAGAGAACATGATGTGCAGCGTAAGAGCAGCTTAGCTTGTCGGACATAGCAACAGTAACTAAGGAGGGTGGGTTTTTGCGAAGGGTCTGTATAGAATGGAAGAGGACTGCATACTGCACAGTACACTACTGACTATTCTTTAAAAATAGTTTTCGTTGTGATAAAATGATCAAATTGTAGTATGCTACATTGTTGTCACATGAACATTGTGTTTAAGTCACTGAGTAGTGTCAAGATATATCGTACTCATTATCATGATAATTATGGTTGTTCTTTATTTGTAAAACAGTTTGTATAAAAATGTCATTTTTGGCAGTATGAACAAATAATAAATCAATGAGATTCATATTGGTTCATTTAGATTGCATTGTGGGTTTTAGTATTCCATGCGATATTTATATTTTAGCAAATGTACAAGGTCATCCAAGTTTTGCATGCATATAGAACATGTAGTACATAGTGCACTGCATACTGCAAGAATAGTGTGTGATGGAATGCTATTCTAAACACATCTGATATCTTTCTATAGTTTCTCACGCACAAAGTTTCTCTGTCCATGAAACCTGCTGTGAAACAGTCTATCTTCTCACATTTGGTGTGACACTGACTGATAAGATAGAGACACGAGATGAACTACAGTTGGATATGTGTTCTCTTTCTGTTAGTTTTAATCTTTTACCTCTCTTTATCTCTCTGTCTGTCAACATTTTTCCTCTCACTGTGTGAGTCTGCCTGTGTGCCTACAGGGTTTGAATTTCACAGATGGATGGCACTCCAGATACAAATGTACTTCACTATTTTTACACATTTGTGTGTGTGTATGTATGTGTATGTATATATATATATATATATATATATATATATATATATATATATATATATATATATATATATATATATATATATATAATATGTAATAAAATAATGTATTAATATTATTATTGTTTTATATTTTAACATATTTTGTTTAATAATAACAACAATAATCATTATAATTTTTGTTGTTGTTTCATGGTCATTTTTATATGTAAGATACCTCTACAGTGCATATAATAATAATAGTAATAAGTATTATTATATATTAGATATTTCTTTTTTAACACATTTTTTATTTCTTTTATTTTTAACACATATTTCTTTTTTAACACATACGGTATTTTGTTTATTATTATTATTATTACTGTTGTTGTTATCATTGTTATTGTTACCTATTTTTTTTTTACTCAAGAATTGTGAAAGATGTTTTAGGGCCTGTACTGCTCATTGTCTTTTTATATGCAATATTTATTCATTTATTTCATTCTTTTTCTTCCACCACAAAACTTGCTTCAGTATTTTTAAATCTTGATTTTCTTGTTGAAAAATCTTGCTTGATGTTTAGTCTGATCCGATATCCAGTAATCGTAATCTGCTTTAATCTAAACTGTTCCTTATGTAATATAAGCACATCAAAATCTTATTTTCAGGCTGAAGCACTACATGAACGAGAACTGAGACAAACCACAAACAAAAACACTAGTCATGGTATCATGTTTTTTTTTTTTTTGGCATCATAATAGCTACCATGTTTATTTTAGCGCAAACCACAGCAGTGCATTATTTTTTGGACGTATCATGGCAGTACCGTCACAATCCTTGAAGTGCCTTTGAGTAGCCTACATCAGTGGTTCCCAACCACGTTCCTGGAGGCCCCCCAACACTGCATGTTTTCCATGTCTCCTCAATCAAACACACCTGATTCAGATCATCAGCTCATTAGCTTCAGATCATCAACTCCAAGACCTGAAATGGGTGTGTCAGACAAAGGAGAGATGCAAAATGTGCAGTGTTGGGGGGCCTCCAGGAACGTGGTTGGGAACCACTGGCCTACATCATGTCCTATATACGGTTTTGCCACAGTATGGGGAAAAGTAATGAGAAAGAAAGGGCGATTTCTATCTCTATAAGTCTGAACAATGCAAAGTATTTGAGTGGGAGGATGTTTATGTGTGCTCATCTCCATCTAACCGTTGGGGGGGGTGTGTGTGAGTGAGTGAATGTTGCTCTATATGAGAGAGATTCAGCGGCTGTGTGTCAGGCTGTGTGGGTGACTGTGTGTGGGATGCTCTCTCCGGCAAAGCTAATGTGAAGTGTTCAGAGAGAAGCGCATAGAGCTTTTAATAAACATAGGTAGCCATGCAAATGTCCACTCCCCCATAAACTCCACATTTAAAGCTCCTCTATTCTATTTCAATAGCACCACCCAAATGCCAATTATGTCATTAAGCATCTCGTTTGATCTAAAAACATCCTGCGCAGGATGTGCAAAATTTCACCCTTCCAACTCGATTTTATGCTTTCATCTTTATCTCTGCGTATCTGCGAGAGTTGCAGAAATTGACAAAGGCACGGGGATGTTTCAGCAAATTAATTCGGCTGTTTAATTAGACTGTTTTTGATGAAGCGCTGAGGAGGAATCTGCAGCTGGTATCTGTCACAGTTAGAGAGGAGTAACACCCTCACTCCCTCCGTCACATTCACTCGTTTTCTCTCACCCACAATCCTTCTCATTCGCTCACTCGCTGGAATCCAAAACTTATAACGAGCAGTCTGCCTCTAAAGCTAGTTCCTGTGCATAAATTATTTTAGCATGCTTATATTCTACTGTTGAAATCACTGTAACAACAAAAGGAACTATTTTAAGTAGGCTAAATGTTTGGAAAGGACTTAAAATGTAACATTTTACAACTTAAACAGAGAAATTATTATTACTGCCTATTTAGAATAAAAAGACTTCTTTAGTAGCATTACCTTGAAAAGGTATTTTAATTTTCAACTGTCAAGTTAGATTTGCACACTTACATCATGGAGATGTCGATTTGACATGCATTTAGCTACATCTGCAAAACGTATTTTTTAGAGTGTTTGCTCATCTGCATTAGGCCTAGGCTATAAGTGTCTATAGGACATTTCCTATCAGATGTCAAATAAACGTCTATTAGATGTCTTTAAGATGTTTATGATTTAGAATGTATGTAAAACTGACATCTTACAGACGTCTGTCAGATTTTTGTACACAGCATGTGCTTTCCAGATTAAGTGATCTTTAACAGACATCTTGCAGACGTACATGTGCTAGCTATAGCCTACGTAACAAAATAAGATCCCAGCGAGAAGCAATTTGTCAAGCAGTTGATAAGTACAAAATCTAATTTGTAAATATTAAACAATTTTAACTTTATTAAAAAAAAAATGTGACTGAGTTACTTAAAGGTGCCATAGAATGGAAAACTGTTACCTTGGCATAGTTGAATAATAAGAGTTCTGTACATGGAAATGACATACCCTGAGCCTCAAACACCATTGTTTCCTCCTTCTTATGTAAATCTTGTGAATAAAAAAGACCACTGAAAAATAGGCGAATCAGAACATAACACCGACTGTGACGTAACAGCTGGGATCAATAATTGTTACAGCCCCCAACATTTGCATATACCCGCCCATGTTCTAGGCCAGCCGCCAGCCGAACCATCAGAAGTTCTGCAGGTATTGTGAAGAATCAAGCGAGGACAACAGCGAAAATGGCAGATCATGGAAATAAATGTTATGTTCCAGGCTGTGCAGGGGATGTGAAGTGCAGGGATGGGTTGATGTCTGTTTTCAGAAAGGCACGGAAAGCAAATAATGCGTTCTAATAAAATAATGCAAGCCACTAAAGGGACATGGTTAGCTTCTTGCTAGCGGTAGCCTGTTACAGTACATTACGTAAGATTTCCCTTACCACATAAACAAGAGTAATTAGAGATGACTGAGGATGATGGCGAATGATTTACAGATCCTGAGCACCACTGACAATCATCTGATCTTGTAAAATGTGTGGTAAGTACTGCCGCTCCATAGTATAAACAGAGCATGTGCGATTGCGAATCTCGAAAGCGAAAGTGAAAGTAAAAAGAAAGCAGTTTCAGTGCCCCGCATGTTAATAGCGGCTCCCTGATGCCCGCATTTTCTATACAGTATAATTACCCGACGATATAACTGCGAGAGAAAGTACTGAGATATATATTTTCCACCCTGTGTTTCCTTCCTGCTGTGAGGTACTGAAATGAGCTGCACTGTGAAACAGCCAATCAGAGCAGAGCTCAAAATTATTATTCATGACCCTTCCAAATAAGCCAATAACAGACCATTTCATTTTAGGGAGAAATCCTAGGGTTGTAAATGCACATGTAAAATATATCAGAGAACAATTTAAAATATTGTACATGCATTCTATGGCACCTTTAACCAATAGCTACACCCGATTCACTAAATGAGTCACACTGTTTTTTTGAGTCTGAATGGGGTTTGGAGCCTCACGATTTAGGCTAATTGTCATACTCAATTACAATTACGTTAAGTAGTGAAGCTTGATTCATTGTCTCATTTTGTGTTCATAATGCAAAAATACTAGCCTACTAAAGCAACAACGAATAAAACGCTTCTGAATGAATCATTTTGGTTTATAAATTAAAACATTGGATTCATCTGAATGACTCAAAGTCCCCTGCATTAACAACCTACCCCAACTCCCCTGTTATGCTCCTTGGTGCAACGAGAAGTTTTTGACATATGAGTTGTTATAACTTCAGAACACTAAATTTCCCAAAAACTAATCAAATAGGCTCAATTCACAGAATTTCTTTTTTCTTCTTCCTATTTTTTTATTTATTTATTATTATTATTATTATTTTTTATTTATTTATTTATTTATTTTTGTAGGCTTAGTATATGCCCAGCCACTGCAGCCAGTCAGGGTGACCTTGTTCCAGGATTTTTTTCAGGAGTTTGTCATTACTTTCAGAATAACTGCATCATCGTGACTAACAGCCCAAATAACTCGCCAGTTTGGAGAGAAAAACGACATGTTTAGAATATCTCAGGCTAGTTTGATGAGTCATTGAGAATAATAGTACCTTACTTTTCATCTCACTCTCTCTCTCTCTCTCTTCTTGCTCAAGCTCTTATGTGCAGAGTAATGGCACTCATGCATGTATTTCCAGCATGTAATGGCCTATGCGTATTTCCAGCAACCTGTGGTAGTCAAATCTAATTTCTGCAAGAAAAACAGATGCAGTAATGCAGTCCATTAGTAGGACACATAGGTTCTCATATCACTGTTGTCCTCATCCGTGAACATCTTGTGCAGAACAAATAAACAAACACACTAGAATCCTCATTCTGAATGCATATTAAAAAAAAAAAAAAAAAAAGTTCTAGGCACATTATTAGTGAGTTCTAGGCACATTATTAAATCAATGTGTTCTAAGTAGTGCTGTCAAACGATTAATCGCATCCAAAATAAGAGTTTTTGTTTACGTAATATATATGTGTGTACTGTGTATATTTATTATATATGTATAAATACACAATCAAGTATATATTTTGAAAATATTTACATGTATTTACATGTATATATTTATATTCATATAATTTATTTTATATATAAATATATTTAATATATAAACCTAACATATTTTTCTTAAATATATAAATGCATGTGTATGTATTTATATATACATAATAAATATACACAGTACACACACATATATTATGTAAATAAAAACTTTTATTTTGGATGCGATTAATTGCGATTAATCGTTTGACAGCACTAATTCTAAGTGAATTCTCAGAATTTTGGGCATCTATAAGTGTTTCAGCAGAGCAGATTTCCAGGAACCTGGTATGAAGTGCCTCCTCGTGCTCTATAAGGAATAAAAACACAAAGGTATAGCCTGCAGAGGCAAAAAAAAATAAAAAAAAATTTAAAAAAAAGAAAAGAAAAAAAGTGGCATGCAGTTGTCATGGTGATAACAGAGTTGAATATAGTTGTGGAAAGAACTACAAGGCTGTAATTTGTCTAACCTTCCCACAGCCCGTTATTTCACCCGAGAGATCACGTTTATGTTGTTATACATCTATTTAAATATAATTGGTGATGATAACTGTTATGTTAGAAGTGCTAATCCTGTAAGAATGAAGTCAGTCAAAGGATTTTGTTTTATTCAGCTACTCTAAATGTACTCTTTATACGCACATTTTATTGAATATTTGCCATAGCATAAAAATGTTTCTTTGTTACATTATATTGCAAAACCTTACAAAACAAAACAGACTTTTATATTTCAAAGTGTTTCTTTATAACTTGACAACATCTTGATGAAATAGCTCACGGATACATATTCAACGATACAATACAATCCCATAACACAACACCTCCCACACAGACAAATAATATATGAGAATAAAAACTCAGTGTTTGCAGCAGGTGCAGATGGATATGGAAAGGCAGTAGATCAATATACACATTAAAGGATTTGAATAAAGCACATGGTGATGTAGGGAATCATGGGAGATTTATATAATGTCAATGAGTCATACAGTGAATCACTGCAAAGGAGTTGTGAGATGCAGAGAGTGAAATAGGAGAGAAAAAAGGGATGAAATGGAAGGATGGCAGTAGATAAGAAGGGCCAGGATGCTCAAGGAGACAGCGGATGAGGGAAGAGGTTGGCAGCTCTCTTTTTCAGATATAGTTTGAGAAATGTTTTGTGCAAACAATTAAGAGATGTTTAACTTAATTATAAATATGTGTTATTGCAGAATGCATGTTCATATCCTGTAAATGAAAACCATAAAAAGCCCATGAAGTAGTATTTATCTTAGCATGACAGTCCTTTAACACTGTCAATATGGTAAAATATGCATACTACAGAATATCATAGTAAACTGGTTTTAATTCTGGTTAAATGCCCTGCCCATTGGTTGCGATTGGATGAAGGCAGACTGAATATTTAAATGAAACATTTGCATGGATGAATTTTTCATAAGATCAATAACATGCTTTTAGAAAATATGTGAATTTTCATGGCAACTCTGACAAAATTAAAAATTAAAATTAAATAAACAGCTTTTTAAAAAGAACTGCTGTCTCTTATGAGTAAACCAAAGCAAAATATTAATGACTCATCCTGAACACACTGATTTTTATCCAATCCAATGCTCTCTGGAGTGAATATGTCCCTCCCATTAATACTACCTGTCACCAATTAGCAAGTAGCAAATCATGGTTTGTGAAGAAACTTAAGCAGAAACTCCTGTTTCAAAAGTGAAAATGCATAACCCAGACACAACACATCTTTAAAATTTTTAGTGACATTAGATCAGGAATATAGCTGAAATGCAGAAGCAAATCACTTCTGAAAGTGTCTTGACATGGGTGTTGCACATTAAAGACAGTCAAAAAAGTATAATGTTATTTTTCATATAACACTGGGGTTAATAAAACTCATTCCACCAGAACCAGAAAAAATAACTATATTTTGATGTACATACTGATAAAACATCCATCTGTCTGTGAGAAAGAAGTTCTAATCTCTCACCTTGTTCAGTCAAGCATGCCAGTCCAGAACTCCCCAGGTTTTGTTAGACATAAATAACACAAAAAGACCAAAAAACGAAAAGTGCAGCTTCAAACATAAATACATTTACTCTGTGTGCAAGCTCAAAGTGTCTGTAGTTTAATGCTGTAACTAACAAACAGATCTCTGTGGTGTTTGCGGCTCATCAATGGTTGACCATAGTGCTGGAATCAGAGGGATGAGGGTGTGAAGGTCATCCTCTTCAGTCCAAGGACCACCAATACTGCTGCCATAGATTGCTGCCACCTTCTCTCAGGGTTTGAAACATGCAGAACAGGTCATTTCTTTATCGGAGTGGAGCTGAGGAGAGATGGTATCTGGAACCACTGATTTCAAGATATCATTCTCACTGGCTATTATGTGTTTCACAAGGAAGTTGGCAGCTTCATTAATGTTGACGTTTTCCTAAAATTCAGAGAGAAAGAACATACATTAAACATTTTTTAGACAACCAGGTTTCAGATAGTTTGATTTGATCATTTGGAAATAAGACACCATTGAACTTGACCTGTGAACAGTAATGAATTATTAAAACCATTAAAATGCTACTAGATGGAGGTTAATTTAAGTCTGATTGGACTCTTCATTAAGGATAAATGGATAGAGGTGTTGAAATAAATAAATAAATCCCTTTGAAACCTCTCTATTGGATTTAATGAGACTGTCCCAATGTACCAACAGTCCATTCTCTCATTCCCCCTTAGCAACTGTTCTGCATGTGAGTGGCAGGTCTAATTAGCATGCAAATATTAATAACCTTCAATCAGAAGCTTTAATCAAGCACTAAAGGCTCTGACAATAGATATTTATTAGACCGCTGTCAGTGGAATAGAAAAGCCATTTTATTATACATATAGGTGGTCCTTGCTAGTGGTAGCTACCATGCTGAGATCACACGACAAACAAAATAATCTTGTAACTCTCCCAACACTTTTAGCTGCAGAACAAATTTATTACATTTGTTAGATAGACAATAGGTGTCAGTTTAAAATCTAAGATCTCTGTTGAATCAATCAGTGAAAAAACTTCCAAACCTGCACTGTCAGTAAAAGATGGTAATCCATGGTATTTACTATAAATGATTACTATATTTACACACCAAGGAATTTACAAATAATACAAGTGTGCATATAAAAAACAAACAAACAAAACAACCATGTCTTTTTTATTAGTTTAATATGGTACATGAATACGCTAATTAGTGAATATACTACAATGGCATTTCAATTTACCATGGCATTAGCATCTGAAACCATCACTATACCATGGTACTATAGGTTATTTTGTAGACAGACACAAATACTCTCTGTTGTTACTGTTGCTACATCTAAACTCATACCAAAATGTTATGCCTTACCTTAGCAGATGTCTCAAACCAGCCCACAAATCCATTCTCCTTGCAGTACTGGTCCATCTTCAGGCTGTTGTTAGTCAGAAAGTCTCTATTTTGGTCGCACTTATTGGCCAGGAGGACTGTGGCGATACTCTGGCCATTTGAAAGTATTAATTTTGAGTCCAGATCCTCCTTCCATTTGGAGACAGCCTCAAACGTGGTGGGTCTGGAAACATCAAAAACAATGAACGCCCCCATGGCCTCCCGGTAATAAACCCGCGTCATGTTCCCGAACCGCTCCTGACCTTCCGGTGCAGATGGAGAGGGAGAAAAAAGGTATAAAACAACTGGGAAAAGCTCGACACTACAAGCCAAATGGCACTACTTTTCAACGGTTTGCGGTTGGAAAGCTTTTTTTTTTTTAATGTTTTTTGAAAGAAGTTTCTTATGTTCACCAAAACTGAATTTGTTTGGTGGAAAATACAGTAAAAAAATAATATTGTGAAATATTGTTACAATTTTAAATAACTGTTTTATATTTTAATATATTTAAAAAAATCTATTCCTGTGATGGAAAAGCTGCATTTTCAGCAGCCCTTCCAGTTTTCAGTGTCATATGATCATTCAGAAATTATTCTAATGCTGATTTGGTGCTTTAGAAATATTTCTTATTATCAATGTTGTAAACAGTTGTACTTTTGTCATAATTTTTTAAGGATTCTTCGATGAAAAGAAAGATCAAATGAACAGCATTTATTTGAAATGAAAATCTTTACTGTCACTTTCGATCAATTTAATGTGTTCTTACTGAATTAAAGTATTAATTTCTTGAGAAAGAAAAAAAAAATGGCCAAAAACTTTTGAACACTATGCTGAATGCATAAATTGCTTATACATATTTTAAGTTGCAGCTCATGGTCTCAAATTCAAGGAAAAAGCCTGTGCTTGCAGGCTAAATAAATCTGGCATGATTACATTTAGTATAATGAATCTACTGGTGAAGAACACATGACTCTTTACAATTCTTTGTGCATGCACTTTCCTGCAATGCACATCGCTCTGACCAGTATCCACAGCAAACTTTCCTGTTGTTCTTATTCAATCGAATATGCTCGTTACGACTGACTTTTCCAGCTAATGGCACATTCCATCTGTGTGCCTTTCTCTTGTCTGACACTGAATGCAGCCACTCATCTGGGCTGCCAGCATTATACAACATTCCCTAGGACAGCTGTTTCTCTCAGCTTGTTCTGTTATTTGTTCAAAATTAGAATCAGGAGGTGCGTGTAGATCTCCGTGGGTCTGACAGCAGTCTGCTTCGCACTTGATGGACCACGAAACAAGAAACGCTGTATTGGTTTTGTTAATCCATATGGCCGTTTGAGATATTGCACAGGTGTTGTAATGAAATATGAACGAATTATAATGTAAATCACCAATCAAGTCTAAATAATTCTTGCCTTTGCTTAATGTGTTTATGAACAAAATGCAATTTTCAGGTTTGAATAAGAGTTTTTGCTGCTATCGGAATGCCCTTTACAGAAAGTGTTACAGTCACCTAACTTGACAACTTGGCAAAATGTGTGTGCTTTTGATGAAAACTATTAGTCACTAACAAGGAAAACGAACTCAGCACGTTTCACTTCATGAAACTGTATGTCAGATGACTTCCTGGGCAGCAATGAGGTGTTTATGAAGCCCACGAGGAGTTTATGACGATGCATGACTACTGAGTCATGTCAGGATGAGAGTTTAACAAAAAGCCAGTCCTAACGAGAACAGTATAATGATGAAGAACAAACCCTTGAGGTCCTTAGTCCGGTTTAGAATATGAGTGGTTTAGACTTACTGTACTGCATTAGGCCTCATACATCTTATCCTAACTAGTAGACTTCCTCAAAAAAGTTTTTGTTTTTGCTAAGTATGCTATTTCATTTATCAGAATTTGCTAAACACTAAAGTGCCATTGTTACCACAGTTAGTTACTACAACTACAGTGATGCAATGACAGACAGATTTAGCTTCATATATAGTACAGTTTGAAGGCTATTTACTAATTACTACAGTAGTAAGAATAACTCTTTACCATGTTATTTTAGTGCAAACTTAAGTTACCATGGTATATACTTACGTTTATATAGCCTATTAAATAAGTAAACATCTTTGGTTTTCCATGTTGTCTATATGTTTCTCAAAGTCTTTTTGATGTTTCGAGCAGGTGTGCTGTTTTAAAGTGAGATTTACCGAGGACTGAGAACAGTAAATGCTGGAAATACACACTTGCCCGTGGTTTGTTTACAGAAATTTTCCTTGTTTCATCCACGTGCTTCATCTCTCAATCTCGCTCACATGAGAGACCTTTCCAAGCGGGCACGCGGAAAACCAGTTCTCAGCGGCGCGTGCCTGATGACACGTGAGGAGGACGAGCAAAAGATTCTGGTTTGGGATATTTTGTCGCAGAACAAGATCAGATCGACTGACATTAACTTTAACGACGTTAAGCCGTAATGGACTAATTTGATATTGACATAGAGCTGCTCTTTAAAGTTTCACGGATCTCCACCTTACAAAACCTTACGAAAATTAACCATGATTTTACTATAGGAAAAGTGTAGTAACCAGTTGTGTGCTACTTAAAAAACAAAAGCACTTTTTGCATTTCAGCATATTTTTTCATAAATGTGGACACGGATATGTCTTGGCTTTGACACACTGCTAGCCTACTTTCTCTTAACGTTACCTGCGATGTCCCACAGCTGCAGCCGGACCGTCTCGGAGTCCCAGTTGAGCACTTTGAGCGCAAAATCCACCCCGATGGTCGCTCTGTAGTTAGTGGAGTACGTCTGATGCACATACCGTTTGATGATGCTGGTCTTCCCTACTCCCAAATCACCGATGACAAGGATTTTGTACAAATGCTCTTTCCGATTGCTATGCATCGCTAAGGACATTTGTGTGTCCAGAGTTTATCACACTAACTAGTCATCTGTCATTGAACTTAAACTGGCACCGCCCAGGGCATGGAGAAACTTGTGACCAGCTGTCAGACAAACTCTGTTTGCTCGTGCACTAAATATCCTGCCATTCAGAGTTTGTTTACTCATGATGACAGAGGCAAAGCTATCTATCTATCTATCTATCTATCTATCTATCTATCTATCTGTCTGTCTGTCTGTCTGTCTGTCTGTGTACTCTAACATAAAGAGTACATAAAGGAGAGACTATAGAGGGGGTGGAACTGCATTCCACACTTAATCATGGAAACTGTGAAAATAACACAACCACGCAAACTCCAGTCGTGGTGCATAGCATCTCCAATTAAAGACTTCATTTTGTGATTATATGTATTCATAATGAATATATATATAAAATGATTAAAGTAAAAACATTTGTAATTGAGTCCGCTTTAATAATACTCAGGTATAACCAATATTTTTACACGCTTTGAAGAGAAGTAAAAATAACTAAAACCTCGAAGTAACAGAAATATTGCAAGCTACATTCATCCCACTGTCACAAAGCTTAATCCACTATGACCATCATATTGAATCAGCACAAATAGTTAGTATAAAAATACATCACGCACACACGGCTGAAACCTACATTCTATGAATGTCTTGTCAGAAAAGGCAAAGAGCGAAAAATGCAAAAGACTTTTAGAAAATGTACAAAAGTTCTCAAAAGAACATTAAGCACTTATTTCAGCTAATGGCACTGCTTTGCATGCAAACATGTGACCTTAGTACATTACACCTATTCAAGAAGAATATTGCACATTGATTAAAAGAATAGATGTCTGTTGGTAGGTAGGTGCATTCCTACTAAGTCTAAACAGTTTAACTTAAGTTCATACAAAAATCCTATCTTTAATTGGAGAATTCCATGTGGTTTATAGGCTTTGTCATTGAAAACTGTAATGCCCTGTGTTTAAGAATCATGTCCACAGTGTATTAAGAATGTGAATTTTGTTTTTGGCTCATCTACTTTATGTATGGGTTTGGAACAAAAGCCTGAGTGGATTAAAAAAGGAAATGATTTGCAAATGGAATTATTATATTTTTGGAATAGGCCCTGCATTCATATATATTGCTTTATGTATAAATATCCTGTTAACTTACATAACTGTTCAAAAGTTTGGGGTCAGTAAGCTTTTTTTTTTTTTTTTTTTAATGTTTTAGAAAGAAGTCTCTTATGCTCACCACGGTTTCTATTTTAATATATTTTAAAATGTAGTTTATTCCTGTGCTGGCAAAGCTGTATTACTTCTGAATTACCTTCAAAAATCATTCTAATACGCTAATGTGATGCTTAAAAAACATTTCTTATTATTTTCAATGTTGAAAACAGTTGTGCTGCTTAATATGTTTGTGAAAACTGTGATTATTTTCAATATTATTTTGTTACCTTTAGTCAATTTAATGTATCCTTGGTGAATAAAAGTACTAATTTCTTAAAAAAAAATCTTGCTCACCCCAAACCTTTAAGTGGTAGTGTAAATAGTTGAGTTTTCTTAAATCTCCCATTAGTTTGTATCATTTTCTCAAATTCCATCTTTCAAATTAAAATTAAAGATTTATTATTAAATACTTCAAGTAATACTGGGACATGCTCATATAAATAAATACAGTCATCTGAAAGACATATTATCTATATTAAAGTGTTAGATTTGTTCAATATCTAAATAGACCTGCCCTTACAACCCCTTCTATTTGATTTATTATGAAAAATAAAATAATAAATATTATTTTATATGA
This sequence comes from Spinibarbus caldwelli, assembly GCA_039654775.1. Taxonomy (NCBI): domain Eukaryota; kingdom Metazoa; phylum Chordata; class Actinopteri; order Cypriniformes; family Cyprinidae; genus Spinibarbus; species Spinibarbus caldwelli. The sequence continues at coordinate 14,747,432 of CM077266.1, read as the reverse complement.
AGTTATAGGAAGTGGCAGAACATGCAACCTCTAAACTAGGGAAATAACAAAAATGAACAATATTTAAACAAACTACTTCGTGCTCAAAGGCTTAATTTGGTCCTACATTCAACCGTTTGCGTTTCCGTTGTACGTGAAGAACCGTGCAAGACGTTCAGGCATCTTGCTGACAGGCAACAAGAGAGATAAAAATGACATCGCCTGGAGCAGGAGTTTTGTAATTTTTCCCACCTGTGTAGATTGACGTCATTGGAATGTTATTAAGTAGCTGTAAAGCCATGAAAACTTACAGTACACAAACTGACCAACATCAGTAACTTCTTGCCAAGAAGGACCATAAACTTGTCAGAGCGCTCTAGTGCACAAGAGCATATCAAGTACATCCTTAATTATCTGAAAAGCAGTTTGGTGAAGTGCCTTCCCCTACGCAGATCGGGATTTTGAGGACGGGCTGGATTCCAAGCACCATAAAACGTCCTCAGCGAGTGCTTTTATATTAAGAGTTTACACTCCTTGACATTTACAGCTGGGTTTTACAATCTAAGCAGATGCAGGATCTCAGTAGCTGCCTCTCGGTCTCCTCCCTGCGCTCCGAATAATCGCTCAGAGCGAAGAGGAGCTCTGGCTGTAGTGCCGAAGCACCAGCTGGTCATATATCGGGGAGCAGGGCTCGCACAATGCGGGAGATTCGCTGATCGAGTCCACGGAGGAGTCTCTAAACGGAGAAGGTGGTGTCAAGGCGCCCAGGTCCTCAAAATCAGTGGTCCTGACTGCACACGAAGAGTCGTAGGTGCTGTCAAAAAGGCTGGCGGGTGAAGCCCGGCTACTCCCACCAGCGATGATGCCCCCGGCGATGCCGACCGCGGAGCGAGGGTTGGTGTTCGCTGCGGCCACCACGTCTGCGTAGGTGGTGACGGTGGTTGGATGCGGCCTTTCTTGCAGGTGGAGACGGAAAGTAGGGGAGCAGGGTCTGGGGACCGGGGCGGTGGCGGTGGAGGCATTTACACCTGTTCCCGGTGGAGAACCGGGCAGCATCATGCTGTTGAGCTCACTGATATTAGCCGTGAATCGACTGACCACACAGCTGATCTGATCCATGATGCAGGTCTGGGACGGGGCACCGTGCTGCAGGCGCTCCGTCAGGTATGAGGGTATAGCCACCACTGGCGCGCGTTCTTCGTCACGCTCTTCCATTTCCCGCCGCTGCATCGAAGGCCGCTGACACACGGTCGGCAGCGGCGAAGGGGTCCGGGGACAGTAGGTTACAGGGTAGCGCTGGTTTTTCTGTGACCCGTCGTATGCCAGTTTCACCCCGGGGTCTGGAGGCCGATCACAGCCCTTTGAGAAGGGCTTAATAATGGCCGTCTGGTTGGCCTCTTCTTTTTTCTTAATGTGGATTGAGATCCGCTTCCACAGGTTTGGCCTGTAACTTCTCTCATTCTGTGCCCAGGTCACTGTTTTGCCGTTGGAACTATTGAAAGAAAACAGCAATGTGTATTTGATTGATTAATTAAACATAAATACACGTTAAACTCCATAAAAATTTATATTTTGTGAGGACAGCAAAATAAAGTAAACTGTGACATATTATACACAAAAATTCTTCATACAGTGGACTACCAGTAAAACTCATACAAATTTAGGACCAAAAATTATTCAGTCACTTTGACCTGACCATGTTTTGCTTAAGTGTTTTTTCTTTAATTGCTAATGCGAACTTTTTACACCACAGACTAAACAAAATTAAGCATTGCTTGGTAATTGGTTGACCTAAATTGGTATTATCTAATTGTGTACTTAAATTTAACAGCTGACAGCTATTCAACCTATTTCATTACATAACTTTCTATCAAAGTTATCTGACATTATCAAGATGATATTTTATCGCCATTTTCTAAACTATAGCGAATAAACTGTGATAATTTGAGATAACATTACAAATATTATATAATATATATATATATATATATATATATATATATATATATATATATATATCATATAAAAATATATGTACAGTGCCCTCCACTAATATTGGCACCCTTGATAAATATGAGCAAAGGCGGCTGTGAAAATAAATCTGCATTGTTTATCCTTTTGATCTTTCACTCAAAAAATTCACAAAATTCTAACCTATCATTGAAGTAAAACAATTGAAAGTGGGGAGAAAATCTCATGACGAAATAAATATTTTTCTCCAATGTTGGCCACAATTATTGGTACCCCTAGAAATTCTTATGAGTAAAATATATAAGTATATTCCCATTCATCTTTACATTTTGTTAGCACACCAGGGTGACTAGGAGCATGAAATTATCCAGCCATGACGACTGTCCTGTTCCACAGGATTATAAATATGAGGAACACAAAGGCCAAATTCCCTTAATCATCCATCACAAGGAGTAAAACCAAAGAATATAGTTCTGATGTGCAGAACAAGATTGTTGAGCATCTCAAAATAGAAAGTGGCTGTAAGAAAAGAGTTAAAGCATTGAAAATCCCCATTTCCACTATCAGGGTAATAATTAAGAGGTTGCAGTCAACTAAAGATGTTCAAAATCTGCCTGAAAGAGGACGTGTCTATATCGTCCGAATGCACGGTGAGGAGGAGAGTTTGAGTGGCCAAAGACTCTCCAAGGATCACAGGAGAATTGTAGAGACTTGAGTCTTGGGGTCAGAAACCTAAAAAAAAAATATATCAAACATCCCCTACATTACCACGTTGTTCGGGAGGGTTTCAAGGAAAATTCTCCTCACTCATCCAAAAACAAACTCCAGCAAATTCAGTTGACAGACACGACTGGAACTTCAAATGACATTGGCTTCTATGGTCAGATGAAACTGAAAAAAGAGCTTTTTGGCAGCAAACCTACCAGATGAGTTTAGTACAAACAGGGATAAAAATGTGCCCCATGTCCACGGTTAAATATACTGCTAGATCTTTAATGTTGTTGGACTGTTTTTCTGCCAAAGGTCCTGAACATCTTGTTCAGATGCATGGCATCATGGATTCTATCAAATACCAACAGATAAAAAATCAAAACCTGACTGCCTGTGTTAGAAACCTTATAATGGGCCGTGTTTGGATCTTCCACCAGGACAACAATCCAAAACAAACATCAAAATAAACTGAATCTGAAGGATCTGGAGAGATTCTGTATGAAGAAAATGGTCTCATCTTCAATGATAGGTTGGAATTTTGTGAATTTTTTGAATGAAAGATAAAAAGGATAAACCATGCAGATTTATTTTCACAGCCGCCTTTGCTCATATTTACCAAGGGTGCCAATATTAGTGGAGGGCACTGTGTGTGTGTATATATATATATATATATATATATATATATATTATTCATAATATGGGACTTTACATGTCTATGAAAAATATTTGAGCTGATATGGCTATTAATAATAATCGCTAAAAGATATAAGGAGATAATGTGGAAAAAAAATAAGAGCAAATTGTTAATTGACTGCAAAACACCATTTAGTTACCCACATTACAACAAAGTGTTTTATGTAACAATAAGAATGAATAGAGGGTTTTTTGCCTCTGTGTGATGATAATAAGTTACTTGATTGTCATGGAAATGATGCTAAAGGACATGCCAGCATGAATCAATTGAATAACTATCTGCCTTTAAAACACAGAAATTTAGACTACATTTATGGACTTTAGTATGGATTTATTCAGGCCACAGAATCACCTTTTTTAAAACGGTGAAGAGAGACCATCCTCACAATGCTGCTACAGCCTTGCTAATGTGTAACACTACAGATTAAAGGCAAGAGAGAATAGACCTTGCTATTAGCCATTCCAATCCATCCATTCCAAGCGCAATTACCACCCTCATCCAATCCTGTACGTCAGACAGGAAATCTCTAACTTCACTTCTCCTAATGCACCTGGGGACCCATCGACCCAAATGTGCGTAACTCCGGAGTTGCTCCAGGAATGATTCACAGGCATACAGGGTAATTGGTTGGGGCTTTTTTTTTCTCTTTCGAGGGGAATATTGACGGGTTTTTTATGTGCTCTAAAATATGCTCAGTTAGGGAGTTGATTCATTTTCAGTCTAAACTCATTTTCATCCTCAAAAGCAAACCTTTGGCAGGCATTACTGAGAGATAAACAGATTTAATGTGAGCTTTATTTATTTATATATGTATTTTTCAGAAGCGGCTTCTTCTGCAACTGAGAGCAGTGACTGCACATCATCTTCTTATAATGAAGTAAAAATAAGGATTTTCAAAACTGACATGAAAAAGAATTGACACGTCATGCCTCATTATTCTTCAATTCATTCAGTGTGAATCCAATTAAACCAAAGAGTTTAAAAGAAGAATAAAGAAAAAGTAAGAAAATATATGTTTGTCAATTCCCAACCTTAGAGAGCTGAATAAAATAATCTCAATTGTGAAATTATGACCAAGCATTTATTGTAACCTCTCATATAGGGTTATCATTGACTAAAACTGTAATATTTTTGGTAATTGTAAAAAACTGAAAAAAAAAACATTAATGTGAAAAAATTATAAATAAATATTATAATATTAATAAATAAATATAAAAAATGAATATTAAATGAAAAAAAACGAACTAAACTAAAAATGAATTACCCCTTAATAGTAATATTAAAAAAAGAAAAACAAATAATTGACAAATGCACGTAACAAACTAACTAAAAATGATAATTAAAATTAAAACTAAAAAATATTAAAAATATATATTAAATTGTAATAGTATATAAAAAATACTAAAATATAAATATAATTAAAATTAAAATAACTCTGGCCTCATACTGACCTGACAGTGTCTGTGCCAGAGCCTCGTCGCCTGAACAGGTTAGCCAAGCTGCTAGATCGGCTAGCGGCCGAGGCAGCTTTCCCATCACCCACGTGCATCCTCACAACCGTCGACGTGGTGAAAGCACTGCGTACGTTCCTCTCAGGTTTGGCCAACATGATGTAGACTTTGGGAACAAACATGCAGCACAGCGCGGTGGTAGCGCTGAGGCTAACGGAGAAACACATGGTGATTATCTTGTAGTTTGACCCGAAATAAATTGGCACGAAAGCCAGCCAGATAATGCATGTGGTGTACATGGTGAACGCGATGTATTTGGCCTCATTGAAATTGGCAGGGACGTTGCGGGTCTTAAAGGCGTAGAAGGTGCAGCTGAGAATAAGCAGACCGTTGTAGCCCAGCGGCGCCACCACTCCTACTGTGGTGGTGTTGCAGATGAGGTGCACCTCGCGTATGGACGGATAGTCGTAGATTACTTGCGGAGGTTCCATGATGAAAAGCGCCACGATGATGCCCAGCTGAATCAGGATCAGGACGAAGACGATGACCAGCTGGGCGCAGGCGCTCATGAAACGAGGCTTCTTGGTGCAGATCTTCTTCTTGCTGCCGGCAAGGATTCGAGCGATGCGGTTGGTCTTGGTGACCAGGGCCGAGTAGCTCATGGCCGGCGAGAGCCCAATTCCCAATCTCTGCAAGTAACAGTAGGCCACGTGCGGTTTGGCGATGAGGCAGAACGTACACAGGTACCCCAAACAGATGCCAGCTAGGATGATGAAGCACAGCTCCCTGCTGGAGGACTTCACCACTGGCGTATCGTGGAACCTGATGAAGACTAAAGTGACGAAGATGGTGGCGAGCAGGCCGAGGCAGGCGAAGACCACGGCAGCGATTGGCTCAGGATCTCCCCACAGAAGGTACTGCACCGGGATTGGCTCACAGCCTGAGGGACATGAATTTGAGACGTTAATGTAATTAGTAGGGCTGTTTTAACATGTTAAATGGAAAAAATAATTATGCATTAAAAGTACTTTGGAAATGTAATAGGTTACAGATTACAAGTTACCCTATTTAAAATGTAATAAGTAGTGTAACTATTTCAATTACTTTATTAATGTAACTAATTAAATTTGATTACTTTTCTAAATTTCTCACAAATGTTTTTAACTGTTAAAGGCCCATTCACACCAAGGACGATAACTATAAAGATAACGATAAAGATATAGTTCTAAAAATCATTCTCAATATTAAAAAATAGAAGAGTCCACACCACAACTATAACGATAAAGGCATAAAGAAACGATATCGTTGGAATCACTTTCAGAACGATTTTTTCCAGCTGATGAACAATACAAACATTGACACCCAATCAGAATCATTCTTTTTATAATGAGCTCGAGAATATAAAACAGCAGACGCACATGCGCTGAGAATAAACAGACGATATCGTTCACTGGTGTGGATGCTAATATCGTTATCTTTATAGTTATCGTTCTTGATGTGAATGGGGCTTTAATCATTTGGAAACATTTAAAGCAGGCAGTGTTAACCTTACAGTAGTACTCAACACTGATTACTGTCAGACTTTCAAAATCCTTCTTCACTAGAATTAATATTATAATAATTGAATTTTAAAGCATAGTCAGCACAAAATTATACTTTAGCACCTCTTTTTACTTTGAGATTGTTCTGAGGTTAAATACAGATTTAAAATCATAATAAGAAAACTTTGCATAGCTATAACAGAAAAAACTGGCATCTAACAATACCTTGAAAAAAACAGTTAATCTTAAAAAAAAATAAAAAATAAAGCATATATAAACCCAAATAGGAAATAAAACAGTCATTGCATAAGTATGTGTCCTATTCTGTCCTAAACTCCTGAAACTTTGGTGTCTCATATTTTAAAGCAGTCAGTGCAATTTGGGAAAGAAATCAATCATATCTGTATGTGTGTGAAAATATTCAGTTGTAACCCCCTTTGCAGGTAACAGTAATTTAATTACACATTTTTGTCAGTAACTGTAACAGATTACAATTATATTTATTTTGGGTAACGCTTTATTTTAAGGTGTCCTTGTTACACGTTACATGTACTTACTATTGTAATAAAATTACGCATAATTATGCATAATTACATGCAAGTAACCCTAAACCCAATCTTAAACCAAACCATATAGTAAGCACGCGTCATTAATTAATATTACTCAGTACTTAAATGTATAATTACACTGTAACAAGGACACCTTAAAATGAAGTGTAACATTCTTTTGTAATTAAATTACAAAATTCAGTTACATGTAACGTAGTTACGGCAGTATTTCCAAACAAAGCCACAGCAGAACTGTTTTGCATTTCTTCAGCAACACACAGTGGTGTTTAGATACTGAATGAGTCCACGTTTTTAAACTAATCGAGTAAGCCAATGATTCATTGACCCATTCATAAAGACAGTCACTTGCTTAGTTTGTGAATGAATCAGCTGTTTGAACAAATCAGTTGAATGAATGACTGAATGATTCACTCATTAAGAAAAAAACCTACTGGCGGTTTTAGTTTCTGATTGGAAGTATCATTTAATTTCTTTTAATAATCAAATTTTTTCAATATTTAAAATATCATTATTTATGCAATGTTGAATATTTCATTTGGTCACACTTTATTTTAAGGTCTAATTCTCGCTATTAACAAACCATTAACTTTGACTTTTGCCTCAATAAATACTAATTTGCTGCTTATTAATAGTTAGTAAAGTAGTTGTTAAGTTTAGGTATTGGGTAGGATTAAGGATGTAGCATATGATCATGCAGAATATGTGCTTTATAAGTTCTAATAAACAGCCAATTTGTTAATAATAGGCATGTTAATAAGCAACTGGTTAATAGTGAGAATTAGTCCCTATACTAAAGTTTTACCTTTTATTTTAATAAAATATTTCTTTCTAAAACTACTTTGTGTAATGTCGATTTAATGCTTTTCTCATTTAACACAATAATGACTTTAAATGATCTTTTGGGAAGGATATTCTCAATCAAATTTGATGTGCGATTAATTTTCAATTAATTACATTAATCATTTTATTAATTAGATTAAAAAGTTGAATCACTCAACAGCCCTAGAAATAAGGCATTACGATTTGCCCCTGGAACTTCAAATAAAATGTTTCCACTTCAGGGGTTGTAATTATACTGCATAAAGATCTATGTGCAATGCAAAACACTAATTTAGCTAGGGCCTATGTCTATGATTATTTAGAATCACTGATGTGTGACATTAAAAATTGTACAGAGAACATCCATCATTATGCAGATAACACAGTAAAACTAGAGGGTGAATTACCGTACAACTTTATAAAACAAAAAAAGAAAATGTGCAAAAATAAACAAAACCATCCGTTCAACCAAGCACCATGCATTATGCATTAGAGGCTGACAAACAAGCGCTGATATATTTAGCATGTGTGATTTGCATCAACAGACAGTGAATGAGGATGAAACTGAGTCTCGGTTTGGATAGTTTTTAATGAGGTTGGTCAAATGACACTGGAGGTTTGGTTTGTATTTACTGGTCAGATTCACAAACTAGCAACACCAAGAGCTACTCTGGAAAGTGACAGTTCTGATTATCAAAGGCTTTTGTGAAAGTGCCTTTAGGGCAAGTGGGCGTACTCGGCAGCCATATTTGTAATGCCCCTGGGCAGCTATTTTTAGTCATGCTCTGAAATCTCAGTAAATTTTTGTTGAAATTACTCTTCAATAACATGTTTCAATCAGGAATAAAATATGATACCAGCTGCACCATAAGCTGTGCTTCTTAAGCAGTAAAAACAGCATTTTTGAGGCTGGTCCAGCTAAAAAACTGGCCTTAATGTTCATATTTGAGTATAAACATGAACACTTTACAATAATGTTCAATTCATTAACATTAGTTTGAATAAACATAATTAATTTGAATTAAAAGAATTATGAATCATACACTCACAATGACCAACCATTTTTACAACATTTATTAGATCAGGGATTCCCAAACTTTTTGTCAGCTGAACCCCTTCGAAAAAAAATGTTTTCTTGAAGTATTTAAAAATATTTTCTTGAAGTACCCACTGATATTTTAAGTAAATATTTCAGTAATGTAACAACAAATTTTCATGTTCACAGTTCTCTGAGGTTAATGGTCATATGACATGCACATAAACAATTTTTATTTATTTTTTTTGATAGAAAGTATTTTATTTTTAATTTTGTTTTTATTTTTTAATGAATAATTTTCATTTTCATTTTACATTTTTATTATTTAATTAACTATAACATTTTATAGTAACTATAACATTTAACTATAACCCCCCCCCCCCGGAATCTTGGAAACCAAGATTAACACTACATTAATGTTAAATTATGAATGTATTATTGTTTATTATTAATTCACGTACATTCATTTACTAATGTTAATTTATACAACTCAGAATTTTTAAATTACCTTAGCATATGTAGAAATTAACATTAACCAAGATCAATAAATGTGTTTATTAATTACTAATATAGCTCATTGTTACTTCATGATATCTAATGCATGAACTAATGGTAAAGTATTGGAGATTATTATGAAGTGCTACTGTTTACTCTTAAATATGAGCATTAGCATAAATGCAGATTTGCTGAACCAGCCTGAAAAATACAGTTTTAGAGCGAGTTGAGGTTAAAAAAAGTTATTGGATATTTTAAAAGTAATTTTAACATTTTAATTTCTCTGTTATTGAGTCTTTGTCTTTGCACAGTGAATAAATGCTGTAAACACTAGTATAAAATCCAAAAACCTACTAAATTAAAAAGAACTGCAGGTACTCAAACTCAAAACCACCTGCTACTAAATGTCGAAAATTGGCATTAAGGCTCTTGCATGAACAGCAGAGTGGCCTCGGCTCTCAGTAATGTACTACATGCTGAGAGACTGCTGCTTCAGGGCTTATGCTTGACAGCAATTCTGGAACATTCTGATGGGGACCCCCGCCAAGTCCAAATCTCTGTTTTTGGCATTAAGTTGCCATGGTCCAGATTCTCAAATAACGCTCTAAGAGATAAATGGGTCTCCAATGTTATTCCGTGACCCAGATACTTATATCACACACTGCTGTATGAGATGATAAGCTTATGTGGCTGGTCTGAGAAGTTTAGAATCATGGGTAAACGATGACTTTGACTTCTGGATGAACTACAAGAAGAACTACATTTTGCTCTGAAGGTGGATGTAGATTCACCTGTGAGGTCATCTGTAGGCCAGAATCCAAGCTCACACATACGACAGGTGTATTCATCAAACACAAACTCGTTTTCTTTACACGGAGTGCAGGTCCAGCAGCAGCTCACCTCACCCTTACGGATAACCTGAGGTGGTCAAAACAGAGAGGTCAAGCTATGTAAGTTATAGATTTCTGTGAAGAAAATACTTGCTTTCAAAGCCGCCACCACAATGCCAAAGTGTTGTGGGTGGTTGCAGTGCACTGCTATGCGGTTGCTACAGTGTTCTAAGTGGTTTTTAGTGCATTGCTGTGTGGTTACTAAGGTGTTTTGAGTGGTTGCTATGTGGTTGCTAAGGTGTTGTGGGTGCTTAAAGTTCTACCTCCAAGTTTAAATGATAATCTGCTCTCTAAATATATGGCTCCTGTGTCAGTATAAGTCAATGGGATATTTAAAAAAAAATTAAAGAAAGTAATACTATTATTCAGGAAGGATGCATTAAATTGATAGTGATAGTAAGTGATAGCAAAGTCATTTAAAATGTTACTAAAGATTTACATTATTTAAATAAATGCTGTTCTTTTGAACCTTCTATTCATTAAAGAATCCTGAAAAAAGGTATCATTGTTTCCACAAAAATATTAAGCAGCTGAACTGTTTTCAACATTGCATATTAGATATGCATATTAGAAAAGCATATTAGAATGAATTCTGAAGGATCACGTGACACTGAGGATTGGAGTAATGATGCTGAAAATTCAGCTTTGCATCAAGGAACAAATTACATTTTAAAATATAATAAATACAAAATAGTTTTTTGATTTTTAAAAATATTTCACATTACTGTTTTTTTTCTGTATTTTTGATCAAATAATTGCAGTCTCAGAGAGCATAAAAGACTTTCAAAAACATTAAAAAATCTTACCAGCCCCAAACTTTTGAATGGTAGTGTATAATAAATACGCACATATATACTTAAATAAAACACATTTAATATAAAAACACATATACATTGACATAACACATTTTCTCCTCAAAAGATTGCTTTAATGCCTTTTTCACCTTTATCTGAGCTTTTTCACAGGGATCGCTGCACACTGATCTTATGATGGCACTGCTGTTGGCCCAAATCTCCTCGTCATCCATCTTCAGCCCACTGTTGTCCCAGCTGCCCACATGGATGTAGCTATAGTCCTCCTCACTCATCTGTTTAAAGTTCATGATTTCATACCTGGAAAAACACACATAAAAGCACTGTTATAGGTGTGAAACGGTTAACCCAGCATCATTCATGTTTTGCTTATAAAGCCATTCAGTCTGAAAGAAGGTATTTTTGAAAATCACAATGACATCAACAAGAGATTGTTTTTATTCTCTTTGAAAGGAGTTTAGAAGCACATTCTGACTTGTGTTTGGAGTAGAATATGAATGATTCCTACCTCCCTGGGGAGTCTCCGTTCTCATCAAACAGCACTACTTCTCCCGAGACGCCAGTGAAGTTTGTCCTCATGAGGAATTCTAAGAGTTTACCTCCATCAATCGGCCGCATGGCTTCACACAGGCCTGCGTAGCCGGGACACAGAGACTTCTGCATGGCGTTCAGGCCGTAAGCCATAGAGTAGATGGCATTGATCACAAAGCCCATCTTCGTGTCCTGAGCGTACTGGTGTCGGAGGGACTCTTTCTCTATGAGATGGTGTAGTCAAAACAAACAACAGAACAAACAATGTATTGAGTTGTAAAGACACTTTTTGTAATATCTACTCAGTGCTTTCATCTGCCACAGTAAAGTCTTTGTCCACATTATAATTTTGTTGATTGATAGATTAATTATTAGATAGATGAATAAAAGGATGGATGGACAAATAGATGAAGTAGTGGAAGGACAAATGGATGGCTAGATGAATAAATTATGAATACTTGAATTAACAGATGAATTGATGAAAATGAAAGACTGATAGATGGATGCATGAGTAGATGAAGCAGTGGAAGGACAAATGGAAGTATAATGGATGAATAGATTGACAGATTCATGATGTATATTTGAATGAATAGATGAAATCGTGGAATGAAAGATGGATGGATGGATGGATGGACAAATAGATGAAGTAGTAGAAGGACAAATGGATGGATGGATGGATGGATGGAGGGAAGGATGGGTGACTGGATGGATGGATGATGAATAGATGAATGAATACATGAATTGATGGAATGAAAGATTTGGATGTATGGATGATTGGATGGATAGATTGTGGAAAGACAAATGGATGAATAGATGAAAGAATATACTGACATTGGATGGATGATCTATACATGAATGAATAGATGAAATGATGGAATGAAAGATTGATAAATGGATGGATGGATGGATGGATGGATGGTTGAAAAACAGACAAAGCACTGGAAGGATGGATGGATGGACGGGCGAACAGTGGAAGGACAAATGGATGGATGGATGGAGGGAAGGATGGGTGAATGGATGGATGGATGATGAATACATGAATGAACAGATGAATTGATGAAATGAAAGATTTGGATGTATGGATGAATGGATGGATAGATAGTGGAAAGATAAATGGATGTTATAGCTGGATGAATATATTGACAGATTAATGGATGGATGATGTATACTGTACATGAATGAATAGATGAAATGATGGAATGAATGAAGTTTGATGGATGGATGGATGAAAAACAGACAAAGTATTGGAAGGACAAATGGATATAAAGACGAACAGATCGACAGACTGATGGATGGATGATGAATAGATGAACTGATGGAATCAGACTGATGTATAGTTATGTATGGATGGATGGATGAAATAGTGGAAGGACAAATGGATGTATAGATGGATGAATATATTGACATTAATATATGGAAGATGTATATATGAATGAATAGATGAAATAAGGTAATGAAAGATTGATGGATGGATGGATGAAAAAGAGAAAAAGTATTGGAAGAAAAAATGGATGTAAAGATGAACAGATCCACAGATTGATGGATGGATGATGTATAGATGAATGAATAGCTTAAGTGATGAAATTTTGGATTGATGGATAGTTGGATGGATGGATGAATGAGTAAATAAAATAGTGGAAGGATAGATGATTGAATGAATGAAGAAGAGTTGAATGAATGGATAAGCTGATAGGTGGATGGACGGCTGTATGGAGAGATGGACACAGACAAACAGATATAGAGAGAGGATGGATGAATTGATGAAAGGACAGACAACCAGATAAACTGTCCCAAACTCGTGTAAGCTGTGGTGAGTTCATGTGAGCACATCTTCCACTCACTGGTGCAGGTTTTGTTGTATATGGTGCTCTCTTGAGGATGTCCCTTCAGCCGGCACTGGAAGCGGTGCTGCCAGAACTCAGGGAACCAGGGGTTCCGGAGGTTCGTGTCCGGCTGCAGGTTCAGGTAGTAATCATCAAACCACGTGACATAAGCAGACTGCAGCTTGATAGTGATTCCCCCTGCTGCCTCCCTCTGGAAGCCGTCAGTGACATCATAGCGGTCCGCCCAACCATCGCTGCAAAGTGTACAAGAGACAAATGAGTAATGAATGGCTTTTATATAGAACAAACCCCTTGAGAGACAGTCAGAGAGCCTCCCGGTCCAAACTGACCCACATAACAGGCAAGGCCCAGTAGTTATGACCAGGTTACTCTATGAAATAGGGCTTGAGGACACAGCTGGTCAGTATTTCATAGTGACAGGCTCATAATAAACCTCTCCATGAGATATATGTGCTCCAAATCTTTGCCATTAAGCATCAAAGGGATCTTTGGATGACAACAGACGAGTCTTACCTTCTCCTTTCATACAAGAAAAATAAACTACACTTTTCAGCGACCACTCCATCTATATGTTCTTGAACACTTCCTAAACTCATAGCGCTAAATGTTATACAACTCAGCAGTGTGTGGGCGGTATCATTTTTGTTCTCATGGTAGGTAAGGAGAGGCTTTCATAACTTGTCCTTGGAGGCAAAAGCAATGGGAGGGAAGCATAGAGGAGCATGTTAGTAGCAGCTTGAATCATCTCATGGAAAAGAGCTGAACAGCTCAGTAAACCCACACACTGACCCCAGCAGGTCAGCCTCCCTCTGCCCACTGCCGCTGCAGGAAAACTTAAAAAAAGACAACAAAAAGGCCAAAGCAAAGGCGCCGCTGACTTTACAAAGATGTCTGACAGCATTTTCTGCAAAATTAGGGTTGGGCGAATATTTGCTATATGCATTTGACATGTTTACCAACAAGTAGGACATTTCTCGCTTGTTCTTTGTGCTATGAGAGCACTAAAAGAGAGATATTTTAACAGTACATCTGATTTAAACCTCAGTAGAAAATGTGCAGATTGAATTTAACTCATTTTCAGTCATCTTTTGAACTGTAAGTTTAAATGAATAAGTTCAAAAATACTGATTCAGTGATTTGTTTGTGTCGGCATGCAAAGATGTTTATGGAATAATTAAAATTTCAATGAAAGTTCCTCAGATTGAATAAAAACCATAAATCCAGCCCAATGCAAACACAATAATAACATCACGAATATCATCAGAAGTCTGGAAAATGTTGAGAACTTTTTTTCTTTTTTTTGGTAAAGTCTTATGTGCTTTATAGTGAGCTAGTCACTATATGACTGCTGTTAGATTTCATAAATAGTCTTAAAAAATAAAAATAATAATACTTTTTCCTGTGCAACAGATAACTAATTAATTAACAGTTTTGAAATATTTTTTTTGTTTACACTTTACAATAAGGTTCCATTTGTTGACATTAGTTAACTACATTAAATATGTGAACTAACAATAAAAAAAACTTAAAAAGCATTTATTAAGTAAAATTAATATTAATATTAATTTAAACATTCACTAACACATTATTAAATTCAAAAGCTGTACTTGTTAATATTATTGAATTGACCTGAGCTAACATGAATTAACAAAGAACAGTTGGAATTTTATTAACTAACGTTAAATACCGTAACAAATGTGGTGCTCATTTTTAGTTATTGTTAGTTAATGCAGTAACTAATGTAAAACAATGGTACCTCATTACAAAGTGTTACCTTTTGCAATTCAACCAGATGTGGTCAGGTTTTATAGCATGAAAAATGACTAAATCTGGATTTAGAGAGAATTTAAAAAAAAATAGTAATAATAATTATGTAATGTTTTTATGCTTTATATCGTTTCACAAAAAGAAAAAAATATGTCTGTGGGCGTTTCAAGTTTTGGAATCTACACGGATCACAGTTTTAATCTGTTAACAATTAGCCCACAGAGGAATAACACACACACGTTTATGTGGGAAGCTGCTGTATTAAGGACAGAAAATAATATCAGATTTACACAAACAAATGCTACAAAGAAGCTGCAAAGTGAAACTGATGATTAAATTAGGTTACCTTTTTATCCATCCCCAGCAGCGGGGGGAGTCAGATCAACCCTCATCAGCAATAGATCAGCTCTTGTGCACACTTCACTGATGAACATTTTGACAGATATTACAACAGAATACAATAGTGTTCTCACACTCACCAGAGGCAGATGGCTGGGCACAGTCTGCAAACTGCTCATTAGTAAATAATTGAAAGTCATTCAGTTGTGAAACGGAGGAGCCTGGACATCACTGTTTCTATGGCTGTCAATAGGCTGCTGAGTGGGGATGTTGACAAACAGCCTTTGGTAACAATTGTTTTTGTAAGTATTAACTCATACTGCAGTCCCATATGCCAATAAAAATACCATATATATTTTTTAAATGTATTGTAGATATAGTTTTACAATCATATAAAAATGGCCTTTTTTTTTTTTTTTTGCTAATGTACATTTTACATAAATATATATTCCATATTTGTTGGACACTTGTAACATATATTTTTAATGTTATTTTTATTTATATTGTCCAAAAAAAAAAGAAAAACTCCATTTACCAAAAATGTTTAAAACTGGTGAATTAATATTAATATTTAAATTTTGGAAATATATTTTCATGCCCCTTGAAATACATTTTGTAATATATTTTGGCATTACAAACAAAATCTGTTTTTATTAGAAGATTACACTGTATTTTAAATATATTTCGGTAATAATATATTGGTAATTTTAACAAATTTTAATGAATTGAATCAATGAATTAATGCTAAATAAAGCAAACATGCATGCACCAAATCAGAAAGCAACCAGTATACCAAAGAAAGCACATGGAGTTTTTTTTTTTGTTATTGTCTTGAGACACTTTATCACTTTTGCAGCCACATAGAGATCAAGAAACTGGAACAGAGACCCAGTGGCCATATTCTCACTGAACCAAAGAAAAAAAACTCAACATTAGCTACCTTCCCTGGAGTTGGTGTCTGACACCTCATCAAACACACACACACACACACACACACACACACACACACACACACACACACAAACTCGGTCATCCACTCATGCACATGCAAACACATCTCACCCACGCATACACACACACACACACACACACACACACACACTGGCACCCCCATAAACATGGCATCTTCTCTCAGCACATCCAGGCTGTGTGGAATGCCCAGAGGCCCAGAATAAAGACCATGACACCATTTTCTGAAATAGATCCTCTTTAAATATTCAGAAACTACATAAATAAGCAAAATATAGGCCCCTACCACTGAACAAATCAACCGGCCTTTTAAACTTCACCAAAACAACGATTTTCCAGATGCATACTTTGATGTCATCTGGTTCTAAAGTTATTAAAAAAGAGTTGATCTCAAAATAATGGAGTTTGTTTGGGCATTGTAAAAATACCACCCAAAATCATTTAAAGAGTGCACTTCATAAATTATTATTGGATATATGAACAGATTACATCAAAATTCAAAATCTCACAAAAATGTTTTATGCTTTAAAAAAGTTCTCTCCCAAACATTTTGAAATAGTGTTGGTGATTTTTTATTGAATATTATAAATAAACAGAAAAACAAACAAATAAATAATGATGCTCATCATGCTTTATATGCCATCGGCATTTCGCAAAAAAAAAAAAAAAAATGTCTGTGGGCGTTTCACGTTTTGGAATCTACACGAATCACAGTTTTAATCTGTTAACAATTAACCCACAGAGAAATGACACATGCACGTTTATGTGGGAAGCTGCTATATTAAGGACAGAAAATAATATCAAATTTATGCCAACAAATGCTATTTATTTGGCATATGTTTCAAAATATTTTGTTGAATAAAACCACTTAATTTACGTTACCATTTTTAGGTTGCAACTGATATATTAGTAATTGTATTTTTTCCTCTCATTTCCATTTAGTAGAAGGTGAAGTAAATTTATTGTAAGCTCAAAAAAGCAAAAAAACGACACACTTCACCTCTAAAAGTTTATAAAATTGGAGGGATTATTCTTAGTTTAATATCTCAAAGACATAATACATTATTTCAGTCCGTAATATCCATAAGCGATTTATTAATGGAACAGCCAGAACTGAATTGGGGATGAAACTAAAAATAGGTAATTTAGTTGTCACACTCCAGGAGATTAAAAATGGGAAGAATCATTTCTTACTTCATTTGACACTATGAATAGCACGTGCAAATTTTTCAAGATGTCGATGCCTAGTCAAACTCTTAAAATATTCTTCTCACAGGATCTGTCACATACAATTATTTTTTGTCAGTCATTGAATGGTGAATTAGTAATCTTTCACAAATAACTGAAGCGTCTCTGATGTCTTTCTTCGATGAGAAGAGAACCTATTAGGTAAAGTTGACTTGTGTAAGAGTGTTTAAGAGACCATCTGTACTTCAGATCCAGCATTACAGAATTACTTCGGTGTGACTGAACCTCTCAAGTCCTCATTACAGAATCAACAGGCTTACTCAAGACATTATCATAACATGACTCAAGTGCCTATCACTGAAATAAACATAAATCACATACCTTGCTTCAGCAGTGGATGACTGTGATGGTGATGATGATGATGATGGTGATGGCAACATTTGTGGTGATAACAGACAGAAAGATGAGCCTTGCTTCCATGTTTTGATCCATCTTGATTTTGTCTCTCTCTCTCACACGCACACACACACACACACACACACACACACACACACACACACACACACACACATACATACATAAGCAAAGAGATGCAGATGATGATGGAAATTCAAAAGGTATCTTTCAAATACCTACAGAACTGGCTCATGGCGTGACCCTATCTGACTAACAATCTCTGTGGAAAAAGCACTAAATGAACACAAGATAACATGCAGTAAAGAAGATGCAGAAGATAGGGGTGACTGGGGCTAGTTGTAATGCTGGGAAGTCATCACATGAGGTACATCTTAGTAACTATAAGGTTTTGAATTTGAAACTTGAATCAAAATGACTTTAAATTGTAATAAGAGGCTGAACTGAGCCCAGATTTTTGAATGGTAGTGTAAAAATAGTGTAATATAATATGACAACATGCCCCAAAGGAAACTTGTGTGTGTGTCTAAACAGAATATAAAATTAAAAAACAAATATAGTCAAAACAAATTGTACACTTGAGAAATAGTCACTGGAGTAAAACATGTGGCAACTTCCCTCCGTCTCCTCTACAATATTTCCCAAGTATGCTAGTTGTTTTTTCTGCTGCAGTAAGTGTTATAGACGTACAGTAAGCTTTTCTAAAACACCACCTACATTTTGAGGAAAAAAAAAACAAGATGTTTTCCAAACCTGCCAAGAGTGCTTGCCACAGCTCACAGGCACAATTTCACAAAGTGTTTTCTTGCCATTGCTTTTGATAAGAAATGTCTGCTAAAAATACAAATCCATGTGCATAGAGTTCATATTTTGGGTAACTCACCTTCCAACCAACAGAAACTCTCCAACTAGGCGGCGGCGTCTCATGGCCATGAGGATGCCACGTACGGTCATGCCCTCGCAGAAACACGCCACCACACGAGCTTTGGGCAGGTGGCTCCTGAGCTTATCGAGAAGACGGTCGAAACTCTGTTCTCCAGCATTGCTGTAGATCTTGTCAGAATGGGCAATACAGATGCCCTCCTTTGCTGCCATGTCTTTGAAGGCCTCCATTCCACTCTCACCGTAGTTCCCTGAAGATTGAGAGATTGAATTATTTGCTTTGATTAAGCTTGAAACATGTTCAAAAACTTTGGGCCATCACACCATCAAATCAGTTTCAGTTTGTGGATATTTAAAGGATAAAATCATTATATTATATTATATTATATTACTTTTTAAATTATATTGTCTATAAAATATATTTATATGAAATAATATTTTATTATAATTTTAATTAAACGTTTATTTAATAAAATAGTTATATCAAATAATTTATTGTTTTTAATATAAATTAGCTTGGAATTGTACAGCTATAATGAAACTGTGACAGAAATGGCCATCACAAACGTCATTTTGATTGGTTCACAAAACAATCCAAACTCATGCTGAAATGGCCTTGTTAAAATCTTCAGGAGAATATGAAGAGCTGTAGGTGCTACACAGGAACAGCACACAATTTAGCTAACTCTCCCACATTTTATTCTCATCATTAGTTCTTCTTGTGTTTACAAATAAAATCTATCCAGCTTTCTCATTATTACCATGACTTGACTGGGTGGGCCAGTTGGGGGAGTAGTGAAACATTTGGTACAGTAGATTGAACACTAATTTCGAGGATTCGTGGAAATCATGGAAATTTTGATAACTCATGAAATGACCTTGTACTGCTGAACTGAAAGTAATTGAAACTGAAATGTCATATTTATGGCAAAGTCTCCGAAAATATCATTTATGCTCTATAAAAGTGTCCTTTTTCTGTGCTTTGTTTCCTGAATATATTCAGTAAGAAATAAAAATAGATTTCACTTTTTCATGTTTTGAAAAACTAATGAAAAACAGGCCATGGTGCCCCTCTTTCATAAAGCGTCAGGGGTAAACTCCCCCAATTTACATAAAAATCAGGTCACCTACTTTTGTGTGAGGAATGTTCCCAGTCTTCACACAGTTTATGAGGTGCGAATTTTATACAATTGCAAAGATGTCTTGATAAAAGCAAACATACACCTTCATTTCACTCAAATACAGTAAATCAACTTTCAGCTATTTTTCCAAATCAGTGCACAAGCATCCTAATTACACCCGAGATTTTGAGTTCTGATAATGGAGATTATGAGGATTAAAACAACATTCACAAGATCATTCCAGTGATGGAGCTTTGCTAAAAAATATTAGGAGTGAGTGTAGTGGTTAACAGTCTGAACTCGTAATCTAAAGGTTGCAGGTTCAAATCTGGCTGAGGTGATATGTGAACCGTAAGGTCACAGAGACCCTCATCACCATCACGTCCCAGTGGAAAACACTTAACCCCAGGTTGCTTTTAGCACTCCAGAGAGTAAGCAGTATCTACAAGGTGAGAAATGTCCATTACTGTTCAGGAACTATACCATGAAAATATGGAGGGCTTTTGCTAAAAATGCAGCAGAAATTGGTAATTTCTTGTATACAGTACATTTTCATGTACCCATATGTCTCAGTATTATAATAACCATTCAAAAGGTTTGGGTCAGTAAGGTTTTTAAAAAGAAATTAACACTTATATTCAGCAATTATGCATTAAATTTATAGAAAGTGATACAATTATAATGTTACAAAAATTCTATTTTAAATGTTTTTGCACTTTTTGTTCATCAATGTATAAAACAATTAAGTAACACAGCTGTTTTTGTTCATAATGATGAGAAATGTTTCTTGAGAAGCAAATCAGCATATTAGAATGATTTAATTTCATTTACTTTTGATGGAAAAACAAAAATATAAGCATCAAGTATTAGCAATGAATTTGAAGGATTCTGTGATGTTCTGTGCTTTGTCTGTCTTTAGAAGATACTGATCTGTTCACTAGAACTACATAAATCAGTAAGATGATACCAAAATTTAAAAAAAAGAATGAGAATTGCCTTTACTGAGCAATATTTTCTATATTTAGCATCCTTGTTTTGTATTTCCATTGTGTAAATAATCAAGGGATAATTAATAAAATCTAAGAGCATAACCTATGCATAACTTGACTATCAAACACGTCTCATTCTTCATCTCTGTGAAGTCTTAGATTTGAGAAGTGTACTTCCGAATGTGCATGACTTCATCTCTAATCTCTCTCCTCAGGGAAGATCTTCTTCAAATCTTTTACTCCATTCCTCTGTGCCAGTTCGGTGAATTAATTCCCTCGCTGCACTCAAACTTCACTAGAACCTTCTGTCTCAGATAAAAATGGATATATCATTAAAAAAAATAGAGTTACATAATATTTTACAGGCATTTCATCAATAAAGAGCAGAAAACAAGTGGTCCTGTAATTCAAAAGGTTGGTCACAAGAAGCAATAACAAATGTGGGTAAAATGACCTCTGCATATAATAACGGAGATACTCTGATGACCTCGACTTTTCTTTCCCTACAGAGAGAGTCAGCCGCTGCAGCAGCGACAAGTCTTTAAACAGTGTGTTCACTCGCACAGCAAAATTCATTAAACGCCCACATACACTGAAAACAGAGCTAAAGATGTAAATGATCATCATGATCGCCTTTCAGCTAATGATTTCTGTTTGTTCTGTGGTCTGTCATGAGGCCAAAAAAGGCCATAACGAAAGCGCAGCAGCAACACAATACATGAGCATGTCTATTAACCATTCACTCTGTGTACGCTGTATGCAAAGCATCATGGGGTGTTTTCAAACACCAAAGACACTCTTGAACATGATGAAACAATAGATAGACAAATCTGCAGAAAGGTATGATGCTGCTTGACAGATTATCTAAATGGCCTTAGTTTCAAAGGAAACTTTTGCATTTCAATCCCTTTAATAAAATAAAACCACACTATTATACACACAGCTTTCATTAACATACTTCTTCACTGGTTATTTTCATGTTAAACTAGGGTAAAAACACATATTCTACATTGGTGCACAGCATGTTGATTGACAAGCTGGTTAAACACAAGTCACATCAAATGTGACTACAAACATTTGTTCTATTTTATCAATAGAGCCCACAAATTACAAATGACATAGTATGATATAATACAAATGGAGCTACAGATGCCAGCAAATGAATCAACGTTATGGTGTATTTCACGGCTCCTTGTTCTGTATGTGGGTGATAACTGGGGTGGGCTCCATATTTAACTACCTGCTGGCAATTAACACCTGTCTGTGAGGTCTTCAATCTTCTAGCCAAACCGCTTCAGTTTGTAATATTCAGTAAACAATGAAACAGGGATAATATTTATTATTTATTATAGTTAAGTAAAACCATGAACAACATTTTTCATTCCTTGAAATAAAATAAACAGTAGATGAAATAAAATATATGTGATCTGGACCACAAAACCAGTTTTAAGGGTTGGAATAAATAAGTGTTCCGTTG
Organism: Spinibarbus caldwelli; assembly: GCA_039654775.1. Lineage (NCBI taxonomy): Eukaryota > Metazoa > Chordata > Actinopteri > Cypriniformes > Cyprinidae > Spinibarbus > Spinibarbus caldwelli. The sequence continues at coordinate 14,724,943 of CM077266.1, read as the reverse complement.
ATGTATGGTGTGTTAGGATAGGACAATATTTGATACAACTATTTGAAAATCTGGAATCTGAGGGTGCAAAAAAAAAATCAAAATACTGAGAAAATCGCCTTTAAAGTTGTTCAAATGAACTTCTTAGCAATGCATATTACTAATCAAAAATTAAGTTTTGATATATTTTCAGTAGGAAATGTATACAATATCTTCATGGAACATGATCTTTACTTAATATCTTAGTGATTTTTGGCATAAAAGAAAAATTGATCATTTTGAGTCATATAATGTTTTGTTGGCTATTGCTACAAATATACCCGTACTACTTATGACTGGTTTTGTGGTCCAGGGTTACATATATATAAAAAAACTATTTATAATATATACTGCCTGAGTTAGTAATATACAGTAAAGTACGCAGCCAGGTTACTATTTAATATTCATTAGTTAAAACCAGTAAATAACAGTTTTGTTACTTGAGTTTGAACTCAAGATGAACTTGAAGTTATTAAGAAAATTAAAAACTATAAGATATACAGTATATTATATTATATAAGAAACTGCAATTGCTAAAACTTAACTCCCTTAAAAGGAAAAAAAGAGAGAGAGAGAGAAAAAAAAAAACAAATTCAAACACTAATAAGATAAAATCTAAGTGGTACTAAATAGCATTACATTCAAGATATAATGTTTGACTTAATGCAGTTTAAATGGTGTTAAATCTTTTGTCACCAAGTGTAATAAACAAGTACATAAAATGATTAGCAGATGCCTGGATCTTGACTACAAGTGGCACATGCTGCATCATAGACATAAACTCTTTATGAGGACTCCTTAAAAGATGTGACATTTCCCTGTATGAATAATAAAGAGATTTCGCCGTTTAGGCCAAGATAAAGGTGAACCGCAATAAAAAGTGTGATACATTATCACCTAATAAAATCCCTCTGGAAAATCTCTCACTTTGAGAATGTGGATGATTTAACACTTTAAATAATAGTTTTACGTGCTCTTGGAAATCTGCCTTTCTCACTGGAAGACTTTTGTGAAATACTAATGCGAGGAAGAAATTAAACCTCCAGAACTAAAAAATGAATAGGCTCAAAAGAAAAATAAAAGAGTTGCAGGGCAGATTTAGCTCTTTTAAGAAGCATTATGGAAAATCTCATAGTAACCGTGAAGAAAAATGCTTCCCCAAGGAAAGAGATCACGTACCTTCAGTGTGAATGGCAGATACGTAGGTCCAGTTGTATTTTTTGACGATGTCCACCATCGCTCTGGCCTGCTGGGCGTCAGAAGGCACCACCCTCATAAAGTACTTGTACAAAGACTTATCGCTGAGATCCATACTGGTTGCCGAATACGCAATCTGGGGAATGTTGAAGAGCTGAAGGAGATTCTGAACCTGGATGGCCACAGAACTGGATCCAGGTCCGATCAGCCCCACAATGGGCTTCTTCCCTTTCATGGGAGTCCCTTCACCTTCGGTTGTACACTTAAACATACCTTCTTCCTCCTCGGCTGAGACTAGAGTGTCACGGATGAACTCGATGCTCTGCTCCAGAGCCACGGCCGAATGCCAGCAGGAGTCTCTGATCTCGCAGCCCAGCGTGATGTTGGGTAGGATGTGCGGGTCCGCGTTTATGCGGTCCAGGGTGTGCATCATGGCCTCCACCCGCTGGATGCCATACTGCTCGCGTACAGCGCCACACTTGCGCTCATGAACCTTGTCGGCCGGCGGCTGATGATGGACGGAGAAAAGAGCCCCGATGATGATGTCCCCGGGAATGTGTGCCAAGACGCGTCGCTCGCTGGCTTGGGCCTTCGCTACAATGTCTGGCCGTGTAGGACCCAATCTGTCTCCGAGCAGCACAAACACCAGCAAATGTAAAATCCCCATTTCCTCGGCCCTCTCAGATCAGAGTGTCGAATACTGGTAGGTCCCTCAGGGCATCTGAAAGAGTCACAAGAAGCAGAAATCTTCAGAACGATATCCCTGGAGATCATCAACCTCCCACTGAATCACAGAGGTTCATATTTGTGAGAGTCGTGATAAGGATGAGCTGTCGCCAGGGCAACGTCTTATTCTAAAGTGTGAGGATTTTTCTGCCTTCCTCGAAATATCTCGAGATCAAGAGGAAAACAAAGTTGAAACGCACATGAAGAAGTTCTGGTAGATCTCAGTAATGAGATGCATCATTAACAATGACCTGTTAGAAACAAAGAGCATGTAAATCTTAAATATGTATTGATTCTGATTCATGTATTCGTTCAGAATCAAAAGCTCAGAGATTTTCCACAACACAGAGACCCAGAGGATAATGATCTTATGCAGATTTCCAGCCACTAAATATTCATATTGCTTCTTTAACCTCTTTTCATTACTGTAAATGAATTATTCATTTCATTAAAATGAGTTACACAGTTTAGAGAAATAAATAAAGAATTCCCAAGAATGATTCTTAGTTATGTGAGCCATTATATCATAAAACATATTGTGGTGTTTCCTTCAGTTTACAGGGTTTGAGGGCTATATCTCATACTTTTACAGATCACTTGGGTAAATCATACCATATGTCATGTCAAGAAAACACGGGAGAGAGATTTGGGGACTGTTTTTGATGTCTAACCACAATTTATAGTACTTTTTGTTGCAATAGACTGATAGAAACCCACTGCATGAACACAGAACCTCATGTATACTTAATAAGATTGATTCTCTGTGCTCGAAATGCAGAGCTGGTATTGGTATATAGATGCACTATTTATGTGTTTCTATTGCTAGGTTTTGCTCTCTCGTTTCAAAGAAACTATGATTCATTTTTAAAGAGCAGGAATGTATATCTTCAGCTTTCCAACTCAGCACAAAACTGAATTCTTCTAACATAAAACTGTTGGACAAACTTATAAAGTGCATTCTGTTCAATTGGATCCGTGAAGTTACTCAACAGTACAGAGAAATGCATACCGCATAGAAAGCTTGCTACCGTTGATGTACTTATTTTCTTTTTTGTAGATGCTGTACATTAATTTATCTATGTGATTGTTCATTTCAACAACAAGTCTGAGACAAATTAATAACTGAAAAAGGTGCCAAACATAAAAGTTACTAGATTCAAGAAGCATTCGCTGCTGCCTGAGCTCTCCGTGGTGCTGAAATACAGTCTGAAGCATAAACCAGTGAATTTGAATCAATGAATAATAATAATGTGGCGGATTACCACTTAGTCTTTTGCCATAACACATACTTAAGATCTTGATGGACAAATAAAACATATGACCGTTCAAATGAACAGAAACAGGACCATGAAATTAAGCGTGAGGCATTAGACCTCTGATGAAAAAGTGTTAAATAACATCATTAATAATAATAAAATCAGCAATGATAATATAACTCACCGTTCGGTCGTTAATTTGGTCCATTGCTCGTGTTCTCACAGCCGAAGTGGGTGCATGAGCGCGTGCGATGCGCGTTCACTTCAGCGACAACGCTCGCGCGCGTCACGTGACTTAGAAAAATATTTACATCTCATATTCATTCTCATATCTCATATATTTACATCAGAAGTTTTTTTTTTTTTAATTATTATTATTATTGTATGCCATAAAGATATGTTTTAAAACTGCAAGGCTATTTCTTTTTTATTGGAGTATGTGTTTCATGAACTTCTTAACCGATTAGTTGAGTTTTTTTTATTTATTTATTTATTTATTTTTAATTAAAGCTCAGAATGAAAAGTTTCGACAATCTGGTATTTCACTAACTAGAAATCGCTTTTATTAGAATTCTTTCCCCTAAGTATTTCTTTCGGTGAGAGTAAGAGCGCAGAATCTCAGTCATACGGGCACAGCGCCATCACCTGGTAAACCAGAATATTAGATTCTTTATTACAGATGAGTGCTATTTCACACCCTTTTGTTTTACAACCCCTCAATCATTCAGTCTCAGTACCCCTTCATCAACAACAAAGCAGAAATAACTCATAACTTACAGGGTATCATCATTCGTTTTATCATTATTATCAATAAACTGCCCACTATTTAAATGATTCACTTTTAAACCAAAATCTGTGAGTGAAAAATGGATTTACGTAACTCCTTTTGAAGATCTAGGATTGTGCCCAGACCATCTGAGCTGTAAAGAAGAGAGAAGCATAAGGTAAGAAATTTAAATATCTACCTCTGTATTTTACTACAACTGTAACCCAGTTTTACATATTCATTTGTACTTGTTTTTTGGGAATTACTGCTATAAATCACCTTCATATATCTAGTCATACTATTCAGGCCTGCATTAAATATTTAATAGTAAAATATGTAATGCTTGCAAAGATGTTTTTCTGAAGAAAATCCAACTGAGGCTGTGAACAGATGTGTTTTCAAACATTATTAATAATATGCAATTTATATACAGGTTTAAGAGAAAGTTTTATAGATTTATTTTTGTGTGCATTTTATATAAATATTTTTAGTGTTTTATGTACTTTTTATGAAAAGTTTTATATAATTTACATACTTTTATATGAATGGTATTTTATATAATATATATGAAAGTGCAATTCAATTAATCTGTAAGGTCATTCATGACATCAAAACAGCAATATACAGCTCCTCTATATTTTACCATATTACTATTGGCCTCTAGATGGCAATAACATACTTTTTTATTTTGTAGAAAACATTTTTAAAAGGTAAAAATCTTATTTTGCTCAGGTTGTGGCATTAGCTGGTTATCACTTGACTTTATTATTATACTGTAGTTGTGTTATCCAAAACATAAAACAACATTTTATTCACATCCTCTGAGCCAGTTGCATAAACATAGAAACTATGTTAAGACTGTGTCGTAAGAACTAGTTTGACCAACTAGCAGTTACCCAAGATAATCAGTCTCACTTTTCTGATTAAAATTGATCCAGCCTACATTTTTGTAACTGACTTTAAACAGTTACGACCAGTCTAGATGAAAACAAATTAGATGGCTAACTTCAGAATAGTCTAAGCAGTTTATGCCCCTGGTGTGTGGCAAGGCTACAAATTAAGATCACCTGATTCTAATTCTGTTGGTCTATTTAATGCTCTTTGCAGTTGATTGCTTGTTATTGCAGTTGAGTCTGACATTGAAACATCAGTTTTGTATACTAACTCCTGTTCTCAGTTCTGTTTTATTGTTAACATTTGCTCTTAAGAACTCTTTTGTAAGTTTGTTGGCATTGATTAGCCTTTGGCTAGTGCATTGAGCATCAAAATGCCTACTGAAAATCTGTCTGATAAACGCATGTCCAAGTTCAAAAATAAGGGCAAGGAACCAACGGTGAGCTGTGTATCCATTCAGGCAATTTTCCTCCCTTTTAACTGTTCACACCTTAAAATCTATTGATGTCTTTACACCCTGTCTGTGCTTGCAGAAAATGCGTGACCGCAGAATTGCAGAGTGCGTTGAGCTTCGAAAAGCTCAAAAGGTTGAAAGTATTATGAAGAGGAGAAATATTTCATCTGTGGGAGATGAGGAGCCTCTGTCACCTGAGTATAACACTGACAACAAAGAGGTGTTTGCTAGTTAAACATTTCATTTAGAATTCACATTTTTACAATGCTCTTAAAACTCAGTTTTTATTTTAAGGTCATATCTGAAACGATTCAAGAAATTGTTGCCAATGTGAACAGTGACTGCCTAGAGAAGCAGAGACAAGGTTGTCAAGCAGCTAGGTACAGTAACCAGTCTTAACTTCATCAGTAATCTCAAAACGTTTTATGGAGCATTACAAACCTTCAAATTGACGCCTACAGGAAGCTGCTTTCTCGGGAGAGGAACCCTCCCCTGAAGGAGGTCGTGGAAGCTGGACTTCTGACTCGCTTTGTGGAGTTTCTAGGAAGGAATGATGACCCCACGCTGCAGTTTGAAGCTGCCTGGTCTCTCACTAATGTTGCATCTGGCACCTCCTGGCACACACAGCAGGTGGTCGAGCACGGGGCAGTGCCAGCCTTCATTGCCCTGCTGGCTTCACCAATGCTGAACATCAGTGAACAGGCTGTCTGGGCTCTAGGCAACATTGCAGGTGAGAATACTTTGAACTTCATCTGCATCCTAAAAAAAAGCTTGTAGTCTAATGCTTGATGAAACTTGGGTACTTCAATGTTTAGAAGTGATGTACTAGCTACTAGTTCTGAAGATTGAAAACTATTTGCCAAAGTGTTCATTCACCCTTTTAGGTGATGGTCCATCATATCGAGATGCCCTGATTGACTGTGGCGTCATCCCTGCGCTGTTGGCACAGCTCATGCCAGATGCTCCTGTGAGTTTCTTCTGGACACCCCACATCTCTGGATTTGCAAGTGTAAATGCATAATGTAACCTTCAATGTTTTTCAGGTGGGGTACCTTCGCAACCTTACGTGGACCCTGTCAAACCTTTGTAGGAACAAGAATCCCTTCCCTCGTTTTAGTGCAGTCCAGCAAATGCTCCCCTCCATAATCCAACTGCTCCACCATAGTGACAAATCCATCCTGTCTGATGCATGCTGGGCCATTTCGTACCTCACTGATGGACCCAACGAGCGGATTGATGTGGTCATCAAGACTGGAATCCTTCCACGGTTGGTTGAGCTCTTGGGATTTGAGGAACTTGCTGTGGTGGTAAGTACCCTAGTGTTTTTAACTTTCTGGTGTTTAAGTTGAATTGCTTTTAAAAGGAGTTTCTCTAATATGATCTAGACACCAGCCCTACGTTCGATTGGGAATATCGTGAGTGGTTCAGACCTGCAGACACAAGCGGCCATCGACGCAGGCGTGTTGAGTGCTTTGCCCCAGCTGATGCGACACCCTAAGTCCAGTGTTCAGAAGGAGGCAGCTTGGGCAGTGTCCAACATTGCAGCTGGACCCTGCCAACAGATCCAACAGCTCATCACGTGTGGATTGTTGGCTCCTCTAGTGGAACTCCTAAGGAATGTATGTCGTAACTGATGTTTTTCTGGCATGCTGATTGTCTTCTGCCCACACGGAGTTGCCTATAAAATGTTCTGGCTTGAATTTGATGGTTTGCTTCTAAAGCTGGGCATAAAATGAGGCCAATTATACAAACGGCCCCTCCTGGGGCTTCTTGAAATGTTGCATTTCCATTTGGCAAAAGTATTTAACGTGCTTTGTCAAATCTTTGAGGTAATTATATGGAAAAGTTACATGCATGGCTATTCTGAATTTGGTCTTCTGCAAGAATTTCTGACTGTTTCTAATGTTTGCAGTTATCATTATTTGACTCTGATAATTGCTGCTATGTTGTGTGTGTGTTTTTTTTTTTTTTTTTTTTTTTTTTTCCCCATCTGGTTACTAATGTTTGTAAATGCTGCTATTTGGGGTTCATAAATGGATGTCTACTTGGCAAACAATGGGCAATGCAAGTCTACCCACTTTTCAGTGGTTTGACCAGGATTTGTGACTCATTGGGACACTTTTTGTACCTCTTCAAATTATGCAGGGCGACTTCAAAACCCAGCGAGAGGCAGTATGGGCAGTGACCAACTACACAAGTGGTGGAACTGTGGACCAAGTTGTTCATCTGGTCAAGTGTGGTGCTTTAGAGGCCGTCTTGAACTTGCTTCAAGTTAAAGACACCAAGACCGTCCTGGTCATCCTAGATGCCATAAATAACATTTTCTTGGTGAGTCCAGTGTGTGTGTGTGTGTGTGTGTGTGTGTGTGTGTTTTTTTTTTTTTTTTTTTTTTTTTTTTTTTTTTTTTTTTTTTTTTTTTTTTTTTTTTTTTTCCCTCCCCAAAGAGAATATGTAAGTCCTACTGCAACTCCCAGTGCTTGGTGTTGTGAGGGATATGCTAAAATTAACTCTGCCTTCTGCAGGCTGCGGAGAAACTTGGGGAGGTGGATAAGCTTTGTCTGTTGGTGGAGGAAGTGGGAGGGCTGGATCGAATTGAGTTTCTTCAAAACCATGAGAACAATGCTGTTTATCGGGCAGCTCAAGCTCTTATTGAGAAGTATTTCAGTGAGGTGGGTATCTTAAAGGATTTTGTTAGGATGGGAAGTTTCTTGTAGTATTGTTAATATATTTATTTTTTATTATTATTATTATTTATGTTCAAATGCACTTTGATCTTGTAAAACTTTAAAAGATTGCTCTCTCTTCCCTCTCCCTCCTCCTCAGGATGGCGACGATCAGTGTCTGACAACTGAAGCCACAGATGCAAACTTTGTCTTTGGAGCATCTGGTGTCCAAAAGAGATTTGACTTCTGATTTCTTTTTATTAAAAAGCTTCAACTGAATAAATATTTTTGCAGTATGTTCTGGCCTATTTCTTTTGCGCTCCGATTTCAGAGCAAGGCGGTTAATTTGTACAAAATATTTTTAATATGGCCATGCTGGCGAGGTAGCATAGTTTGATACTTGTAGGCCTGGTTTCACAGACAGGGCTTAGACTAAGCCAGGATTAGGCCATAGATCAATTAGGACATTTAAGTAATTTTTATAAGCATGCTTAGGAAAAAACATTACTGGGGTGCATCTTGAGACAAAACAAAAGCACTGATATATTTTGATTAGTCAGTGCAAGTTTATTTCAGTTGAAACTGCTCAGACTTACATTTTAGACTAGGCTTAAGCCTTGTCTGTGAAAACGGGGGGTAGATAACACCAGAGCCACCTTAATGTGATAAGGCTCATCAGAAATGGCCTGTTTTGTTGACTGCACACATGGGTAACACTGGTTTTGTGCCATCGTTATAGTGTAAAGATGGCTATAGGTGTGTATGACCAGTCAAAATTTCTGAAACTGTCAGTGACTCACTCTCACGGTTGTTACAACCATATGTGAGTTTTTCTGTTGAACTTTAAAAGATATTTTGAAGAATGCGGGTAACCAAATAGTTTCTGGTCCCCATTGGCATCCATAGTACATCCTTTCCTTACGTGGTTGGTAAATAGAATTGTCATTGCTTTTTAACATGTTTGCTAATTCATCTAACAGCCAATGATTCACATCAATTAGATTTTTTTTTTTTTTTTTTTTACTGGAGAAGCTGCATAGGAATTTTACAATGCTGCTTCCCCCCCCCCAAAAAATCAACCCTTGTAAAAATCCTGGTCTGTTCCAAGTGATTTTAAATGGGTAAATTGCAACCGTTTCACTACACTTGTTTTGATGGGCAAGTAATCTTTCACAAGAAAATGTGAGCTTTCACCTTGACATCTTTGCAATTATGAACTCTTGCTCTGGATAAACTAATATTAATGAACGCAGCTTCAATGACTATTTGCACTGACAAAAACAAAACAGTGGAACGTGAAATGCTCCATTTACTACGACTGGACACATTTTGGTCTGAATCAAAATATTGTATTAACAGAGTAACTTGGTTCTTTGAAAAACCCTCTAAACATACCCTGTACAATAAATCTATAGTTTGACCTTGGACAAACATGAAGAGCTTTCAGAATTTATATAATACATTCATGCTTCCTTATGTATCAAACCTTAGAACCAGAGAAAATGATTCCCACTCCTATTCAGAGAATAGTAGTTCTCTTACAGTCTCTTAATTTAATCACATTCATCCTCACTGTCATCATCATTTTCCTTTTCTTTTTCCTTTGGTGGAGCTACTGGTGGAAGATCTAGTCGGGCCCATGACATTGGTTCTGCCTTCTTCAACACAACCTCAATTTTGGTAGCCATCATGTTCACCAAACTTTTACTTGCGTCAATTACCTAAAGGGAAAAGTAAATGGAAAAGTCTTAGAATAATCTAATGATTTGACGCATTACTTGTATTGTGGTGCTGAAGTTTCTGTTAAAGCAATAAGCCTCAAAAAGCTGTGAGTTACACTGATTTTAGAACAGCTAAGTGGTGTTGATAGGAATGACGTGGAGTGGAAACCCCCTACGACTGGAACTATACATTACATATTAAAATATTAAATACTGTAATATTAAAATACATTCTCATACCCAATTTAATAAGCAGATACAACTTTGGTAATGTTAGTGTCACATATTGTATACGCTTCAGCTTTAATGAAAGAGTTTTATATAAGTACTTTAAAAGGCTACACTTACCCCCCACAAACTGATCTGCTGTTCAAATTCTTTCTCTCCTTCAAATATAATGTGGATTTTGAGCTGCAAGAATAAAATACATTTTAAATTAGTGCTATGCAGAATCTTGCAAATAAATGTAAAATTATACAGTAAAATATTGAGCACAGGAGTTAGTAGTTTAAAAAAACAAAAACAAAAAAAAAACAAAAAACAAATCACACCTATGAGACTTTCTATGTAATATCAGCATAAAATAAAACAGAAGTGACCTTGGTGCCTTACCACAGTGCTGTTCCCCTCCACTGAGCTCAGCTGTGGTACTGAATTTTTGGCATAAATGGAAATGATGACCTGACTTCCTGTTTGGTGCCAATCAAACCTGCATGGCACAACCTTCTTTCCCTATGTACACATAGAAAAATAGCATCCTCTGCTTAGTTAAAATAGACTTCGCATGTACATGTATTCAACATTATGGCCTTCAACAAATTATTTGTTCATTTGAAACTTGGATATTGGCCTGCAAAAGGCCAGATGCTCTAAAAATATTTTATTGGATAGGATGTGAAAAAACTAAAAAAATCCAATTAAAGTAATATAGTGCTTTGACTTTTAAATCTCATGGTAGACACTTACTGTATCTTTTTTCTTCCACTGATGCTTTCCTCGGGTACAGCCCTCCTGAGACAGAAACGTGTTGAAGTCTGAGGTTTTCCTCTTACAGCAGCTCCAATATTTCATCCTTTTATGAAGAAGGATAAAAAAAGAGGACTTAACTGCAGAATCCGCGGATATATCTGAAATTTCTCCATTTACACTTTTCTAGTACTTTTTAATAGTAGTATTCAGTTTTGATCTGGCGCTAATTTACCCTTCATGGAAGATAGGTACACCAGCATGATACAAACATGTCTCTTCATCACTGTCTGGTCCACTGAACGTCTGAAAAACAGAATAACGAGAATCCATTGTTTATTATTGACTAAAGAGACTCAACGTGCCATGGATTCTAATCGGAGAAGCAGGAAGAGAGAACAGTACCTTACTGCAGCCTCCATTCTTACAGGACGTCCCTATCTTAATTTCATCACTATCCTCCTCTATAATACAAGAAAGAGAATAAAATGCATCAGAATAAAAGACAAATATAGAAAGGTGGGGAAAAGGATGGTTGGGCTATTCTTACCCTTTATCTCCTGTGCATTTTCCTCAGTTAATTTAAGCTTTTCTAAAGCCTGTTTGAGCGAAGGAGAGATCTTCGTTTGTAGAATGCAGAAAGGCTCATCTGGACTACAAAGACAATTAAAAAGGGCTGTTTTCAGTCATTTATCCTTAAGAGGTTGTAACATCAATGTGGGTTTTGGCTGGGTGAACTGTTAATGAGAAGAACTTGTTCTCTATGGTAGATTTAATGATGCATTACTTTATCTTCTGAACATCTGAACTAATGAGCCAGAAAATACAAATAGGGAAGACCCTGTCCTCTTCAAGTGTGCTTTTACCTTGGTCGCTGAATAGACTGAATAGGTTTTGGTGCTTGGGTGATGCATTCATTAAACTTTGGCTTCACATCATTCACACTCTTATCCACAGAGGACTTCACTTCTGGTTTAACAGGCTCAGAGGGCTTCTCCTGATTATGAGGGCCTTTCGTGCAACCCTAAAAGATTCATAAAAACTGTTTTAAGACTCCAGCCACAACTCTATCTATGAAAACTCTCATTCAATCTCATCACATACGAGCACTCACAGCAATACTGAGGAAATCCGAAAAGTCGGTTGTCCGTCTCTTGCAGCAAGACCAACCCTGGGAAGCAATGAAAGACACAATTGAATGGGTTTAACTCTGAGTAACATAACAATGGAACGGTTAAATTTCACATGAATAAGTAAACTGATCTTCTTGCATGTCCATACCTTCAATGCATCATGAAACACTGGCACTCCGGGATGGTATGTGCATGCCTCTATGGATAAGAAGAGACTGATTGCGTGAAATAGTCACATGTCAGTGTAGATCAAGTATCCTACTCCAACAAATGCCTTCTATAAACTTAATAATCATCTAATAAATCGGAGCTATTGATTAAGCATCATTCAAACGTTAATGACCGGCATTGTAGATGCCTCCTTAAATGAACATACCAAATGACTTAAATACAATTAATATGGGACTCTTCAGAGGCAGTCGTGTTTCGGTAATGCTAGATGTATATCAATAAATGTTATTAAAGACAAAAGGTTTGTTTCTGCATTTATCCGGCTATCTACCATAGCAATCCGGCTATCGTTTGTTTGTTAAGTCTTACCATTTGAATTCTTGTCGGGATCAAAACGTTGTCCACATCCCTTATTATAACACAGTACAGACATAATGTATGGCAGAAATTAAACGTATATTGTACAACGTGGTCAAGAGGGAATGATCCGAAGTCTTGACTAGCTTGCTACTGCTGCTTCCCGTCGTGAGGTCTCTTCCGGAATCTTTCGTTAATTTCCGTAAATGATCGTGCAGCACTTCGGCTACAATCGTCTATTTTCGGAATGTCTCGGTATGTCTCGAAAAGAGTGAGAGATGGGATGCACCACCTAACGGAGTTGTGAATTAAAAACACAGACAAGGCAGTGCATGAAAATGAGCCCTGTTCAGTTCTATTTCATGCTGTCACATAAAATTATTCTTTTTTTTCCGCGAAGAAAAAAATAGAATTATCATGAATATGTTATTTTTATGTTGCAATAATCTTAAATACGTTTTGAACGATATTCTAAAGAACATCAGTATTGTTTTGCGCGCTCTGTTTAGCGTAAACACATTAATCTAATTGTCTAATGTTTGTGTGAGATAAGGTTAGCTCATTTTGTTGCCATGGGACAGCAGCAATAACACCGGTTTCGTTTGCGCATTCACGGGATAGCGTGCACTCGTGAGCGCGCTTTAGGAGGTGCGCGCTCCGCTGATTACAGTCAACTGTGAGTGGCAGTGAGTCCTGTATGGCAAAGAAGTGAAGGATGTAGTTTCACAAAGCGGGCTCTTGGATGTTTGCAGAGAAGAGATTTCTTTCTCCCTAAGCCAGAGGTAAGAGCTCATTCACATATTTTGATGCACTAATTATCGGAGAACAAGTGATTGCTCGGTCTCAGTAACAACATCTTTTACTAGAGTCCACAGTGTTGAAAGTTTCCTTTGATTACAATCGCATTTTAATAGAGACTCGTGCGTTTATTAAAGAGAATCGGTTTTGTTTGAAATGATCAAAGTTATTTACTTCAAATGCAATACAAAAATATAATGCGAAACTGTAGGTTGTGTCATTTATTCACATTTTCTCTTGTTGCACTTTACTTTCAAGAACATTTAAATATTATTTGTTTTACTTGTATGTCACACATATATGGCTATTAACCCTCATTTTTGCTCTTCGTTACTGTTATCAATCTTGCAGTGAGATTACCATCTAACTCGCTTGTCAGTGTTTTGTGAAAGGGTATTACTGAGTCCATTGAAAACAGGGTCAGGTATTTATTTATTTTTTTGACAATTTAATCCAAACCAAGGGCTTCTTAATAAATAACTGCCTTCACATTTATGTGAGCAATAGGATATGTCTTTGTGAGATGAATGCTCTAGATTGACAAGGTTTACTGCATATATATCTCTCTTTTGCAGGATAACTGGATGATGGCATGGCTATAAACAGCTGCCCTGGGGGGAGTATGAGGATCTGTCTCACTAGTTTCTCCTTATTGCTCCTCCACCTGCTTCCTTGTTTGGGGCAGCTGCAGGAGCCAGGGTCGTCCTCCTTTCAATTTACTGCTCCAATCTACAATGCCACCATTTATGAGAACTCTGCAGCTCGGACATACGTTAGGACTGAGGTTAAAATGGGGATTCCTCTATCTAAGTTTGGTCCTTTGGACATCAAATATTCCATTGAATCTGGAGACGATGAAGGGCTGTTTCAGGCTGAGGAATTTGTGTTGGGGGACTTTTGCTTTCTCCGCATACGGACTAACGGTGGGAGCGCTGCCATCCTGAACCGTGAAGTGCAGAATAATTATACATTAACGGTGAGGGCTACCGGCAAAGGCGGGCTGGAGGCTTACGTGACAGTTAATGTGCAAATTATGGACATGAATGACCTCCGACCTTTGTTCTCGCCCACTTCTTATGCCATTGATATTTCAGAAAGTTCTCCACTGGGAGCAAGTGTGGCTCAGGTGACTGCCACTGACGCAGACATCGGCTCCAATGGCGAGTTTTACTATTTTTTCAAAGGAGACGTGGAGGAGTTTGCTGTCCACCCAACCAGTGGGGTGGTATCGCTCACAGCCAAGCTAAATGCAGATAAGAACAGCAGATTTGACCTTGAGGTTTTAGCAGTGGATCGTGGAATGAAGGTTTATGGGAACAGTGGTATTAGCAGTACAGCCAAACTAATGATCAGAGTTGTGCGTATCAATGAGTTTGCTCCAACGCTGACTGCAGTCGCACGTTACCCTTTAATATTAGACAAAGAGCCAGTTTACGCCATTGTTACTGTAGAAGATTTGGACGAGGGACCCAATGGAGAAATTGAATGGGTTGCCATCATTGCAGGTGACCCTCAGGAGCAGTTTGTCTTTGACAGAGCTCCACTTGGAAATGAATACAAGCTGAAGACATCTGAACCAGTCAACTGGGATAAATTTCCTTATGGTTGCAATCTCACTTTTCAAGCCAAAGACCGAGGAACACCACCAAGACTCTCCAATGCTCAGTCTGTTCAGCTCTTAGTGAAAAAACCACAGTCTGTGCAGGTGAGTTTCGAAAAAAGATTTACAAAACCTCAATTATTGAGATTGCACCACCAGGGACCATAATAGAGACTGTGAGGATATCTCCAAGACCGCCGGTCGTCAGCTATGCTCTAAACCTGACCTCAGATTCAATTTATTTTATCATTAATCCACTCACTGGTGTCATCTCAACAGTGCAACAGTTTACCACATTAAAACAGCAGCTCTTCAATTTAGAGGTGATGGAGACAGTAAGTGGCATGACAGCAAAGGTGCAAATCACGGTTGAGGATGCTAACGACAACTACCCAGTGTTTACCAGCACATCTTACGAAGTCTCTATCAATGAGAGCGTCCCAATTGGCACTGTCATTCTCACTATATCAGCGGTGGATGATGATAAAGGTGATAATGGGTGCATAACATACAGCATAGCCAGCTTTCAGTCCCTTCCATTTATCATCAACCAAAATACAGGAGAGCTGACAACATCCAAAGAACTGGATTTTGAATCGTCTTTGGAGACTTACGTGTTCGCTGTCCGAGCCTCAGACTGGGGATCGCCTTACAGACGAGAAAGTGAAGTCAATGTCACGGTACAAGTGTTGAACATTAATGACAACCAACCTCTTTTTGAGCGTGTGTCATGTAAAGGTACGATAGGACGCGATTTTCCTGTGGGTCAGACGATCATCATAATGTCTGCAGTTGATATCGATGAGCTTGGGTTGGTTAAATATAAGATTCTGTCTGGAAATGAGCAAGATGTCTTCACTCTTAACCCGGACTCGGGGATGTTGTCATTAAAAAGACCCCTCTCTTCAATGAGTGTAAAGAATGAACAGTTCAACTTGAAAATAGCTGCGTCAGATGGTGAGCTGCTCTCCGCACCCACCTTTGTAAATATATCAGTGGTCAGAGGCAGAATGCCAGCAAGAAGTTTCAATTGTCGAGACACAAAAGTTGCACAGAAGTTAGCTGAGAAACTTCTGAAAAGAGCCACTGCCGTTAGCAAATCCAAAGTGGAGGAAGGCTACACAGATCTATTTTCTGTCAACAGACAGACGCCTCAGTTTGAATCCTTTCCGTCCGACATTGTAGTTCGTGAGGACATGCCCGTGGGAGCCAGTGTCCTTCAAGTGAACACAAATGATGGTGACACAGGCTTCAATGGTCGCATTCTGCATGCCATATCAGATGGGAACATTGACAACTGCTTCAATATTGGCATGGAAAGTGGCCTAATATACATCTATCAACCACTGGACCGTGAACGATCAGATCGGTACCTTCTCAACATAACTATCTTTGACTTGGGTGTTCCACAGAGATCCAGCTGGAGATTGCTGACAGTTATCATTGATGATGTGAATGATAATAGCCCAAAATTCTCCCTCGAGAGCTATACTGCCATTATACCTGAGAATGCAGCTATCGGCACGGAAGTGATCCAGGTCACAGCCTCAGATGAAGATCTCGGTCAGAACGGTGAAATCTCATACACCTTGTTAACAAACATGCCTTTATTTGCCATTAACAGCGAGACTGGCTCCGTTTATGTGTCTAGTCAGTTGGACAGGGAGTCCGTCTCGGATTTCACCCTCAAAATTCAGGCCAGGGATAAGGCAGAAAGAGGGAATCAGATGTTCTCAGAGACAACATTGAGAGTCTACCTCGAGGATGTAAATGACTGTGCCCCAATGTTTATTCCCAGGAGCTACAGTTGTCGTGTGTTGGAGGACCTTCCTATAGGTGCAGTTATAGCTTGGCTGCAAACGCAAGATCCTGACATTGGATCTGGAGGATGGGTGAGATACTCCCTGCCCAATGATTTCAATGGAACATTTAAGATCCACCCTGAAAGTGGTGCCATTAAGGTGGCCAAAGACCTGGACTATGAGAAACAACAATTTTACAATCTCTCGGTGGTTGCAGAGGACTTGGGTTTTCCAGTGAAGCTTCGCTCTGAGTCTTATCTTGAAGTGGAAGTCATTGATGTCAGTGAGAACCTCAACGAGCCGTATTTCTCAGAATTTGCAGTCAGGGGCACTGTGAAGGAAAACTCTCGGCATGGAACAAGTGTCCTCCAGGTGACTGCTCAAGATGATGACAAGGGCAGAGATGGAGTGATCAGATACTCTATCAAAGCTAGAAGTGGTCTTGGAAGGTTCTCCATTGATGAAGAAACAGGTATCTATAGTTTGATTCTTTATGTGCCTTTTGGTTGTGCTGTCTGCTATTCTTTGTCTGTTTTGAAGACTAACCAGTCCTGAGTCGATGCTTGCACAATAAAACAAAACCTGTGAAAATAGTTGTGAATTTATGCCCTAACATTTTACTGCAGTGTGCTGACTGAATGGTATTAAAAGGTCACGGTGACGTTATTTCTCTTGGCAATGAATTTGTGCTTTGAGTCTACAATTGCCTCTGAAATTGCTGCCACTGGAGAAGACCACTGACCTAGAAAGGATGGACTTGACCTCTGTGTGGTTTGAAACAGTGTTCTTCTGTGATTTTCACAGTCTGTGATTTTCAAAATCTGTGAGATCTGGCATTTGCTGTGAGATCTGATATTTGCAGCACTGAAAAAATGCTTAGTTGCTTAGTTACGACTTGTTATGTGGTGCCAGCTTCACTATTAATTACAACTAATGACTATTGATTAGAGAACAACAACGGGAAGTAGGATGCAACTGTGGTCCTTCATTCGCATGACAGCTAATTAGTCTGAGCCTGTTAATCAGTCCCCTGTTTAAAGTAAGCAAGTGGTGCACGCTTGTGCCAGAACCTTAAATGAGCATGGAATTTCCACAGAGAATTGAATGCCCTACCAGCAGCAAAAGACAAGTTGTAGGGGAAGCGGATACATGAGAACAAGAGTTGTCTTTCATCTTCAAAGTAAAACCTCTGGGACAAGTAAGGACAGTGGCTTTGGCTCAGCACGCCCACTACATATCCGCCTACCGAGATCCATTTAGCTGCCATGTTGCTTGGTGTGTTATGAGTCCTTGTCATTGTCACTGGACTTTTGAGATGATTGAAAGTGGGCAGTTCATGCAGTAGACTTCTAAACAAGCGGAAATCAAAGCCACTTGATCTCGGCCACCAGTTGAGATGTGTTGGGTTGAAGTTGTATGTAAAGTGATTCCTATATACGAAGTCTCATTGCTCAGATGCAAGAGTGAACTAAAAAGGCTGGTGGGATTTATGAAGGCCTTATCGGCAGAGCGCTCTGCTGCTTTGAGCAGGCATTGGTATTCCTGCCCACACTTTGGGAAATAAATCAGAGTGCACTCTCACTCAGACGCCTGTCGAGAAACAAGTTCAGCTCTAATTTGCCTCTGAGATTTGGCCTCTTTTTCTCCAGAGTCAGGTTAAGTCCTTTATGTCAAAATCTCTCAGACACCAATGCAAAGGGCTGCTTGTGCTTCACATCCCAACACACTGCACAAGACTGATGTATTCTGTTTTTCTATTTGAGAGATAACATATTTTTGGAGCATAAGGGAGTCGAGGATCTTTACCACAAGCCCACTTCCTCTTACAGACTTCTTGAACTTTGATTGTAATTCAGGGGAGATATCAAGGGTTTTCCTATTGATGCCTGCATGGCATACAGAGGAAACTTCTCTCAGACCGTAACAAAGATGCAGATTTGGAGTAGAATGAAAGAGACGGGGAAAAGATTTATGCTGAAAGAGAAAAATGCCTTTTCAGCATGTTTAGGCACAATGCTTGTGAACTCCAGATAATTCAAGATGCCTGGCATAAAAAGAACTGCCCTTGATCTTGTTTGTAGACATGAAGGATGAGTTGATGGCTTAGTTCTGCTTGATTATACTCTAAATTCAGGACAAACTATGAATATTTGATTGTTTACATCTTAAAATATGAACTACAATTTTTCTCAAGGAATTTGAAATTAAAATGGTGACAAGAAATGTTATGAATATTATGAAGTTGCATTATGGCTACCGTTTCACTTGCAGAAAAACATCTGCTATTAAACAAAATGGCATGCGTGTCAATGTGACTTGCATTTGAAATGGCTATTTTCTCTAATTTGCAAGTTCTTAGAGGATAATTGGGGCCTCTTTGTGATATTGCTAACCACAAAACACATAATCATCCTTTTAAGTCTGTTGCAGTTGAAGGACACGTCACCGATTTTCTGCCTTCTAGCTCCATAAGCAGTCCTTGATGTTTATAATACACACCTGTTGGTTGACTCTCATGAATAATGATAAATGCTAAAAGTAATGGCTTATAAAGCTAAAGACGCAGATGGATTTAGTGCTGCTTTCAATGACATGATCAGTGGTTTGAGATTCACAATCAGCTGAAAGCCAATTGCAGCGTGTCAAATCGTTTGCATTGCTCTAGTCCCTTTTGCGACAGCAAATTAGTTTCTCGTGTTCAAATGCTTTACAAAATCAGGCACTTAGTGTAAATCTGTGTCTCTTTAATTTGAGCTGGGACAGGCCTCGTGTTTTGTAGAATTTCTGAGCCTCAGCGTCAGAACCTGTGGGACTCCATCAAAACAACCTCAGCTTCAAAGCTAGGATCTTTGAATCAAAACTGTGGAAAAGATGTCTGAGTTTGTAGAGTCCTGTTCCAGACAGCATTGAAATCTTGTCACTTTTTTATGCCATCTGTCATATTTCTGACACGACTGATGTGGTTTCTCTGTATATGAATGTATGTAGAGTGCTGTATTCTCAATGTGATCATTAATTTCTTGTGTGACTTACATTTACAGTAGTTTGGCATAAAGGTTTTTTTTTTAATATGATGAAAGTGTGTAATGTGATATGATGACATCAATTAACTTTTTGTTTCAGCACTGAGGTTATATAGTTATCTCATATATGGGTTTAAAAAGCGAACTTCATACATTTTTAACATCTTGGAGAATTTCAAAGGTTGTTTACTCCTGGAAAACTCTATGTTAGGGCATGCTATGTTTTCTATGTTCCCTGAGTTGCAAGACGTTAATGTAATAAGAGTACTTTTGGCTGCATTTCAGACTGAATTTCACCCCAATTTACTCCTATTGCAGTATAAAAAAAATCCAGCATGTTTAAAAGCAGAAGAAATGGCTCATTAGTGAACCTTCTCTCCATCCATCAAATTCAATTTAACTGGAACTATCTAGATTAATTGGTACACTTTTCATTTAACCCTCATTTTCTGTTTGGGTCTGAAAGGCTCCTATTTTTAGCTCAAATTGCTTAGGTTGATACGTGTTGAGGTTGCCAGGTTGATACGTGTTGAGTTTTGCTAATCTTATGAGAACTGATCATAAAGAAACCTTTCAGCTTGATAACCTGCTTTAAATGGACCAATCTTATTTAGTGCCTATCTGAAAGTCTTTATGTCTTAACGTTATTTATGACCTAAATTAAAGGTTTAATCATTTCTTTCTGCTGGGTTTTGATTAGTCATTGGAAGACTGGAGGGATTGAAGACCGAAAAAGAGGTTAATTTCATTTCAATTTATTATTTTTACATGTAGCCTACGTTTAGGAATTCTGTGACTTTAGACATACAGTAATAGTGGTTTAGCGTTGCACATGCTCTAAAATTCTCACAAATTCACATACTGCTCTTAATATTTCTCATACAGGTGCATCTCAATGAATTAGAATGTCGTGGAAAAGTTCATTTATTTCAGTAATTCAACTCAAATTGTGAAACTCGTGTATTAAATAAATTCAATGCACACAGACTGAAGTAGTTTAAGTCTTTGGTTCTTTTAATTGTGATGATTTTGGCTCACATTTATCAAAAACCCACCAATTCACTATCTCAACAAATTAGAATACTTCATAAGACCAATAAAAAAAACATTTTTAGTGAATTGTTGGCCTTCTGGAAAGTATGTTAATTTACTTTATATGTACTCAATACTTGATAGGGGCTCCTTTTGCTTTAATTACTGCCTCAATTCGGCGTGGCATGGAGGTGATCAGTTTGTGGCACTGCTGAGGTGGTATGGAAGCCCAGGTTTCTTTGACAGTGGCCTTCAGCTCATCTGCATTGTTGGATCTGGTGTCTCTCATCTTCCTCTTGACAATACCCCATAGATTCTCTATGAGGTTCAGGTCTGGTGAGTTTGCTGGCCAGTCAAGCACACCAACACCATGGTCATTTAACCAACTTTTGGTGTTTTTGGCAGTGTGGGCAGGTGCCAAGTCCTGCTGGAAAATGAAATCAGCATCTCCATAAAGCTTGTCAGCAGAAGGAAGCATGAAATGCTCTAAAATGTCCTGGTAGATGGCTGTGTTGACTGTGGACTTCAGAAAACACAATGGACTAACACCAGCAAATGAATTGGGCTTTTTTTCTCCTTAGCCCAGGTAAGATGCTTCTGACATTGTTTCTGTTTCAGAAGTGGCTTGGTAGCCCTTTTCCTGAAGACGTCTGAGCGTGGTGACTCTTGATCACTGACTCCAGCTTCAGTCCACTCCTTGTGAAGCTCTCCCAAGTGTTTGAATCAGCTTTGTTTGACAGTATTCTCAAGCTTGTGGTCATCCCTGTTGCTCGTGCACCTTTTCCTACCCCATTTATTCCTTCCAGTCAACTTTTCACTTAATATGCTTTGATACAGCACTCTGCGAACAGCCAACCATTGTTGGTCTGATCTGCCAGTTGTCCAGAAGACAATCATTGACACCCTCCACAAAGAGGGTAAGTCACAGAAGGTCATTACTCCTTCTGTGACTTACCCTCTTTGTGGAGGGTGTCAATGATTGTCTTCTGGACAACTGGCAGATCAGCAGCCTTCCCCATGATTGTATAGGCTATTGTGTAACCATTTTGAAGGTTCAGGAAACCTTTGCAGGTGTTTTGAGTTGATTAGCTGATTGGCATGTCACCATATTCTAATTTGTTGAGATAGTGAATTGGTGGGTTTTGTTAAATGTGAGCCAAAATCATCACAATTAAAAGAACCAAAGACTTAAACTACTTCAGTCTATGTGCATTGAATTTATTTAATACACAAGTTTCACAATTTGAGTTGAGTTAGTGAAATAAATGAACTTTTCGACGACATTCTAATTCATTGAGATGCACCTGTATTTATCTCATATTGCAAGCTATTGTATAATATATGTGATGTTTTCACACAAAAATTAAAAATCAGATTTATTTTGTAATTTATTATAAAGTAAAAATGAGATTGTATTGACACATGAGCAGCTGGCAAATGAGAGGTCTGCAACACAATCATGTAAACACATAAAAACTGTTTATTGTGTTTTGAAGTGGTTTGATAATAGAGTGCTGCAGGGGTGAGGCCAAAACCTAGAAAGGAGTTAGCATTTTAGCACTTCTAATTCCATTGTCCTAAAGTCCTGAAGGGATTTCTGAACGGAAATAAGGTCTATGGTTAACACAAGCTCAAGGTATTTTCACATTCTATTCTATGACTTCCAATACATTAGTAATACCCCTTGCGAGTTTTTATGGCACACTGGCATAGTTTGGGTCATAGGTCATAGTTTGGGCATATTTTATGCAAGCTGCTAGCTGTGGGCAAGCGCTCCCTCATTATAATCCAGATTCAACATTAGAATGCAGGTAAGAGCAAGTTTATGGGTGCATACACCTGTTGTGAATCCGTCTGAAATTTTGCATGAGAACAAACACAAAATATTATACAAAATTATTAGTGAACGAGGCCAAAGTACTCTTTAAGACTTTGTTTGTCTGATTCATCAGTATGTTTTGTGGTCTCCCTCTCTGTTTAACATGTTGATTAAAAAGTAAAATAAGGAGAACTGGTTTTGTTTTTCTTTGAAGGTGTGCATTGTGAATATAGCAGATTTCCTTCAGGCAAACTGACCCGTCACACTGTGTTAGCTCACTGAGCAACCATTCAGTCAGCTTCAGATGTCCCTGTTTAGTTTCCACCCATATCCTTTGTGTCTTTGTCCCCTCGGGTGCCCTACTTCTCAATGCTTTTAAGGTTTTAGTAAGAATCAGGGACCTGCATGCTGTGTGAGTACTCCTATTTTTTTTTTTTCCAGCTTCTGCTGGCTGTGAGGGTCGGAATCCCCTTGGCTGAATCACTTCATGGCCGGTTGGTTTTGTTCTGTGCCATGGTTGACCGATCGACTCATCGCATTGCATTGCACAGCCACGAAATGGGTCATTCTGTCAGCGACGCCCCTTCCTATCAGTGATCGTATTTACATGTGCCCGTGATGCAATGTCGAAGTGCTCCTAATCACAGAATGGCAGAGCCAGCACTTTGGTCAGGAATGATTAGATGTGCTGTGCTGAAGACCTGAAGGTCATACAGTCTATGAGTGGAGCTGTTGTACCCTGCGGTGGGATTCCCAGCCCATCTAAAGTTAGTGGTATGTCCAAGATGTCAGTTTGGATTGGACACCACCAGCTAAAAATCTGTCCGCTCAGGAAAGATGTCGTCTGCAAAGTGTAACTGTATTACACCTAAAGTGTAAACAGACTGTTTGACACAATGTTATATAGAGGAGACCGGGGCTAGTTGGCACACTTTTCATTTCAGTAAATTTCTCTTTCTTGTTGTCACACATCTCATGTATTGCATCACCACAGTATTTTTGTTTCTAACATAAAATATTATGGTTTACATTGTACAACTACGGCTGAAAATTGTTTTATGAGGATTTAATTTTTTAGGATAAACAGAGGCATTAATTATAGACTTAATTAAACATCTGGTTAATTTATCATATATTAGAATTTATCACTAAATTAACATATTAAATTGACAGCCCTATATGTTATAATGCATAAATATATGTAATTCACATTTTTAATGTACACAAAATAAGCAAATCTTCAGGAAATACTACGTTCACACAATATGTAGAAAGACTTTACTGTAAATTGTAGAAAACCGTTTGTGACAACTAGCCCCTTTGACCCCTATAACAGTGATTTCTATGTAGCTCATTGCCACATTGAATCATTTATTGCAGATGCTTTTATATGCATCTAATTATTTCACAATTGAGTTGTGGGCAATAGAATGTAGTAAGAGAACGAACCTCTGTTTAAAAAAAACAAAAAACGCATTTTCACTGAATTGCTTTAGGTTGGTCTCCGGTATCATTGACAGTTGTGTAAATTTCCCCAGAGAAAATCTGAAGAGAAATTACATTTTTAGGCAGACCACACCAGCTGTGGTTTTGAAACACTCTGCTGAACTAACTCTGGTTTCTGGGAGTGTGTGTCTAAAAACATTAATCTTTCAGCTCGACTGTAATCTCCTCAAAATGTTAGGCACATTACAGTTTAATAAAGTTTGACACCAAAGTTTGACTCATGGTAGGGTTGGACGATTTTGATGTTTAGTTGAATCACAAACCAAGTTATGGATAAGCTTGAAAAATAAGTGAATGTTCCCTGCAGCTCACTCAGACCACAATGCTGATAGTGGTTGATGTGTCATAAAAAATGTCAAAAAAGCTCACATTGTGTGTGAAGTACTTGTTGAATTCATCAAACAGGTGATCGATATTAAATATATGTTTTTTCTCTGTTCTTACAGGAATGATTTACACCACTGGCAGCCTGGACTGCGAGACTCAGGAGTCATACTGGCTAACGGTGTATGCAACGGACCGTGGCGTGGTGCCACTCTCTGCTTCTATTGAGGTGTTTATCCAGGTGGAGGATGTGAATGATAATGCACCTTTGACCTCTGAACCCGTCTACCACCCGTACGTCATGGAGAACTCTCCCAAAGACATGTCTGTGGTCCGTATCCAAGCCCAGGACCCAGACGTTACCGCCTCAGATAGCCGTCTCATGTATCGTATCACTGCTGGGAATCCTCAGAACTTCTTTTCCATTGATTCCAACACAGGTAATAAAAAACTGAGTATTATTTTTATTTTTTTTTTTGCTCTATGAAGAAACATAAAAACTCATAAAATCTTTTATTTTTCATTATATTACCAAGGCTGCAAATTGATTAATTTTTTTTTTCCAATTAATTACAGCTAAATTAGGCAAATCACATTTAGTTGCATATATGAATATTTGCTGGAAATTATAAGGATTTAAATTATGAAGGTAATTCAAAGATGAAAAACAAAATGTTTATTTATAGACTTTTGTTAATTAAGTGTTAATTTTTAATATACAAATAAAAAACATTTAATATAAAAATACAAATGTAGTAACATGTAAGATTATACTGCATACGTTTGTAATAAACATTTTTAATAAAATAAAAATCTAAAAAGTATTTGAAATGCATTTATTTCATGCTAAGTATACTATAAATACATTTACATATTTATGCACTTAATTTTACTTAATTTTTGTAGTTAATGCACTTTAATTTTGCAGAAGTAGTGTTGAAGTCTAACTAAAGATATACTGAATTAAATTTGATTGTGTTAAAGTGGAACTATTGCAAGTAAAATATCTTGCATTTAAAGATTGATATTATTCAAATGTCACACAGTCCTCATCAATAAACACATTTTAGGCTTAATATTAAGAAATTTGCATTGTGCACAAGTAGTACTCCAAATAAAGTTTCATTATAATTTTTATATCAGTAAGTCTTGAGCGATATGTCAGTAATGGATTTGAACTATACTTAGTATGAAATAAATGTATTAAATATATTCCTTTTTTTACTAGGGATATGAGATTATACTGCACAAATTTGTCATTTACATTTTTAATATAAAAATAAAAATTTAGTATTGTATGTGAGATTGTACTGCATGCATTTGTAATTTACATTTCTAATATAAAAACAAACATTTAGTCATATGTATGAGATTATATGACACAAATTTGTCATTTACATTTTAAATATAAAAATAAAACATTTGTAATATATGAGATTATACTGCACACATTTGTCATTTACATTTCCAACCTACAGAAAATAAATAATAAATAATTTATGTCCCTCTGAATATGAGCAAATAATATTTGATCATATTTTCCTTTGAAATTTCAGCGCACTGTCCCCCAGTCCAATCTCCCATCTATCACGTTCACGAATGCTTTCACAAGTACTACTAAACAAACTGAGCAGCACAGGCTGTAATCTTCTCGTGTCAGGACATTCTAGTGTGAAGATTTAACACACATGCAGAGCTCTGATCCCATGGCATGCTGGGTGCATGCTGCACTGCTGATTACACTGAGGTACTGCTTTCCTTGTCATTTGAGAAGTGAGTCATGGGAGCTTATGTATGCAGCTGTAGTCAGTGAATTAATTAAGCAAGGTTTGGTTGCCAGCAGGAAAGCTTTTCATTCTACTATCGGCAAATCCCTCCAAGGCAGCATGTGGCACCACATATTTACACTGGAATACAGAGGTTTAAGCTCAATAAATCTTACTCAATATATATAATGAGATGCGAGCGAGAGTGTGCATGCATTGAAATGTAGTGAGCAAGGAGGTAACACTGTATTTCACTCTATATGAAAGCCTTTGAGTGTTCAAGGATGAAATATATGGAAAAGCAATATGTGAAAGGAAATGAAATTATGGTCGAATCAACCCAAAAGTATCAAACCTTGAACGTTTTATAGTCTGACCCTGGACTGCAGTCATAGATTCTACTTTAGCTTCAGCCACTGCTGGGAAAAAGCCGTTGTAATTGCTCCCCACTTATCTAGCTCTCTTTTTGTGATTGTCTGTTGAACTCAGCCTAAGTGTTCAGATAAATTGCATTGTGAGCTCTTTTATAAAAACAAATGTGCTGTGACTAAGCCAGCAACCAATTACTGCACCCTGAAAATAGAGAGTGCATGTTTGATTATTAGTTTAGAGCGCTTGCCTCTAATAGAGTCATATCTTATACGATTTCTTTTCGTTACAAATGCCCTCAATGTCTTTATACTTAAATGAATGGCTTATGAGTCAAAAATCCTTCTCTTATACTTTCCTTTTTGTGCTTCAGTCCCTCATCGTCTCTGTGAGTTCATAGCTTCTCTAATTTCTCTAATTGAGTCCCTCTGGATGACACACATTAGGGAATACTGTGGATTCCAGCAGTGCAATTCAACCTGTGCCATCAGGAGTTCTTTTGTTGCCATGGTTATATTTCACAGAGAATCACTGGCTCAGAAAGCACGTACAATAGATTTACGTTAGGTAAATAATGGGAACTTGTGCTAAAATGGTCACAATGTTCTACAAAATGATGAAATTTGCATTATGTTTGTACATGGTGCATATATTTTTTTAAAACATTCTCACGTATCACTTTGTTCTGTGGAACTCAGAAGGAAAAATGCACTATCAAGCTTCAAAAAGGATGGGAAAACACCATAAAAGTATTATAAAAGTCATCCATATTACTGATGTGCACTATAGTTCACAAATATAAGTTATAACATTCTTCAAACTTTTCTTTTTGTGATCGACGGAAGAGGCAAAGTCATATGTGCTTTGAGCGAGATGAGGATGGGTAAATATATTTTTGTTCTCTATTTCTTTTTGAGATTCTCAAGCCCTCTTCTCTACAGCTTGTCAGTATGTCCACAGCAGGAATTGTTGTCAAACCCACAGACCTGCTTAAAATTATTTACCTTCAGACTCCAGCATCCAGATGTCTTGTGCCTTAAGGAAGCATTCATATTCAGGAATGTCTTCCTCTTCTCAATCTCTGCTGTTCTGTTTGCACTGAAGTGTTTTTAAAGCCTCTAGGGGTTTGGAAAAATAACCCTATACATTCACCACATACCATCTGTGGGTTTACGCCAAAGGCCCTTGTGTCACGAGCTGCTGTTTTTTCTGCAATAAACAAACAGTGTTGTGTAAATTTATGCACCCTTGCTGACATGTTATTAATCATTGTCGAGTGGAGCGGCTTTCCATGCT
The DNA here is from genome assembly GCA_039654775.1 of Spinibarbus caldwelli. Lineage (NCBI taxonomy): Eukaryota > Metazoa > Chordata > Actinopteri > Cypriniformes > Cyprinidae > Spinibarbus > Spinibarbus caldwelli. Next base: position 14,697,286 of record CM077266.1, on the reverse strand, counting down.
GATTGTTGCAGCTCTTTCATTGCACAGTTGTCAAGGAAGTTTTCAGCTTATTCAATTTTATAATATTTAAAAAAATGTTTTTCAGGACTCATCACCACCACGTCAAGGAAACTGGACAGAGAGCAACAAGCAGAGCACTTCCTAGAGGTAGTGAATACTTCTTTACCTGTGCCTTAAAAGAGTAATTCAAGCAAGAAAAGAAAAACTGCCATTATTAATGATGCTTTCCATTTGAAGTTCTTTTTGGGATATTCCATTTTTATATCACCGTTTTAATATATTAAAAAAAATAATTTATTCCTGAGATGACAAAGCTGATTAGCAGCCGTTACTCCAGTGTTCAGTGTCACATGATCTTTCAGAAATTGTTCTAATATGCTGGTTTGGTGCTTAAGAATAATTTCTTATTATTATCAATGATGAAAACAGTTGTGTTGATTAATATACTATATTTGCATTTTGCTTTCAAGCTTAAAAAAAAGACAAAAGACTTAAAGCTCTTATCAAAAGACAACCCACATTACATGTTAAGACAGATGACGTTAAACAGTTGTATTTGAATGTGAACATGAAATTGAATGGAGGGAACGATTTACAGTGAAAAATGACTTAAATTATTTCCTGAGTAATATTGTAAGACTTCAGAAGACTTGGAATAGGTAGAGTTGCATACATGGGGTGGGTGATATGAGATATATATCACAATATAGTTATTTTTGCTTTAAATAAGGTCTTTATGATATCAAAATTTTTGATCCCATAGAAATGTCATAATTCTTGCCACCAGTATCTGTATATATAAAAAAAAAAACTAATACTAGTCTAAATTAAAAAAGAAAGTAAACAATTAGCGATTAAAAAAGAATAAGAAACTAATTATAAGCAACAGGACAAAAAAAACAAAAAACTAAAGAACAAATAAATAATAAATGCTACATAATTGTATAAAGTAATCAAATGTATAAAAACACCGCATGTTCTTCACTGTGTAAATTACAATTTTTTTTCTTATTGAAGTTACAAAAGTGATTTAGTCAAGAGCAGTGAGAGATTTTCTCTCTTTTGTTGTTTGATTAACATGAATGACAGACTGGAATATTGGACTGCTGTCACTTTAAGAGCTGCCCGGATCCAATATACTGTTACACATGTGTTTTCTTTCTCAGCTGTTTGCTTTCACTTAAGACCTAAATTACTGTTTTATAAGGATACTTGCAAAGACGAAATATTGACACATATAATTGTGTGTATTTAACCATTCAAGGCGTATAAAGAGGCAAAAAATAACTCTGGTTCAATTCTCCCATGCTCTATGTGCACCGTCTTCATGTGCGCACGCTTCTGTGACAGAAACAATATCTCAGACAGCACACGCATGTAGAGAAATAAGTTCTCTTTCGCTGCTAATTGTGTTTCAATGGCTTAAAATCAGTTGTTTTTAAACCACAATGCTTAAAAATGACCACGTAATACAGCAACGTCACATGAGTGTGAAACCGAGATAAAGACCATAGTCGAAAATCTGTATCGGTTGACAAATTTCTACCAGTTAATCGTGTCTACCGGTATATTGCCCACCCCTGGTATACTGTATTTTATGGTGTATTTATGGTTTGAAATGTTTGGAGTTTGACAGCCATGAACTTTCATTGTATGGAAAAGAGGAGCATGTCTATTCTTTATAATTCCTCTTTTATATTAAATTGAAAAAAAAAAAAGAACATACAGGTTTGGAATGACATGAATGCAAGTAAATAGTAACAGTTTTTATTTTTGGGTGAACTATCCCTTTAAGAGCAAATGCATTTATTCATCGATTCTCAAGCACAGTTTTATTAGTTTATAAAATGAAGTCATGTAATAGTCATAAGTGACAAAACTATGATGTAACTCTTGTACAAAGCAGGCTAAAATGATTACCCATCAACAGCCTCAAGAATTTTATTGATTATCATACAGGATACACACTGACTTATTTATTGATCTGTTTTAAGAACACACTTGTCTGTCTGACGAAATAATGAGATGCTACCAGTAACCTACTGAATTCATTTGAATATAAGGAGAATCAGTTGTAGTATTGAGTGAGGAATGGATTTACACATGTAAAGGCAACAGTGTTTCCATGTGCTTTTTAATTTCTAATGTCTTATAATTTGGTGCAGTACAGCAAACGACTTGTCTACATTTGCATTATGAGTGACAGAGAGGATAAAGCCAGCGCTTACTGACCAAGGACTCTTATTTAACACCAAAACACGTGCAGATGTGCAAATTTTCATACAGTCTGGTGAGCAGCTCTTAAATTGCTGATCAGTCAATGAGGGCAGTACAGTAGCACTGATCAATGGGATGGGTGTGGCTCCCCGTGATCCCTGCTCTACATGGACCGAGCGGAATGAGGGCCATTGATTTTTGTGTTCACTAAATGATGATGCACTCTGCAGCAGGCTTCAAGTTTCAAAGTTCATATCTTACATCTAGTGCCTCAAGGTGCCTGCTTTGACAGCTGCCCAGGCATCAGCGTCTCCAGCGTGTAGCGCTGACGGCGGATGGTGGCCATTAAAGATTTAATTCGTAGAGGCTTTCATGATCCGCTGCTTCTGAGTTTTGCAGTGGTGTAATATGCCCCTGGCCCCAATTTTGTGGCCACTGTCAGATCAAGTTCTGGGAATCTCCAGTGGAGCTCCATGAAGAAGAGTGAGATCACTTGGCTCTTTGTGTGGTTTTCTAAAGAACATATTGTATTGATGTATTTTTCTATTCATTTATTTTAAATAGAGGTTGAGTAGGGACAGTTTTGTTAATAGGCATTTTAGTCTTTTATTAGTGCTGTCAAATGATTAATCACAAGTTTTTGTTTACATAATATTCATGTATATATTTATATTCATATAATTTAATTTATATATAAATATATTTAATATACAAACATAACATATTTTTCTTAAATATATACATGCATGTCTGTCTATTTATATATACGTAATAAATATACACAGTACACACAAATATATTATGTAAACAAAAACTTTTATTTTGGATGCGATTAATCGCGATTAATCATTTGACAGCACTTATCTTTTTTTATTTATCTGGAGAACAGAGAGAGAGATGTAGAGTTGCTGTGAAGTTTCTAAGGTGTGTGAATGGTTTTTGGCTCAATGCTGTGGGGTTTCTAGGGTAGTTGCTAAATGGTCACATACTGGCCCAAGTCAAAAGAGGCCATCTTCAAGGCCCTAGATATGGCTGGAGTCACTCCTTTAATGTAAATCTGAGATTTTTTACCTGTTATAATGTCTGCTTGTCAGAAATCTGGTTGATTGCTTAACTTCAGCTTTCATTTATGTCAGTACAAATGGCATGGGCTGAGTTACAAAATTTAAAGAACAGAAGTCAAATATACTCTAAAATGTGCAATATGTTATGGCGAAGTATTTTGTTTTGATTGTATAAAAATTAAAAGGTACTTAATAGATGCAAATTAATAGATGCAAATCAAATACTAATTCATAAGTTTGGGGTCGGCAAGATTTTTTAAAATGTTTTTTGAAGTCTCTCATGCTTACCAAGACTGCATTCATTTGATTAAAAAATAATAGGAAAACAGTGTTGCAAAATATGACTACAATTAAAAATAATGATTTTTATTTTAATATATTTTAAAATGTAATATTTTCATCTGATGGCAAAGCTGAATTTTCACCATTCATTACTCCAGTCTTCAGTATCACATGGTCTTTCAGAAATCATATGCAGACTAGCTACTCAAGGAACATTTATTGTTATCAATATTGAAAACAGTTGTGCTGCTTCATATTTTTGTAGAATCCATTGTGTTTGAATAAAAATTAATAGAAAGAACAACATATATTTGAAATAGAAATCTTTTGTAACATTATAAATGTCTTAACAGTCTTAGTAGATCAATTTAACTTATCTTTGTTGAAGAAAATATTCATTTATTTCAAATAAAAATCTTACTAACCCCAAACTTTTGAAGGGTAGTATATATAATTTGAGTATAGTGTGTGTGTGTATATATATATATATATATATATAATATATATATATATATAAGTCATGAAGACATGAGTAAAATATATACATGATTGCGTGAATGAAGGTATAAATAGACAACGAGGAAACGTTCGTATAGAGTAAAAACTCCATTTGCAGCTTCCCTGACCTGGTAATATTGGATATTGTCACTGAAATGAAAATATACTGCCTATTTTATCTTCAGAAGCTGTGGATTTTTCACCATAATTTTGTTTATATGTGTTTATCTAGGTTACAGTTATGGATGGAGGAGGGATCTTCAGGCAGTCCACTGTCTGGGTGATAGTGCATGTTCAAGATGAGAATGACAATATGCCTGAATTCAAAGAGTCTGTGTACCGCATCAGCCTTCCGGAGCGGGACCGTAACAAACGCGGTGATCCTGTCTACAGAGTCTTCGCTTACGATCGAGATGAAGGGTCCAATGCAGATCTCACGTACAGCATCGTGGATGGAAATGACGACGGCAAATTCGTAATCGATGCCAAGACAGCCATGGTGTCTTCCAGGAAGATGGTGACAGCTGGTGGCTATGATATACTCACGGTAAAGTATCAGACAGATGGGCACTTCAGTGGATATTAAAGAAAGTTTTTTCTTTAAAGCAGCATAAAGTTTTCAGCCTTTCTACTTCATATTTTCTCAGATAAAAGCCATTGACAATGGGACCCCTCAGAAGTGGTCGACTGCCCGTTTGCATGTTGAATGGATTCGGAAGCCCTTGCCTTCACCACAAGCCTTGCGATTTACCGCAGCCGTTTACAACTTCACAGTGGCGGAAAACGCCAAAGTGTACGAGTCAGTTGGAGTGGTCTCTGTTTGGCAGACAGAAACTCCTTTATGGTTCGACATCATTGGTGAGCATAAATAATGCAGCAGTTTCAGTCATAAATTAAGTCGGGATGCAAACTTTAATGTCCCTGATATTACTGATGTTACTGTCTGCTTTGGATGAATCGCTTGTGATGTAGCATTCCTCATTTGCTTCGAATAAAACTGTGCAGATAAATGAGTAAATGTAAATGTAATTTAAAGGAGTGGATATCTGTGGTAAACTATTCTGACAATGATTTACTCCATTTGCTTGTTGCTTACAGCTCTTCTACATATTTATCATTTGCACCTATACTTTCTACTCAACGGAAGATTCATGGATGGTTAAGTTAGTCAACTAAAATATGCAAAGAGGGTAATTTTGATGAAACCCTCTCAGTATTTGGGATTTCGCTGAGCTTTGCAGATGTTGTCCCACATTTTGGAATTGCTTGTGTAAATTTTAGTTGGAAAACTCTCGAAAAAATTAGCATTTAAAAATATGTCTAGCTTAATATGAGCTTGTAACTTCAATGTCAGTTTTTTGTTTTCTTTTTCTCTCTGTTTATCTGTATCTGTTTCTGAGAAGGTGGAAGAACGTCCCGGGAGATGTTTTATATACCACAGAGCTCCTGTGGTGGAAACTGTTCATCTGACAGTGGTAGGCTAACTGTCAGTATTTTGTAGTTCTTTTCCTAAGCGTGAAGGGTTGGCTGGTTTATCTGATACTTTTAGATACTCGCTTTAAAAACTCCATTTTCTGCAGGGCAAACGTGAAGCGCTCAATCCTGTAAACACTTTGAGTGCTGAGATACCTTCCAGACTTTGGGTCTTCTGATCTCACTTAAGTGCAGTGGAAATTGAGTGGAATTGGAACAGATGCATGCAATGCATACTAAAGATGCTCAGAAAGTTTGCCCTTATCCGTCAGAATGGACCTGAATTAATGATTTGAGAATCTGCCATGAAGAGGCCTGAACTTGACACAGATGTTTGTGGGAGTCGAAGATAAGAGACCTGAGGCTGATGGGAAAGATCCCAACATAAAGCAGTTGATGTTTCGAAAGCCGTGAAACTTTGATGAATCACTGTGAAACATAAAAAATATATTACTCACAGACATGCCAAACTGCATGACAGTTCGATTGGTAGAGTGTTTACCTTGATCCTTTTCTGCTAAACCTTTACCTCTTCGTTGGATTTATAAGTGCATGCAAAGCATTTTCTATCACTTCTCATTTTTTAGTTCATGCTAACTCTGATTTCTTGGTGTAATAGGTAACTATGATGGTCCATTTGATATTCAGAGAGGGAAGGGGACCATAGTAATAGCCAGACCTCTAGATGCAGAGACACAGTCGCTATACAACATGACGGTACTGGTGACAGATGGGACGAACACCGCTACTACACAGGTAGGTGTATTTTTAGTTATGCAAACCCCTTGGAAACTTTTCCTAACAGATGTTACAAGTCTGCTAACTTTGCCAGAAACTTTGCAAAACGAATATTCCTGGCAGCTGTGGTTGAAATATCCAAGAGAGAAACGTCTGTAAGATTTTAAGCAGCGTGCCAGCTTTTATCTAATTTTATCAATACAAGTTTGCTGTGTGAAAGAGATATCTATATAATCTTTACTGAAAATGTCTTCAGATATGCCAGGGGCTGCTGAGTATTCCAGTGTCCCAGAAACCTACATTGTATTGTCACTCTAGCATGTGCGTTTTCTGTTTCTTATTTAAGCTGTTTTGACATAAGTGCCTATTGCAACAGTGTAGATTACTCATGCATCTGTTTAACTGAGATTGAATGTCTCTGTGAAAGCTAAAACTGACTCTTTCTGCTGTATCTACAGATTTACATAAAGGTTTTGGACAGCAATGACAACAGTCCTATTTTCTCTGAGCGTACATATGAAGTCTCAGTGTCTGAGGATACGCCAGCCGACACTGAGGTCTTGCGAGTCCGGGCCAGGGACAAGGATGAACGGGCAAAGTTGAGCTATTCTATCCATGGCAGCGTTGATCCGGCAAGCATGCGGATGTTTAGGATCAATCCTGGTACTGGTGTCATGTACACAGCAGATCGACTGGACTATGAGACCCGCACTCAGCACATCCTTACTATTATGGTGAGAATCAACATTTGTATTATTAAATGTGTATTATGATTAGTGATTTCAAAGCTGAAACAGACCATTTCACATGTCATACAGTGGGGTCCAAAGGTCTGAGATCACTAATGAAAATGCTTCTTAATTTGCATTTTTCTAATTTAATAAGATAATAAAAATAATTATATATTATAATTATAATAAAGAATAATTATAAGTATTTTTAAAATAATACTTAATTTGTTAATTTAATTTCATTTAGATTTAGTCATTTAATTTAATTTAAAATATATAAATTAAATTATTAAATATAAATTAGTGCTGTCAAACGATTAATCACGATTAATCACATCCAAAATAAAAGTTTTTTTTTTACATGATATATGTGTGTGTAATGTGTATATTTATTATGTGTATATATACATACATACACACACATGCATGTATACATTTAAGAAACATGTTATATTTGTATATTAAATATATTTATATATAATATAAATATAAATATATGCATGTAAATATTTTCAAAATATATACTGTATGAGCGTGTATTTATATATACATAATAAATATGCACAGTACACACACTTATATTATGTAAACAAAAACTTTTATTTTGGATGCGATTAATCATGGTTAATCGTTTGACAGCACTAATAAAAATATATAATGTATTGTCAACACCATAAATTTATAAATATATTAAAATGTTCACAAAGTAGTTTTAAATGGTTAAAAATTAAAAGCTTTATATTTGTTTCCAGATTTTTTTTTTAGATCAATGTGGACTCTTAAACCCCACTGTGTGTTTACTGTATATGGTATTTTAAATAATCATAAATATAGCCCAGCATACCAGATTTTATATTTTGGCAATTTACATTTTTAACTGCTCCTTTCTGTCTGCTGTCTTACTTCTTTTTTTCTCTTTTTACTTGTTTCCTCACAAATCTTTTCCATGCAAAATCTTAGTTTTTCTCATTAGGTCTGTTGCCCTGTCTCTCCTCCTCTTTTTTAGGTGAAAGATCAAGAATTTCCCTATTATAGAGACCTGGCACGCATTATTGTGACCTTGGAGGATGCCAATGATCAGCCTCCCTTTTTTACTCGCACTATTTATGACAGTACAGTGTTTGAGTCGGCCCTTCCAGGAACGTCAGCTTTGCAGGTGATCGCACTAGACAGAGACTCAGGGAGAAACGGGGAGATAGTTTACTCAATTGATGCAGGTAAACACGCTCTTGAATTTATTACGCTCCCTGATAACATTTCCATTGTTCAGCTGTTTTGAGTAAAACTGATTGTCTGTTCCACAGAGTGTGATGCATTAGCTCATTCTTTTAACCTGTCATGAATCTTAAATTTATCTTTGATGTATCCTTTACCCGACATGTCCCTTTTCATCATGAACTGACAGGTACGTGTAATTTTTTTCCACAGGAAACACTGGTGGCATATTTGGAATAGATCCATTATTTGGCATCATTTCAGTAGCCAGAGAGCTGGACCTTACTACTGTGGGTTTTTATACCCTTACTGTGAGAGCCACAGATGGAGGTACTCCAGCGTTAAGTAGCACCACTACTGCTAGGATCGCTATCTCTCTGTCTGATTTCTCTAGTCCAAAGTTTGCCCAACAAGAATACCAGGCTGAGATCACTGAGAATGTGGCTATTGGGACTTTTGTCATATTGGTCTGTGCAATTAGCCGAACCACACTGATTTATGACATTATACAAGGAAATGATGAAAGGAAGTTTAAAATAAACCGTTACACAGGTGTCATCACAACACAAAGGAATTTTGACTTTGAGATGACCTCTTCATATATGCTGGTGATCCAGGCTGTAAACATGGCTGGGATTGCCTCCAGTGTTACTGTCTGCATCCAAGTGGTTGATGAAAATGATAATCCTCCAGTTTTTCAGGAGCTCACATATACAGGGACCATCAGTGAGGCAGCCCCCATCAATAGTGTGGTGATAAGTGAGGATGGAAAGCCCCTGGTAATTGAAGCCACAGATGCTGACAAGAATCACAATGCCCTCCTGGTCTTCCAGATTGTGGAGGACACAGCAAAATTGTTCTTTACTGTGGACTCAGGAACAGGCTCCATCAGAACTATAGCTAAACTGGACTATGAAACATTCAGTTCTTTTTATTTTTCTGTTAATGTGAGGGACAGTGGCAGGCCTCAGCTGACAGTAGAGAAGCCAGCCAAGGTCCTAATCAGGGTTGTGAACATCAATGACTCTCCCCCTCAGTTCTCACAAGAAGCTTATGACACTGTTTTGCTTCTTCCAACATACGTTGGGGTTGAGGTTCTGAGAGTAGAAGCCACTGATCCAGACATGACCACTGATCTGATGTATTCCTTGGCTGATAGCAACTTGGAGCACTTCGAAATGGACTCATCATCGGGCATACTCACGGTCAAAAACAATAAACTCTCCAAAGACCGCTATCGTTTCAATGTCAAAGTGTCAGACGGGCGGTACTTTTGCACAGCACTCGTGACTGTGTTAGTTAGGGAGGCTATGCACAGTGGCCTGCTCTTTAGTCAAACCACATACTTCTCCTCTGTACTGGAGAACAGTGTGAACATTACCACTGTGAGCATTGTAAATGCTGTAGGAAACCGCTTAAATGAACCACTAAAGTACACGCTTTTGAATGCAGGGACACGCTTTACAATTCGTACCACATCAGGAGTCATTCAAACCACAGGAGTCCCTTTCGATCGAGAACAACAGGAACTGTATGAGCTGGTGGTTGAGGCGAGTAGAGAATATGACCAGCTGCGAGTTGCTAGAGTAACCGTCAGAGTAGAAGTTGAGGATGTTAACGACAATGCCCCTGAGTTTCTAGGCCTTCCCTATTATGCGGCTGTGCAGGTTGATGCAAAACCTGGCTCATCTATCTTCCAGGTGTCTGCGACAGATTTGGACAAAGGGATAAATGGAGCTGTGTATTATGAGCTTAAGGAGGACCATCCACATTTTGAGGTGAATAAGCTCACCGGGGAGCTTACTCTTAAAAGGGCCTTTGATGCAGACTTGTCCAATGTTGAATATCCGCTGGCTGTCCTTGCTCGTGATGCAGGCTACCCCTCCCTCTTCACTGTTGTCGAGCTTCCAGTTACAGTTGTGAACAAGGCCATGCCTGTTTTTGACAAGTCATTTTATGGCATATCAGTTAGAGAGGATATTGCAGTGTCAACTCCCATATTATGCATAAATGCCACCAGCCCAGAGGGCCAAAACATTATATACACTATTGTGGAAGGGGATCCTTCCTTCCAATTTGACATTGGCTTTGACAGTGGTGTGATTAGTGTCATATATCCTTTAGACTATGAAACCACACCCTACTACAGGCTAACCATCAGGTCTACAGACACTCTCACTGGAGCCAGATCCGCAGTAGATGTGGACATAGTTGTGGTGGATGTAAATGACAATGCCCCTGCATTTCGTAATGCATCATACACCACCACTTTAGCAGAAAACTCAATGATCGGGTCTAGCGTGATACAGCTTTGGGCGACAGACAAGGATTCTGAAAAAAACAGTGTAATTAACTATCAAATTCTCTCTGATGGATTTAACAGCACAGATTACTTTCACATTGACAGCACTAGTGGACTCATGTTAACAGCCCGTCTTCTAGACTACGAACTTACACCGAGCTTTAGCTTTATCGTTAGGGCAACAGACAACGGTTTCCCATCCCAGAGCAGTGAGGTCACGGTCACCGTCTTAGTGAGTGACGTGAATGACAACCCACCATCCTTCAGCCAGCCACTTTACGAAGCTTTTGTGAGCGAACTGGCTCCCAGAGGGCACATTGTGACATGTGTTCAAGCTTCTGATGCAGACAGCTCAGATGCCGAGAGATTGAGGTACAGCATACTCTCTGGAGATGAGAAAATGAACTTCATAATAGATTCTCAGACAGGTGTCATTTCCTTGTCCAGCCAGCGCAGACAGGGGATACGGCCAGCATACAACCTCAATGTGTCTGTATCAGATGGGGTCTTCACCAACACTGCACAGGTGAACATTCGAGTCATGGGGGCCAACCTTTACAGCCCTGTCTTTAGTCAAAGGTTCTACTTGGCGGAGGTCCGCGAGAATGCCCCAGCAGGCACCAAAGTCATTCAGGTGCGTGCCACAGATGAGGACTCGGGGATTTTTGGTCAGATCATGTATTCCTTTATCAATGACCTTGGAAAGACTCAGTTTTACATTGGAGCCGATGGCCTGATAACTACAGCTCAGAAACTCGACAGAGAGAAACCAATAAACAGAGACATTGTGCTAACTGTTATGGCGCTCGATGGTGGGGGAAGAGCATCCTTCTGCACGGTTAGGGTAATTCTTGCTGACGAAAATGATAATGCACCACGTTTCAGGGCTGTGGAGTATAGAGTTAGCATAAAGGCTAATGTGCCAATGGGATCACTGGTGACTCAAATCCAGGCTCAGGATCCAGATTCCGGCGATAATGGCAGAGTTAGCTACTCGCTGTACAGTGAGGCAAGGCTTCCTCTAGTGGATGTGCTGGAGATTGAGCCTGACAGTGGCTGGATGGTCACAAAGGGAAGCATGGCGCATCTGAGAGGAACAGTTCTCTCCTTTTTTGTCAAAGCTACTGACGGAGGTGTTCCAGCCAAACATTCCCTTGTGTCTGCATTTATTCATGTCTTACCACCTGATGCAAATGTGCCCTCCTTCACCCAACCCCAGTACTCCTACACGGTGCCAGAGGACACACCTGTTGGGACAGTCTTGGGATCAGTGTACTTAAGTCCTGGTCAGACTGCTTTCTTTTCTGTGGTAAATGGAGAGACTGGGGAGAGTAACCAGGGTGGGACATTTTTGGTTGAGAGAGAAACTGGACTTCTAAGGCTTGTTAACCCCCTTGATTATGAACTCATCAACATTTACCGTTTCAAAGTTGCAGCCACCATGAGACAGGCATTGGTTGAGTCCATGTCTGTAGTGGATGTAGAAGTCAAGGTGCTGGATGTGAATGACAACAAACCATTATTCGAAACCAGTTCTTATGTGGCCATGGTTATGGAAGGTATGCCTAGGGGTACACGGGTTATCCAGGTACGAGCGCTCGACCCTGATTGGGGCTCTAATGGACAGGTTAATTACAGCCTTGGACCAACCCTAAACCAAGAGCAGGACAAAGCTAGTGGATCTAAATCTGCCGCTGGTGCCATGTTTGTTATTGACAGCAAGACTGGTTGGATCACCACTCTCGGTGACCTGGATCATGAGATGTGCCCATCTTACACCTTCAGCGTGGTGGCGTCTGATCTAGGTGAGGGTGTCTCGCTTTCCTCCACAGCGGTAGTGACCGTTGCAATCGCAGACGTTAATGACAACCCCCCAACCTTCGAGAGAGAGTACTACAGAGGTGCTGTGCGAGAGAGTGACCCACTGGGAGAAGTGGTTTCGGTGCTGAGCACTCGTGACGGGGACAGCTCTGATCAGAATCGGCTTGTCAGCTTCCATATCACAGGTGTGTATTAAAGTAGGCCACTGGAGGATGATTTATGGCTCACAGAGGCTCTCCGGGAAAGATAATCACATTGAAAGGGTTTAATTTAATGAACTAAGTGTGCAAAAGCTATATGAGTAAAGAGCCATCTGCTTTATGTGTCACATTACTTTATTTAAAGCCCATCTGGGGATGTGAACAGATTGTTAGAATTAAGCTCAGTTTATTGTTTCCAATAACTTGGGATACAATATATACCCTCTCCAAAAGTGTCCCTAAGTGTTCTGGTTCACTTAACATGCTCTTATTTTGATATGTGTTAGCACATTTTAATTTGATGTGTTCAATACAGTTTATGAAATATATGCATATAGTTTTATACTACATAAAGAACAGCACCACCTTAACAGCATATAAACTCTGTAATGTGTTTATGGAAATAACGGTTTGGTCTCTGTGCAGGCCAGAGTTTCACAAATCCACCTTGCTCATTTCTCTCAATTCTGTTGCCATCTTTTTGACTCAGGAGGAAACCCCAAGGGTGTATTTGCGCTGGCTCCCGTTCAGGGGGACTGGAAGGTCTTCGTGAAGCGGCCTTTGGACAGAGAGGAGCAGGATCGATACCTGCTCAATATCACAGCCAGCGACGGCCTGTTTGTAACCCGCATAGGCATGGAGGTCACTGTCATGGATGCCAATGACAACAGCCCCATCTGCAATCAGGTCTAAGCAATTGATTTAGGCTGGCATTTGTCATCTCATACAGCCCAAGTTAACAACTACCATGTTTAATGCTTGCATGCTGATGTACGTAAATGAAGTTTTGGTATGCAAAAGTATTAAGAATTCAATACACTATCTGAATACATTTTCATCATTATTTTTTAGGCGCAATATGAGGCCTCATTTCCAGAAGATGTGCCTATTAATACTGCTATTCTGATAGTTGGAGCAACAGACTTGGACAGTGGTGTCAATGCAGAAATTCAGTATTCTCTGTTTGGCATTGGCGTTGAAGATTTTTACATGGATGCAAATACTGGTATTTCTGTACAAATTCCTTTTGACATGTGCTTTTATACTTTCGATGCTTTTAATTTTTCATTTTCTTAAGGCTTGAATGAATACACTACATGACTTTTGTCCAGACTTTTTCCCCTAAAAAAAACATTAATACAGGTGCATCTCAATAAATTAGAATGTCGTGGAAAAGTTCATTTATTTCAGTAATTCAACTCAAATTATGAAATTCGTGTATTAAATAAATTCAATGCACACAGACTGAAGTAGTTTAAGTCTTTGGTTCTTTTAATTGTGATGATTTTGGCTCACATTTAACAAACACCCACCAATTCACTATCTCAATAAATTAGAATACTTCATAAGACCAATTAAAAAAAAACATTTTAGTGAATTGTTGGCCTTCTGGAAAGTATGTTCATTTACTGTATATTTACTCAATACTTGGTAGGTGCTCCTTTTGCTTTAATTACTGCCTCAATTCTGCGTGGCATGGAGGTGATCAGTTTGTGGCACTGCTGAGGTGGTATGGAAGCCCAGGTTTCTTTGACAGTGGCCTTCAGCTCATCTGCATTTTTTGGTCTTTTGTTTCTCATTTTCCTCTTCACAATACCCCATAGATTCTCTATGGGGTTCAGGTCTGGTGAGTTTGCTGGCCAGTCAAGCACACCAACACCATGGTCATTTAACCAACTTTTGGTGCTTTTGGCAGTGTGGGCAGGTGCCAAATCCTGCTGGAAAATGAAATCAGCATCTTTAAAAAGCTGGTCAGCAGAAGGAAGCATGAAGTGCTCCAAAATTTCTTGGTAAACGGGTGCAGTGACTTTGGTTTTCAAAAAACACAATGGACCAACACCAGCAGATGACATTGCACCCCAAATCATCACAGACTGTGGAAACTTAACACTGGACTTCAAGCAACTTACGCTATGAGCTTCTCCACCCTTCCTCCAGACTCTAGGACCTTGGTTTCCAAATGAAATACAAAACTTGCTCTCATCTGAAAAGAGGACTTTGGACCACTGGGCAACAGTCCAGTTCTTCTCCTCCTTAGCCCAGGTAAGACGCCTCTGACGTTGTCTGTAGTTCAGGAGTGGCTTAACAAGAGGAATACGACAACTGTAGCCAAATTCCTTGACACGTCTGTGTGTGGTGGCTCTTGATGCCTTGACCCCAGCCTCAGTCCATTCCTTGTGAAGTTCACCCAAATTCTTGAATCGATTTTGCTTGACAATCCTCATAAGGCTGCGGTTCTCTCGGTTGGTTGTGCATCTCTTTCTTCCACACTTTTTCCTTCCACTCAACTTTCTGTTAACATGCTTGGATACAGCACTCTGTGAACAACCAGCTTCTTTGGCAATGAATGTTTGTGGCTTACCCTCCTTGTGAAGGGTGTCAATGATTGTCTTCTGGACAATTGTCAGATCAGCAGTCTTCCCCATGATTGTGTAGCCTAGTGAACCAAACTGAGAGAGCATTTTGAAGGCTCAGGAAACCTTTGCAGGTGTTTTGAGTTGATTAGCTGATTGGCATGTCACCATATTCTAATTTGTTGAGATGGTGAATTGGTGGGTTTTTGTTAAATGTGA
The DNA here is from genome assembly GCA_039654775.1 of Spinibarbus caldwelli. NCBI lineage: Eukaryota > Metazoa > Chordata > Actinopteri > Cypriniformes > Cyprinidae > Spinibarbus > Spinibarbus caldwelli. The sequence continues at coordinate 14,682,172 of CM077266.1, read as the reverse complement.
GCCAAAATCATCACAATTAAAAGAACCAAAGACTTAAACTACTTCAGTCTGTGTGCACTGAATTTATTTACATACACTTCCTCATAATTACAACTTGGAACAATACAGCATGCTTCATATTTTAATTCAGCTGCTTATAAAATCTGTAAGCAATACAAACACTTTTAGAATTCTTAATAAAATTCAAACTGCAAATATGAATGGCTTCTGGTTCAAAGGTAAACTTATATTTATTGGTCAAACACTTAATACTTCTAAGCCGTCTACCAGAAGGCATTATCTCAAAGTGCAAGGGGTGCGTGTCATTATTCATCATGATACACTTAGCTTTCCTTATTACTTGCTGCCCATAAAATTCAGTTAGGCTCCGCAGTGGCACACCAGTAATTTTTGAGCAAGTTCTAACAATGTTTGGAGGCGATTCTTATTCTTAATAGAAATAGATGCAAACCACCATAAGAATGAAAAACTTGAGACACTCTCATTAAAAGTATTAAAAAATACACTCAAAATAAATTTTTGTATACAAAAAGAATTCAGTTTCTTCAGGGCAAACATTCTGCTGAAACTTTAAAGTTGTGTCAGAAATGGCACCAAGGTATTTGTACTCCTCTACTTTATCGACCTCTCTGTACTGAATTAGCAGTGGTTGCACCTTTGGAGCATTTTTTCTGAAATCAATCACCATCTCTTTGGTTTTTGTTATATTTAGTCTCAGCTATGATTTGTTGCACCATGTAATAAACTTAAGAATTGCATGACTATCGTCACGCTTTGAGCTTGATAGCAAGGATAGGAACACTGTATCATGTGCATATTTAACAACATAATAATTATCCTCATAACTTTGACACTCATTTGTATAAATGATAAAAAGAATTGATGACAGTACACAGCCCTGTGGAGACCCAATGGATGTACAAAGTGTATCTGATAAAACTCCGTTCATCTTAACCCTTTGCTCCCTGCAAGTTAATAAGCAAATGTCTATCTGCAAGGCACAACTCACTAGGGGAAAATGTATGAGTATCTGCTCAAATCTAGTTTTGCAATTAACATGGAGCTAAAAAGTAAAGAGCATGTGGTTAATCATTAATGGTCAGGTCAATGTCAAAAAAAGTTAGTTACTTTTTAATTAGAGCTTGTGGTGAGATAGACTGTTGTATGTTGGACCGAAGCATCATGGTTCAGTTCCTTAAAAAATCCAGGTTCCGTAAAACCAGTCCATGACTAACATTGTACTCATACTTTCCAAATGTTGGTGGAGATTGTTTGGAATTGACAGTATTACCTAGATTACATATGACAGACTATGATCATTTTATGTCTGAGGATATCAAACATGTTATATATATTTTGGGATGATTAGACATTTTATGCATGAGTTTGTTTGAGTTTGCAGTGATTTGCGAGTATGGCAGTGAATGCTCTTTGCTTTAGTATATGATGCCCGTTTTTTCTCTGTAACCATGTGTTAAAAAGTTGTGTATTCCAGCATTCAATTCATTTTAATAAATTGAATATTTTTAGGATTTCAGATATCTTTAATACAAGTTTGCCTGTTATCCCAGATTGACAGAAAAGTTGAAAGTATCTTAAGATAGATGACAGTAATTTAGTAATTAATTCATTGACGTCATAAGTATCTTGTAAGTAACTTACAATACCTCTTATTCATCTGACTGAAGTTTTTACTTGATGCAGCTCTGGCCCATGGTTCTGAAATCCATCCTGTGAGTCTTTGCACTTTTCTTATGTCTCTCTGTTTTGGTGCCAGGTGAACTGAAGACGGCTTCTTTATTGGACCGTGAGAGAACTGCAGGTTATAAGTTGATAGCACAGGCTACAGATGGAGGAGGGCTGTTCTGTCGCTCTGAAATTTCTCTGACCATTCTGGATGTTAATGATAATGCACCATCATTTGCCTTCACACGGTTCATGGCGAGTGTATATGAGAACGCGGCACCCAAGGCCTTGCTCACACGCCTTCGGGCTAATGATCCAGATGAAGGTAAGTATTTCACAGTGTAACATTTAGGTTCAACTTTATATGAGTGTATAAGAGGTCCTGACTGATGACAACTGCTTTTTTCCTTCACCACTTCATTTGAAATAGTCCTGCAATGTGATTTTAAAAACAATAAATATCAGCTCATAAAAAAAAACAATAATAATTATTTAAAAAAAAAAATAGCGAAAATGTTTTTAAGTACAGACCATACTTTTTTTTTTTTTTTTTTTTTTTTTTTTTTTCAAATGATCAAAGTTCCTTTTTGGATCATAAAACTTGGACACATCATTATTGCACGTCTGATGTATTTTTTATTTTAGCAAAATTATAGTCCAAAAATATGCCTTCTCCCAGGTCTAAACAGGAAGATCGTGTACTCACTTGTTGACTCTGCTGGTGGCATGTTCTCCACTGACCCATCCTCTGGTGTGTTGATCCTGGAGAAGCCTCTGGACCGAGAGGTGCAAGATTCGTATCAGATCAGGATCAAGGCTACCGACCGAGCAGGGGCCGATGGCTCGCTCTCCACCGAGGTGGACCTCACCATCATGGTTCTGGACGTGAACGACAACCCGCCTGTGTTTCAAAAGCAAGATTACGTGGTCACAGTGCCTGAAGATGTTACTGTAGGAACAGAAGTGCTGCGAGTCTTTGCCACGAGTAGTGACATTGGAGTGAATGCAGAAATCTACTATAGATTCTTGTCTGGAAATGAGCTGGGGAAGTTTTCCATTGATGATTCAACAGGCAAGGCGGAGAAACGCACGTTTTCTGCATATATAAAATGTATTTCTGGTCTAACAATGTTTTGTTAGAGTTCTTCTGGGAGCTCACTTGTGATTAATACAGACAAAGGCTTATTGTCAGTTCATTTATTGTTGCTCTTTCATGAATCATTGAAAGAAATGTAAGAAAGTCTATTGACTGTGGACAAGACATTATGATTTGATAAATTGTGTCTGTTAAAACAGCACAATATAAGTGCAGCGAATGGGAAAATTAGTTATGAATGCTCCACGAAACTCTAATAACAGTGCTTAACATGCAGAAAACATGTGAACGGTTATTGAGAGCGCTCTTTGTCTCCTAAAAAGATGTGGGCAGTCAGTGGAAACGCTGAAATATTGCATCATTTTTACAGTTATATCACTTCCCATGCATTCAGTTTTGACAAAAGTGTAAAGTGCTTTAGCCTAAACCTGTACTTTGAAAGAATTTAGCTCTTGAAGGCACAGCTGGGAAGTACTTTCTTTTGGTTATTGTGCGTGAACTAAATATTCAGGCTTTTAATGCGTCCCAAGGAGCCTTTGTATTGCGAGTTATGTAACTGTGTTGTCTGTCATATTCATACAAATTAATTGGCTTTACTCTGACTCATATCTCGCATGATTTCAGGCATCATTTCTGTGGCGGATGATCTTGACTATGAGCTCTGCAAGGATTTTTTCCTGAATGTCGAGGCCTTTGATGGTGGAACGCCTCCCTTGAGAGTCACGACAATAGTGACCATAGAGCTTCTGGATGTCAATGACAACTCGCCTTCATTCAGCGAGGACATCTACAATGTTCTGATCAGCGAGGACGTAGCCATTGGAGAGACGGTCACGAGGGTAAAGTTCTCTCATTAGCCGAGCCACTTCATTGGCATTTAATTAGCCGCAGACATCATTTAAATTTCACAGCTAGCATATAATTAAGCTTATTGCTCGCATAAATCCCCTTAATGAACTTACATTAGTTATTCATTTGTACTGTGTACTTGAGCTGTAATATAATTTACCGTAGGAGGGTGTAATTTGCTTCATGATCCGTATAAATTCAGGGAATTTTAGCCTCTAGAAATACACTAGAATTTAGTTTGTTATCTGTGTTTGTTGTGTGCAGCTGTTTGCAGAAGACCTGGACAGTCAGATCAATGGGCGAATCACTTATTCCATTCTGAAAGGGGACCGTGAAAATCAGTTTTGGATCGACCCTGTCACCGGGCTTCTGAAAGTTAACAAGGCACTGGACAGGGAGACGGTTAGTCCTTGGAATGAGCTCGGTTACTTTGGCTAATGAATCTTGACATCCTTGCGCTGTGGCTCTTCTAGACACTCTCCTGAGATATTTCATGATTTTGGCCAATTATCTTTAAATCAGCCGTAATGTCTTTAATTAGGCTATGTAGGGCTGAAACTGAGTGACTGTGGGTGAGCGAACAGTCCTGTTCTTTTTTAAAAAAGACATTTATCGAGAGTTGAGTCATTCTGAACTCTTTTTGCCTGACATTTATCCTCCTGTCTCGGTTGCTTAAGGTCTCCAGCTACTCATTGTCTGTGCAAGCGTTTGACAGCGGGTCACCTGCCAAGTCAACCACTGTGAATGTCAATATCGAGATTGCCGATGTGAACGACAACCCGCCGATCTTCTCTCCCGCTAATGCTTCAGCTGTTATTCAGGTGTGAGAGACAGTTTTAACTCTTTTGTTTGCAACAATAGACATTGTCACATACCTATATGCAACATGTTACGTTACCACAAGATATATAATGGTTTTAATGTAGTTTATCATCAATAATGTGTCATTAGATTAGATTTAATCTACATGATTGTTAGGACGGAGATGTGTTAATTAATAGCATCTCTGATTTAAACTTCAATTGCAAAAATGGTTTTAGAATTTGTACGTTTAATTCTTTTTTTTTTTTTTTTTTCCTTTGTGAATCAGTTCAAACTGCCTGTTTTGGTTATTCAGAACTTGAAATATTCCAAGTGTGACATTTTAAATGTATTTAAATGCTTTAGTAAAATATACACTGCCATTTGGGGTTGGTAAGATTTTTGAAAGTTGTTGAAAGAAGTGTTGAATGGCCAAAGAAGGATTTATTGATCAATAATACAGTAAAAAAAAAACATTAAACAAAACGGTAATATTGTGAAATATTATTAGAGTTTAAAATAACTTTTCTATTTAAAAAAATTCTAATTTATAATTTATTCTTGTGATTCCAAAGCTGAATTTTCAGCCGCATTGCTGCAGTCTTCAGTGTCACATGATCCTTTAGAAATCATTCTAATATGCTGATTTGATGCTCAAGAAGTATTTCTTATCATCAATGTTGAATCAGTTGTGCTGCTTAGTTTTTTTTTGTGGAATCCATGATTTTTTCATGATTCTTTGATTAAAAAAAGATAGAAAGTTCAAAAGAACAGCATTTATTTGAAATAGATTTTTTTTTTGTAATATTGTAAATGTCTCTTTTGTAACTTTTTTTAATCAATTTAATGCACCCTTGAATAAAAGGTTTAATTTCTTAAAAAAAAAAAAAAAAACCTAAACCTTTGATCAAGTGTGTTGGTCAATATTGCAGTTTATGACTGTTAAATGGAAAACTGGAAACTTATTGCTATATTTTATGTATTGCTCTTATCATTTAGCACTTACTTGTTTGAAAATAAGGGTACTCTTTTTTTTTTTTTTTTTTTTTAAAAATCACCCTTTCAAGCCATTTTGGTACATATACATAAATATTGAGTTATATTGTAAAAAGGCAGAAAAATATCGAAATACAGTTCCCCTGCTTTTAAGTATTACATTTCGGCACGTAACTCATCTCCCTATGGAAATGAATTGTACTGCTTGTTGAGGAGAGGTGTGCAGTGACTTATGATCTACCCCTGCCGGATGATGAAGTGTCTAAGAAATCTCATAGACTTACTCTAAAGGAAGTACCTGAGCAATATATATGGACTGGAATGTCATATAAATTTAGGGTGGGGGTTTTGACTAGGTCTAGGAGACAACCACCTAACAATTACCCTGGACACTCAATAAATTTATACCAACAACCAGGCAACCAGCAACTGCACACTAGCATTATAGTATAGACTTTTGTATGGTCAAGCATCACTCACATTTTCTTCAGAAAACATCAAAATCTTGACCTTTTAGACCTTTTTTGAATTTCAGAAGTACTATCTTAATTCTATTTTCTTTTTTCTTTTTTTCTTAAGTTGAACAAGCCTGCAGGAACTACAATCCTCTCACTATCAGTTTCTGATAAGGACTCCTCTAGAAATGGTGCACCTTTTGAGTTTCGCATTGTGTCTGGAAATGAGGGCAATGCTTTCAGTCTGGATCAGAATGGAGAATTACGGACAAGCCGAGTATTTGGTCCTGATGCAACACGAGAGTATACGCTTGAGATACAGGTTAGTGCAACAGCTCAAAAAAGTGAACTGTCAGTTAAAAGTGAATTCAGAATTACAGAATTCTCATGCAGGTGTTTCTTCAACTGTGAGCACTTTTGACCTCTGTAAACACATTTTTCCAGAATGAAATGTCTGACTTCTTTGCTTTTCTAAGGCTAATTTCATAACTCATTTTTTTTATATATATATATATATATATATATATATATATATATATATATATATATATATATATATATATATATATATATATATATATATATATATATATATATATATATATATATTAAATAAATTACAAATAATTTATATAACAAAATAATGCAAAATTTGACCAAAATGTAATTTTTTAATAAATAACAAAAGTAACAATATTCTGTTCCCAAGTTAAATTTACTTTGATTTCTCTTTTTGTCACATATTACAGGTCCCATATTTCATATCAAGTATGCTCTTCACTGATACTGTTAATAGTTAATAAAATTAGTTATTTAACTCCTTGTTTGATGATCATAGTTTTAAATATACAGGTGCATCTCAATAAATTAGAATGTCGTGGAAAAGTTAATTTATTTCAGTAATTCAACTCAAATTGTGAAACTCGTGTATTAAATAAATTCAGTGCACATAGACTGAAGTAGTTTAAGTCTTTGGTTCTTTTAAAGATGCTGATTTCATTTTTCAGCAGTATTTGGCACCTGACCACACTGCCAAAAGCACCAAAAGTTGGTTAAATGACCATGGTATTGGTGTGCTTGACTGGCCAGTAAACTCATCAGACCTGAACCTCATAGAGAATCTATGGGGTATTGTCAAGAGGAAAATGAGAAACGAGACCAAAAAATGCAGATGAGCTGAAGGCCACTGTCAAAGAAACCTGGGCTTCCATACCACCTCAGCAGTGCCACAAACTGATCACCTCCATGCCACGCCAAATTGAGGCAGTAATTAAAGCAAAAGGAGCCCCTACCAAGTATTGAGTACATATACAGTAAATGAACATACTTTCCAGAAGGCCAACAATTCACTAAAAATGTTTTTTTTTAATTTTTTTTTATTGGTCTTATGAAGTATTCTAATTTGTTGAGATGAATTGAGTGAATTGGTGGGTTTTTGTTAAATGTGAGCCAAAATCATCACAATTAAAAGAACCAAAGACTTAAACTACTTCAGTCTGTGTGCATTGAATTTATTTAATACACGAGTTTTACAATTTGAGTTGAATTACTGAAATAAATGAACTTTTCCACGACATTCTAATTTATTGAGATGCACCTGTAATTAATATTTTTTAGTGCTGTCAAACGATTAATCGCGATTAATCACATCCAAAATATGTTTTTTTTACATAATATATGTGTGTATACTGTGTATATTTATTATGTATATATAAATACAAACACATGCATGTATATATTTAAGAAAAATATGTTGTTTATATATTAAATATATTTATATATAATATAAAATAAAAGAATATAAATGTATATACATGTAAATATTTTTAAAATATATACTGTATGTGTGTGTGTGTATGTATATATACATGGCATATTATTAAAAAAAAAACTTTTATTTTTGGATGCAATTAATCGTTTGACAGCACTAATATTTTTATGATGGATTTTCATATTTTATGACAAAAGTTTGGGTTTAGGACCAGGATAAAACAATAAAAGTTGTTTAAAATAATAATTGGAAGTTAAAATAAATAAATAAATAAATAAATAAATAAATAGAATTAAATAAATAAATAGACAAAAGGTTTTTGCGCAACTTTAATGCAACCTTCATATAACAGAAAGAGAAATCTGTTTTAATAAAAATCAAACTCTGGAATATAAAAGTGCCCGTAGATGAAGAAACACCCATGTAGCTGCTCTGACATTTCTAAGGGATTGAATTCATTTCTTTAGTTTGATGAAGCTTTAAATTGTTAGAATTTTACAGTGTGATCTTGTTCTTGTCAACAAGGCGCGTGACTCAGGGAAGCCTCGTCTGTCCTCCACATCCTTTGTGTTTGTGCGTGTCATCGGAGACAGCCTCTTCAAACCTGTGGCCTTCCCACTGGAAATCAACATTGTCATGGCAGCAGATGTGTTTCCTGGCGGGATTATAGGGAAGATCTATGCCACAGACCGAGACGAGAATGATGTTCTGTCTTTCAGTCAGAGATCACAAACAAAGAGTCTTTTCAAAATCAACAGACAGGACGGGAAGATTGTGGCACTAAATGGCTTGGAGCCTGGAAGGTAAAATAAATGCAAATTTAAATTGAAATGTGTATTTCTTCAATTATGGGCTATTTTGGCCTGTGGACCTTAATATAAAAATAATTTCCCTAAAACTCTTTCACATTGTCACTGTTTTATTTAAATAATTTAGTTAGACTAGTAATAACGTCCAACACGGCCTATTAACTATTTTATGTATGTATGTATTTTTCTATTATCATTGCTTTGCAAGTAATCATTTTCAGACTATAAATAAAAAAAGAAGTAAAAGAAATAAAAACTTTTCAGAGGAAAAAAACTGTTGATGCATTTGTGGTGGAGGAAATGACAGCTGTGGCACAGTCAGTAATTGTGTAATTTGGTGTAAATAATTTTCACTATAAAAAGTTTATTTTACTCTTTGTTTAGACTATCATAATTTTTAAAAATGAATAAATAAATTTCTAGAACAAGCAGAAAACAATAAATCTAGATGTAAAAAGCATTTGAAAAATAGCCAGAATAAATGAAGGCATTCGTAAAATGTTCCCAGACTATTTGTTTAATTGGAACTTCTTCATAAAATTATGGAAGCTTATTTATACCACAGAATTTAAAATAAATGAATAAATGTATTACGACTTAAATTTATATCTGACAATTCTGACTTTCTTTATCGCACTTCTGAGAAAAAGTCAGAATTGCAGAATTAACATCTAACAATTCTGACAAAGATTGCATGATAATGAATTGATATTGTATGATAAATTGTGAATCGTATGATTAAAAAGTCACAATTACCTTTTTAAAATTTTATTCTTTGGTAGAAACAAGCTTGTCATAATTCTTAAAAAAAATTTTGTCAGAATTGCAGCTTCTCAGAATTGAGATAAAACGTCTTTAATTCCATCACAGACATAAGCTTTCAGACATAACTATCAAATCAATTAATAATAAATCCACATAAAAGTGCTGGTAACTTAAAAATAAATTGCTTGAATGTCATGTCTATTTTGAAATTATTTCTCTTTTTTTCATCGCAATATATTGCAGATATATAATAATCTGCAGTTAGCAGATTCAGATATACATGGCCATTTTGATACTATTGGCTTACCAATATATATTTCTGTATGTGTTTTTGTGCTTGTTGTGCTTGCTGCATATTTGCATAGCTGCTTAATGATCAGTAACGTTTTTTTTTCAGATACTCCCTAAATGCTACGGTCAGTGATGGGAGGTTTTCTGTGACGGTGGGCGTTAGCGTCCAGGTGGAGCAAGCCACGGATGAGATGGTGCAGAATGCAGTGACTCTGCGTTTCCAAGACCTGTCCCCTGAGGATTTTGTGGGTGTGTACATGGAAGAGCTGAAGAAGGTGCTCCGTACCTCACTGGTTGGTGACGGGACGGGTGTTATTGACGGACCAGACCCTCTTCACATCCTGGGAGTGCAGCCACTGAGTCGCTCCAGTCAGCTGGAGGTGCTCCTTGCCGTGGAGACACCAGATGGGGGTTATATGGGTCCAGGAGAGCTGGCTCTCAAGCTGGAGGAGGTGAAGGGTTTCCTAAAGGGAGTGCTGAGGGTGGTCAGTGTCCTGGATCAGAGCTGCTCAGGAGAGCTTGAGTGCGGGGAGAGAGTCTGTGAGTTCACCCTCAGTCTCGACCCCATCGGCTTGGTCACCTACACCACCTCCAGAGTGAGCTTTGTGTCTCCACGCTTTAGTAGGAAAGAGATGTGCACGTGTCCAGGTGAGCGATTTGATTCAGTCTCAAATGATAAAACCGGCAAAACTGATTCAAATTTATCCCAGGGTTGCCAGCTCTCAAATATTTGGCGAAACACACGCTTTCAATTTCTCATGCTAACCTGAATAAATCTCATGGCAAATAACAAGAAAATGCTAAATGTGCTTGACTTGCATCAATATTCTTATATTCTTTATTCTGTAAAAGTTATGACTTCAAAGTCGGGCGCATATTTCCATTTAACAAAACATAAGAACAAGTGAATAGCAGCTAACTTTAAACTTCAAATACATATCAAGCAGAGAATGTACAACAGAAAAATGAACGATAATTTAGATTAAATATTAGAAATTTCATCAAATGTTGTTGAACATCAAATTTACGTAATTTACATGAGAAAGTATGTTTTATAGGAACAGTAACTATAATGGAATCTTAACTCTCATGTTGTGTTCTGGTCATTTATTTGTCCTGGAGAGGATTTTGTTTTTCCCAAAAATGCTAGTTAATTTTATTACATTGCATTAGACTAAAACCTACTGACTTTGCTGCCACTGGGTAAAACAACTTCTCTCTTTTTTTTTTTTTTTTGGATAATTTTTGTACTTTTTTGAGGATCCCCCCCTCCACCTAGTTACATTTTTGGCATATTGCACATGAAGAGTTCATTTGCAAAAACAGATAACTCCGTTTTTAACAATTTTCAAAAATCACGTTTTTTCATTTTGCATTCCAATTAATCTCAATCAGAATGCAGTTGGGTCATTTTGATTAGGTTAAAAAAATAACTAAAAAATACAGCTAACTAACACAATAAAAACATGATAACATAATAAAAAAATGTGATTTTTGAAAAAAAAAAAATAAGTTTTTTATCTGTTTTTGCAAATAAACTCTTCATACACATTTCTCGTTGTGCTATAATATTACCTAATATTGGATTCAGTCTTTTTATCAACTTGTTTTCTTTCAATTAGCTTTTGAGTAAATATTGCCCAAATTATCTGGAAATGATGTTTTTTTTAATCCGGAAATGATGCATAAGTTCATATCAATGAAGTTAATAACCAATCAGTTCCAATAATAAATATAGCTGCAAGCAGCGATTACCGGGGTTCGAGCCTTAAGGTGGTGTAATTTTACAATCTAGGCCAACCTGGATGTATAGCTGACTGTTAAACACATTGAAAATGGACAATAGGCTCAGACACAGACACGCACACACATATATATTGAAATGAAATTGTTAAACTATCATATGAATAAGCATTCTTACACACACTCACACACACATGGACATACATGCACACAAATTTTCTAGCAGATATAGATATTTGAAATAAATGATAGGTGACAAAATACTTATTGCAAGTATTCTCTTTTTAAGAGTTTATATGTTATTTTCAGGTTTTACTGTAATCATAATCTGGCATAATTGTAAAAACTGATATGTCTGTATGAACTAAATGGTAAACTTTGATTTAATGTGATTTTAAATGTTATAACAGTGATTTTATAATGTTTTATGAACAATACTGTTTTATTTAGCTGAATGAGCTCATTAGTGGTCTTCGACTGCCATCTAGTGGCAATAAATTGCAATTTTTCATACAACACTCTGTTTTTAACCTTTATGAGTATTAAAGTGTTATATTTTGCCCGATCTCTCTTAAATTTTGCATGCTTGTTTATGTCAGGAGCCTGCCCTCACTGTTTTGTTTGTCTTGTCATTGTTTCATGTCTCTATGTTTGATTTGTGTTTGAGCACATGGCTCTGTCTTTGTTGTTGTCAGCCATGTGCTCCTCCTGTCCTGCCTCCTTGTTACTTGTTGCCACGCCCCCTTGTTTAGTCCTCGTTTGTCTGAGTTCTGTCACCTGTCCCTCTCGTTCTCTCTTGTTTGCCTGTGTGTTGTCACATGTTCCTCATGTTCTCCTGTCGCTTTATAATGTTCTCCCTTTCGCTCTTGTTTTGCCAGTTCGTTGTGGTACGTCAGTGTTTGCTTGCTCTGTCTTACAAATCCTGTGATACCGCTTATTCCCTACCTAGTTGTTTGTAGGTTTAGTGTCTCGTCAGTCCCCAGTCTAGTCCTGTCTCGTCTTGTTCTGTGCAGCAGATCGGGCAACCGGTCCTGTCCCTGGGTCTGCCACGCTGCTAGGCCCGTGCCGAGCTGGTGACATCACTAGTGTGGAGTGTCTGGCCACCGCTGCTAACCTCCGGCCTCCAGCTTTACTGCCTTCACTGCTCTCTGACGGTCTGCCATCCCGGACTGGTCTCTGTGGCTGCTCACCTAGGCCGCCTGTCTTCATTCATTCCCTGCCGATTGTCTGGACTGTGTTCTCTCCCCTCCTCACCATCTCATGTGCTGTCTGCTGTTTTGTTAATAAACTGTCAAGTCTTATCCTGCTTTTGAGTGCTCTCTCATAGAAACCCTGACAGTTTATAATGAAATTATGCATTATTTCATCATTTTACTCAGTTTTGAGAGACGTTGAAGGATGTTTTTTTTTTTTTTTTGTGATTTATAGGCACTTGAGTACATTATGTAAGGAACATATTATGAAATTAAAGGTTTACAGTTGTCCAAATACAACCCAGATAGCAAAATTTGTCTGGCCCACCTCTGGGCCACAACCTTGCTTAACTTCTGGCCCAATTCTGGCTGGGTCCCCGGCCCAAAACTGGCCCACACACTGAAAACCGACTCAAACAATTTCCTTTGGCCCAGATGCGGCCCACGCCCTGTAAAATTACTCTTATTTATTGATGTGGCCCAGATCTGGCCCGCATACTAGAGAGTGACTTCTGTTATTTTATGTGGTCCAGGTCTGGCCCAGACACTTTAAGCCAGATCTGGCTGAGACTCAGCTTGGTCCCCGGGCCAAATGTGGCCCAGAAACTGCTAAATGTACTTCAGCAGTGAAACACAAATGCAACCATTTAAAAATATTAAAAAGGCTTTAATTATAAAATTACCAAATACTTTAATATAAATATATATTAACAATGAACAAATGCACTACAGTAAAAACATTAATACACTTTTAAACCATAAAGTAACAAGTAAATTTATTTATTTATTTATTTATTTATTATTTATTTATTTATTATATTTACTGTATATTATATATATAAAAAACATTGTGTGTCATAATTCAGTTCAGTTCTTATCAAATGGCGTCAGTGCAGTGAAGTCAACAATATTGCTGAATATTAGGTGTCTTCAACTAAGCAAGACAAAAGGCAACAGTGACAAGGAACCCAAACAAGATCAGCCTCAGTCAGGAAACCAGTTCTCTTTTGACCAAATGAATGAATATGGTGTGATTATTGCCGAGACTGAGTCGACAGTGCCGCATTTCAGCCAGAATTGGCCCGAGTGTGCTTGCTATCTGGGAAATGTTCAACATTTTTTTTTGATAATTATTGCCCTAGAGAGTCTAGAGAATAGTACAGCACTTTTCTCACAGACATATACACACACACACACACAGAAATGAAATGGTTAGTGTGTGTGTAAGCATGTTTATTGATTATTAATATGATAGTTTAACCACACACACATAGACACACACATACATGGACATACATGCACACACATTTTGTTGCAGATATAGATATTTGAAATAATTGATATGTGACTCAAAACTTATTGCAAGTCTTCTCTTTTTAAGTGTTTACATGTCATTTTCAGGTTTCATTGTACTCATAATCTGGCAAAATTGTTATAACTGATATATCTGTATGAATAAAATGGTCAACTTGAATTAAATGTGATTTTAAATGTTATAGTGATTTTATAATAACTCCATAAGAAAACCTATTACTGTTTTAATGGTTAATAAGCCCATTAGTGGTCTTCCGCTGCCATCTAGTGGTTATAAATAGCAATTTCTCATACATCACTGTGTTTTTATCCTTTATAACAATTATATTGTTATTTTTTGCTCAATCTCTCTTAAATTTTGCATGTTTGTTTAGAATGAAATTATGCATCATTTTACAGAGTTTTGAGAAAGTTTAGGGCTTTCTTTTAGGATTCATAGGCCTTTGAGTTCACTATGTAAAGACCACATTATAAAATAAAGGGTTTTTAATTGTCCAAATGCAAATGTTAATTTTTTTAATGATAATTATTGACCTAGAGAGTCTAGAGAATAGTTTTGCACTGATTTCGTTGATTTCCAGTTAAAAACTGAGGGCTAGTTCGTAAAAGTAAATTTTTTAAATAATCTGAAATACTTAAAGAACAGTTTGATTGACAGCAGTGATCTTAGAGGAAAAGTTGCTCAGAATGAGAAGATCTATCCTATGATATGAAGATATGGTGTATAAGTGAATATTATTAACATTTTAATGCAATTTGAGGTCTTTTTGTATAGAAATTTTGTGATTTTGAGGCCTTTTTAACTGTTATAGCGCCACCTATAGTCCGATCTCTATGAAACTTTGTGTGCTTGTTAAGAGTCATCTGACACATGTTTTCAGCAACTTTCGTAAAGTTTCGAGTTTTCGTTTAGGTTTAATAGGCTTTTGGGTATGTCTGGCCACTCCCCTTTATAAATGAGCCAATTATAGCTAACCAAATGACAAAATTCAACATTTTTTCGATAATTATTGATCTAGAGAGTCCAGAGATTATTACTGCAGTGATTTAATCAAGATTGAGTGAAAAACCAGAGACTAGTTCGCAAAAGTAGGTTTATGACATATTTGTAAATATTTAATGAACGATATGATTTACAGCATTACTCCCGGAGGCAAAGTTGCTCAGAATGAGGAGATCTATCATAAGATATGAAGATTATGTGTTTGTGTGAATATATGAACATGCTATGCAATTTGAGGTCATTTTCCATTGAAATTTTGAGGCATCTTTAACTGTTATAGCGCCACCTATAGTCCGATCTTCATGAAACTGTGCATACTTATTAAGAGTCATCTGTCATATGTTTTCACCAAGTTTCGTAAAGTTTTGAGTTTGCATTTAGGATTTATAGGTGTTTGGGTATGTTGAAAAACGCCCCTTTTTTAAATGACCTTATTATAGCTAACCAAAGTACAAAATTCAACTTTTTTTTGATAATTATTGATCTAGAGAGTCCACAGAATATTACTGCAGTGGTTTGGTTCCGATCGGGCAAAAAACCAGGGACTAGTTCGCAAAAGTAGGTTTTTCACATATTTGTTAATAATTAATGAACGATTTGATTGACAGCAATGGTTCTTGAGGCAAACTTATTCATTATCAGGAGATCTATCAAATGATATGCATATTGTGTGGATGTGTGAAACACTACGTGATTACAGAGCCAAAAATCTCGTTAGCGCCAACTAGTGGCCGATTTCTTTCAAAATTCTTATAGACCTTTGGGGCTGTGAGTCGAACATGTCCACCGAGTTTCGTTCCGATCAACCTCCGTTAACCTTGTCTAATAAGTGCTCAAATTTCATTGGCCTATGGCGGCCATTTTTTTTGAGATACGCCAATATCCTCAAAGATCCTTATGGCACATTGGACAAAGACACTGCATACCAATTTTCAAGTCGATCGGACTAAAGCTTGCATAGTTATAGCTGTTTTTACATTTTTTTAATCTGATAACGCCACCAAGTGGTAGAGCTGCGCAATTTTTTTTATTTGACCAAAGTTTGTGCTCATACATAGGTGTACCGAGTTTAGCGAAGATATGTCATTTCGTTCACGAGTTATAGCCTGTTTTGTAAAATTAATCCGCGACTTTTAAATGTTTTTGGGCCACTTTGCGAAGTCAGTTGAAATTTATACAATTTTTTTAATAATTATTGATTTTCAATGTCCAGAGAATATTTCAGCAGTTGTTTGGTTCCGATCGGACGAAACACTTAGAACTAGTTTGCAAAACTTGGTTTTGAACTTTATTGAGAATATTTAAATAATACTTTGATTGACAGCAGGGATCCAAGAGGCAAAGTTGTTCCAAATGAGGAGATCTATCATATGATATGGAGAACTAGTGGATGTGTGAATATATGAACATTTTTTTTACGATTTACTTTCATGTACTACTGAAATATTGTTTTTGAAGGCTTTTTTTACTGTTATAGCGCCACCTTTTGTCCGAACTTCATGAAACTTCTTATGCTTGTTAAGAGTGATGTGCCAGATGTTTTCACCAACTTTTGTAAAGTTTCGAGTTTTTGTTTAAATTTTATAGGCTTTTGGGTATATGTGGCCACGCCCCTTTTCTTAAAGGAGCCAATTATAGCTAACCAAAGGACAAAATTCAACATTTTTTTTGATAATTATTGATCTAGAGAGTCCAGAGATTATTACTGCAGTGGTTTGATCTAGATTGAGCAAAAAACCAGAGACTAGTTCGCAAAAGTAGGTTTTAAACATATTTCCAAATAATTAAAGAACAATTTGATTGACAGCAATGGTTCTTGAGGCAAAGTTGTGTATTATGAGGAGATCTATCTAATGATATGCATATTGTGTGGATGTTTAAAAAATCGTGCAATATTCAATCATTTATTCACTAAAAAACCAAATTTCGCCCCCTAGTGGCCGATTTCTTTGAAAATTCTTACAGACCTTTAGGGCCATGAGTCGAACATGCCCACCGAGTTTCGATCCGATCGACCTCCGTTAACCATGCCAAATAAGTGACTAAAGTTTTTGGAGAATGGCGGCCATGTTTTTTGAGATACGCCAATATCCTCATAGACGCTCCTGCCCCTTTGGACCAAGAAGCTGCATACCAATTTTCAAGTTGATCGGACCAACGGTTGCATAGTTATAGCTGTTTTTATGTTTTTTCCGTATTATAGCGCCCCCAAATGGCAGAGATGCGCGGGTTTTTTTTATTTGGCCAAAGATTGAGCTCGTACACATGCACACCGAGTTTGGTGAAGATAGGTCATTCCGTTCCAGAGTTATACTTCAATAAGCATTTTGGCTAATGTTAGCATAGACGCTAATTGGCATACTGTTTCGCGTGAAAATCAAAATTTCAACTTTTTTTTGATAATTATTGATAGTCAGTGTCCCTAGAAGATTTCTAAAGTGGTTTAGTTCCGATCGGGTGAAAAACCTAGGACTAGTTCGTAAAAGTAGGTTTGGAATATAGGTCAATTTTGCGGAAAAACGGTGCTTCGTAGAGAAAATCTGTCGTAATACACTTTTTTTCGTATTGAACCAAGGATCGCAATGGTGAAAAATTTTTGAGTCTACGACAAAAAATGTACAAGTTAGGGCCAAAAACGTCTGAAAATTTTGTTTTTTGCGCTGTAGCGCCCCCGTTTGGCCAATTGGGCTGAGACTTTGATACGTTCTCCCCAAATTGAGCTCTACGATCTGGCCAAGTTTCAAGTCTCTAGGCCTTACGGTTTGGGCTGCACGATCAGTTTTACGGCAGAATAATAATAATAATAATAATAATAAAAATCCTAACAAATACAATAGGGTTTCTAGCACTGCGTGCTCGAACCCCTAATAATAATAAAAAAACAGTGTTAACGAAAGAAAACAAGTTGACAAAAAGACTGAATCCAATATTTGGGGATAATATGGCATAATGAGAGATTTACAAGCAATTATTATTATTATAATTATTATTACTTGCTGGTACCCCTCTAAAACATTAGGTAGGTAAACAGCATGCACTTCAGTATTGAAAATGTTAATAAACTGTATATTGTACTACAGTAACCTTAAGTATTAAGATAACATAAAAAATGGATTGTTGCCTCCTCAAAACCTCAAATAGGTGCCTGTAATTGATCTGCTCATTCCATCAAGATCTCACTCCAGCCAGGTAACCAAAGTTGGCAACCCTGTTTATTGTAGGATGCATTTCATAGTATGCATTATTTATCCTGGTTGATTAAATTCAAACAGTAGCTTGAGTGGCAGAATTTCCATTTGCTTGCTTCCTAACCTTTTTTACCCACTGCAGGAGGAATATGTCCATCTTCTCTGGAGCTCTGTGATGGCCAAACGTGTCCGTCTGACATGCAGTGTGTGCGCAGCGGCCCCGCAACGCCATCTCTCTGCCAATGTCTGCCTGACATGCTGGACAAGTGCGAAGGTTAGATCAAAGAGGCTTTTCACGCTGCTCCTTTTAAACCCTGGCTTAAGGCCATGTATAATATTTGGTAAAGCAACGTTTCATATTTCAAAAAGGGGTTTGCAACAAGTTGTGAGCTGGTAAATATTCAAATGCTTTTTCATGTTTGATTGCAGCTTATGAGGGAAGATGTAAAAAAATGTTTTTTTACATTAACAACATTGTCTCTAAGGACATCTGGTAATATTACAAATAAATGAGAAGTGTTGATTTTCATTGTGCATATATTTATTTGATAGTGTATTCATTTAGTTCATATCATACAATTTTACCTAATAAATATTTTCTTAAAAGCTAAAGTGCCTTTATTTAAATATTAGACTTTACTAGTGTCAAAAATTCAAAACATACAAAAAAGTGACTGTTACTGCATATTATTTTTAATAATTTTAAAGCAAATAGCGATTGTGTACATGAAAACAATGGATATGTAAGGCAAATTTGTTGGAACGAATATCTACAAACATTTTGTTCTTACCAAAACATGCTTTTACTTTGGGGAAAAACATATAGCATGATGTAATGCAAGTGATACCATATTAGAAATGTTTATATTGAGCCCCTCGGGCAGCTCCAGTGTGTCACTACAAATACAAAAGACAAAAATTCACTTGATATGGTTGGCAAAAGTTACATAAACATTCATTTCCCTTCAAATAACGGTCCCCTCTTGTGGAATATCTGAGGGTGTGTCAGACATATATATTTAAATGACATTTCTTCGTACGGGATTGAGGCCAGACACTTCTGCGAATATCTTTTGTGATCTTTTGTGAGTATAAATAGCAGATTTTGAAATATGGTGTTAGCCCTTGACTGACTGATTTGTGTACCTGTGCTGGCAGGCCAAACATCTCTGAGCTTTGCAGGGAACAGTTACATCAAATACAGAGTGACGGACAGTGATGGGAGCGGAGACATGAAGCTGGGCTTGAGAATCAGAACACTGCACAGCCAAGGAGTCATCATGTACACACGCGCTGACCCTTGCACACTGCTCAAGGTCAGATGGATACAGAGATATGATTTAAACTATTATTTTCTACATTATTACATTACATACACATTATTATGCACAATTTTACTACTGTTCAAAAGTCTAGAGTTGGTAGGAGTTTTATGGTTTTGAAAGAAGTCTCTTGTGCTCATCAAGGATTATTTATTACAATTTAAAATAAGTGTATTCTATTATATTTTATGCAATTTATTCCTGTGATGCAAAGCTGAATTTTCATCATCATTACTCCAGTCTTCAGTGTCACATGATCCTTCAGAAATCATTCTATTATGCTGATTTGCTGCTCAAGAAACATTTCTTTCTTATTATCAATGTTGAAAACATTGAAAACAGTTGTGCTTTATGTGTGTATGTGTGTGTGTGTGTGTGTGTGTGTGTTTTAGGATCTTTGAACAGTGATTTCAAAAGAAAGAAATCCTATATAAAGAAATCCTATATAAAATAATAGATTTTTTTTCTTTCAAAATAAATATTATTTTTTTACTAACCTGAACTATTAAATGACAGCGTATCTATAGATATATGTCATATTTAGAAATTTTGGGGGGCATTATTATGTACACATCATTGTAGGTACTTAAAATTTGTTGATTTCATCAACAAAAATCATTGTTTACTGGTTTTCTGTACAACATTATGTACTGAAGTAAACCAAATAAAATAATGACATTATGGTACACAATATTGAAATAATACACATTATTATGTAAAAAAATAATAGTTAAAAAAATAAAATAAATAAATTATATATATATATAATATATTTTATTTTATAATAGAATAAAAAAAGATTGTGGTTGTATGTTGTTTTTTTTTTTGTTTTTTTTCAGATAGAGGAAGGGCGTCTGTGGTTCCAGATGGACTGTGACAACAGACTGGACATCCTGGGCATCTCAGGGCGTCCAATCAATGATGGGTCCTGGCACGCCGTGACCCTGGAGCTCACCAGTAACTACACTCTCCTTTCGCTGGACGACAGCTATGTGGAGCGCCGGCGTTCCGCACGGGCCCCTGTCCGCATCTGGTCCCTGGCTGCAGAGGGATCACTGTTCTTTGGGGCTCAGGTGTTGCACGGACCAGTGGGCAGAGGCAGCCAGAGGCCCCCACGGGTGCAAGAAGGCTTCCAGGGGTGCCTCGGGTCCATCATGCTCAATGGGAATGAACTCCCTCTTCAGAATAAGAGGAGCCGGTATGCAGAGGTAGCTGGGCTGAGTGACGTGAAGCTGGGATGTGTTTTATACCCTGATCCGTGCCTCGGAGGACCATGCCAGAATGGAGCTTCTTGTACAAAGCTGCCCTCTGGTGGTGAGAAATAGAAAGCGCATATAACCATCAATACATCAATAACGGTCAGTTGTTCAGATTTTAGTCGTAGCTCTGTATTAGCTAGTCTTGTCTTAGAAGTCTTGCTTCTCTTGTCCCCAGACTTCTCATGCAGCTGCCTGCCACAGTTCACGGGGTCCCGCTGTGAGCTGGAGGTGACGTCCTGTGTGCCCTTACCTTGTCAGAACGGGGGTGATTGTAAGGCTGTGGGAAACACCTTCCTCTGCGGTTGCCTCAAAGGCTTCACGGGACTCATGTGAGACATTTTATTTCATTATATACTATTTGTAGGATTTACCATTAATCTTGCATACATTTCAGACCTTAATAACTTTTAAGATCCACAGACAGTTTGGTAGTAATTAATAATAATTTATACAGTAACAGTAATTTATAGGTGCATCTCAATAAATTAGAATGTCGTGGAAAAGTTCATTTATTTCAGTAATTCAATTCAAATTGTGACACTCGTGTATTAAATAAATTCAATGCACATAGACTGAAGTAGTTTAAGTCTTTGGTTCTTTTAATTGTGATGATTTTGGCTCACATTTAACAAAAACCCACCAATTCACTATCTCAACAAATTAGAATATGATGACATGCCAATCAGCTAATCAACTCAAAACACCTGCAAAGGTTTCCTGAGCCTTCAAAATGATCTCTCAGTTTGGTTCACTAGGCTACACAATCATGGGGAAGACTGCTGATCTGACAGTTGTCCAGAAGACAATCATTGACACCCTTCACAAGGAGGGTAAGCCACAAACATTCATTGCCAAAGAAGCTGGCTGTTCACAGAGTGCTGTATCCAAGCATGTTAACAGAAAGTTGAGTGGAAGGAAAAAGTGTGGAAGAAAAAGATGCACAACCAACCGAGAGAACCACAGCCTTATGAGGATTGTCAAGCAAAATTGATTCAAGAATTTGGGTGAACTTCACAAGGAATGGACCTTGGGTCAAGGCATCAAGAGCCACCACACACAGACGTGTCAAGGAATTTGGCTACAGTTGTCGTATTAATCTTGTTAAGCCACTCCTGAACCATAGACAATGTCAGAGGAGTCTTACCTGGGCTAAGGAGAAGAAGAACTGGACTGTTGCCCAGTGGTCCAAAGTCCTCTTTTCAGATGAGAGCAAGTTTTGTATTTCATTTGGAAACCAAGGTCCTAGAGTCTGGAGGAAGGGTGGAGAAGCTCATAGCCCAAGTTGCTTGAAGTCCAGTGTTAAGTTTCTACAGTCTGTGATGATTTGGGGTGCAATGTCATCTGCTGGTGTTGGTCCATTGTGTATTTTGAAAACCAAAGTCACTGCACCCGTTTACCAAGAAATTTTGGAGCACTTCATGCTTCCTTCTGCTGACCAGCTTTTTAAAGATGCTGATTTCATTTTCCAGCAGGATTTGGCACCTGCCCACACTGCCAAAAGCACCAAAAGTTGGTTAAATGACCATGGTGTTGGTGTGCTTGACTGGCCAGCAAACTCACCAGACCTGAACCCCATAGAGAATCTATGGGGTATTATCAAGAGGAAAATGAGAAACAAGAGACCAAAAAATGCAGATGAGCTGAAGGCCACTGTCAAAGAAACCTGGGCTTCCATACCACCTCAGCAGTGCCACAAACTGATCACCTCCATGCCACGCCAAATTGAGGCAGTAATTAAAGCAAAAGGAGCCCCTACCAAGTATTGAGTACATATACAGTAAATGAACATACTTTCCAGAAGGCCAACAATTCACTAAAAATGTTTTTTTTTTATTGGTCTTATGAAGTGTTCTAATTTGTTGAGATAGTGAATTGGTGGGTTTTTGTTAAATGTGAGTCAAAATCAACACAGTTAAAAGAACCAAAGACTTTAAAGTACTTCAGTCTGTGTGCATTGAATTTATTTAATACACGAGTTTCACAATTTGAGTTGAATTACTGAAATAAATGAACTTTTCCACGACGTTCTAATTTATTGAGATGCGCCTGTATATAGTAACTAATAATGGTAATTTATACATATTTACATGTTTTAAATATATCAATACATATACATATTATTTTATTGGTGTTACCCAATAGATTGTCTCATTAAAAAAAATTGGCAATTCTAACCATTCTTCAGTACATTTTTAACTGTGTGTGTGTGTGTGTGTGTGTGTATATAAAACATACACGCGCGCACACACACACACACAAACTGTATATGGTAACTGATCTAAAAATATAATTAATGTCAACAATCATTTTTTGAAAATGAGGTTTGTAAAGGTGAAATATTTTGAAAAGTTGCTTTTATTATATTTGACAGTTAATATGTCCTCTAATCACCAAAAAGTCTATGATTGGTTAACATTAAAAAGCGGTTTTATGTTATTTTAAATGTAAAAAAATATATATATATATAAATTCTTTTCACAATCAAAATCAATCACAACTGTGCTAATGATTTTTATATTTGCGTTTTTTAAATTGCTTTGAGTTTTAATTGCTCAGACATGGTTTTATGTTTTCTTCTGTTAAAACATAATCATAGAGTCTTGCTTAACAAAAATAATAAATTTTAAGGGGCATTTTTTTGCGATCAAATGGTTTAACAGTCAATGTCATTTATGAGGAAAAATAGTTTTTCTTCTGAAATCTGTTTGGTAAGGCCATCTTGCATTTAAACAGAATTGGTAACCAGCAGCTTACTTTAATTACACTCTCTTCTGAAAGTCATTACACTTTGATAAAGCGTTCATCTGCTGTTTTCCATCTCAGACCTTGATTGCTTGAACTGCTGGTTGAATACATATGTGACACTGTAAAATAGGTATGTTGTTTGCTTGTGTTAATTAGACATTTCTCACTAATTATCAAAATCGTTTAATAAATAAAGAACAGATTTTAGAGCAATCCATCAAAAATCCCATTAAGGCTTCTCTAATATGGTCATTTGTTTTTTTCAATGCGAGATGAGTTGGAGTTATTTCTCCACTAGAGGATGCTGTTGTTTCTTTTTCGAGGCAAACCTAACCCTATACTTGAACAACTGACTGAGAAAAGTGAGATACTGGGACCTGTGCCCTTTTCCTCTCTGTTCTTTTATGTAGTGTGGATAAAGTAATGAAAATCTAATTGCTTTATATAACTACTATATAACTACTTCCTCTGCTTTACCAGCTGTGTCATTACGTTACGCAATACAGACAACCCTCTCATTATGCTCTCTTATGCTCGCTTGAGAGATTCGTTGAACTTTCTCGTACTCAAGAGTACGCATAAAGAGTTCTCTGAGCAACAGATAATCACATATTTGCTGTTTGCAGCACAGAGGGGAATTCAGCTAAATGTGAAAATGTCTGAATCTTAAAAGCCAAAAAGAAATCTCTTTCTCTCTGCTTCTGAGCACTAATTAGATAATGAGAGAAACACTAAGGCTGTGTTCAGAATAACAATATTCTTATTATTCATGCATTAAATTGATTAAAAGTGATAGTAAAGTCGTAGTTTTTATTAAAGATAAATGCTGTTCTTTGAATCATCAAAAAATCCTGAAAAAAGTATCACAATTTGCACAAAAATATTAAGCAGCACAACTTTTTTCAACATTAGAAATGATTTCTAATGAGCATATTAGAATGATTTCTTAAGGATCATGTGACACCGAAGACTGGTGTAATGATTCAGCTTTGCATCATATAATAAATTACATTTAAAAAAATATATTGTATTTAAATAAAATGCTATTTTAAATACTAATTATATTTCATAGTATTACTGTTTTACTGTATTTTTGATCAAATAAATGCAACCATGGTGGGCATAACAGAATTCTTTCAAAAACACAAAAAAATCTTACTGACCTCAAACTTTTGAACAATAGTGTAGATACATAGAAGACCTGCTGCATTTGCCAGAATGAGCTGTATTCACTTCCTGTGTCCGAAAGTACACTGTACTGTCAAAGAAGGTTCTACATCTGAAGAAGAATTTAAGTATACTAAAAGTATATGAGCATGTAATATGATTTCAATCTGGTCATACCACATCTTGCATGTTGTTCTCCACAATTTATGAATATAACGAAGGCTCTCATGTGATAGCAAGAGTGTCCATTGGATGCACATTTCAGAGTCTCAGCAGAAGCAGTAGGTCATCCATTGTCAAATGTTCTAGAAATGCGAACGTAATCATTAAACATACTGCTTTGCAATTACTTCATAGTTGGGACTGTATTCCAATAGTGTGTCCCACAATGCATTTGATTTGATCCTTCATTTCGGGTGTGATGAATGAACCTTTCACTCCCTGACTTATTTGATGTGACTGACAAATATTAAGTCTTTTTTTAAATACAAAATTGAACTGAAAAAGGCTAAATAACTTTTTTTTTTTTCAAACCATGAAACATTGCATTTTTAAAAGAAAATTCCACCAAAAGTTAAAATTTTCTCAAATATCTCACAATAGACTCAACAAATAATACAGTGTCTAAAGGTGCATGTAAGAAAAATACTTATATTTTAAACTTTTTAGATTATAAGCTATAATTTATGAAGGATGTGTTCACTTTGTATGGTTTCTGAAGTGTCAAATTTCAGGTTACCATCAACTTCCATTATATGGTATCACAGAAGTTGGTCATTTCTTTAAAAATCTTAATTTGTCTTAATTTGTGTTCATCTAAAAAAAAGAAAGTGAAATATATCTGGAATGGTTTGAGAGTAAATAAATGTTAATTTTTTAGCTGGAGTATCCCTTTAAAGAATAGTATGCAGTATATACTGTACAGTAGTAAATAACACAATCCTTCTGTCCATAGATGCGACGAGGATGTGAACGAGTGTGAGAGAGAGGAGTGTGAGAACGGAGGGGCATGTGTGAACACATTCGGAGCCTTCTACTGTAACTGCACCATGGGTTTCGAGGGTCAGTTCTGCGGCCAGCCGTCTCTGGACGGCCCAGACACTCAGGCAGAGGCCCTGTCGTACGTTGGACCGGGAGAGATCATTGGCATTGGTGTGTTGCTCTTTGTGGTGTTAGTCCTGCTGACCCTGCTGGCCGTGTTCCGCAAAAAAGTCCTCCGGAAGGACTGGAGCCGTGGGGAGGCGGTGGGAATCTCCACAGAGACCAACTACATGCTGCATAAGACGGGTATGGGAGCCGAGGGCATCGAGTTCAAAGCTGTACGGGTCAGCAGTGAGTGTCGCGCCAGCCTCTACCGGAACGACAGCGCAGGAGGGCCACCGCAGGTCATGGTGCGGCCCACAGCCTACACGCTTCCCCATTGTCAGGGAATCCCTCGAGGGGAAACGGAAAAGGTGGAGGGAGGGCTGTCCACCCTCTCCTGCCCTCCGCAGATGAGCACCTTCCAGGCAGATCCGCCACACATCCTCGGGATGCCGCGGAGAGGTGTGGCCGTCTGCAGCGTGGCGCCCAATCTTCCCCCGTCTATGTCCCTGAACCCTTCAGAACGCAGCCCACTCCGCAAGCCTCCGTGGGAAGAGGAAGACGAGGAAGAGGACGACGATGAGGACAATGCTATGGAGCATCATGTCCACGCTCTGGAGTGGGAAGACAGGGGTTATCAGGCGGACGGAGAGGAAGCGTACAGAGCTGAGGGTAATGAATTGGCGCACGCACTTTCTACTCATCCCAGATCAAACTGAGGATGACAAAACGGCAGCGTTTCAGCACGACTCCGTAACTCCCTGTGGCCAATTAAATGCCAGTCTTTGTGTGGATGAGATTAAACGTATGCACCACAGTCTCCATTTGGAAAATCCATTTTACAATAATGTGTGATGGAGTGTAATTACCTTAGAGATAACATGAGGGGTTTCACACAAAAGGAGAACGTAAAGCATTTAGAGTGAATCCTCAAGATTCAAACAGAAACATCCATCCACATTGATAAATGCTATGCATAATGCGTTAATTGCAATCATGTATATTAAAAAAAAACTGGATTTTAATCTAATCTCCCTTCACAATGAGTTTCTTCTTTATGATTTCATATTCAACATTCTTGCGATTTTTCATATCTCGAAAATTGACCAGGGACTCAAAAATTGTTTCACACCAAACCAGATTATAGTAATCAGAACCATCTGCTGTGCTGTATCATAGCACGAAATAGGCCAACAGGAGGCTTTCTCCTCATAAAATATTTAACAGTCTGGCCATGTAGGTTGGCAGCTAGTACATATGTGAAGGTGATTATTATACTTTCACTTGTGGAAATGCATTACCTATGTTAAGTTTTCTCTTCGATTTGTGTTCTGAAGTGGATGACCTTGGTCTTGTTAGTGTTCTCTTCAAGCAGAAACTCATTTGTCATGGACTGGTTGTTAGCTTTTGGGGTGCGTTGTCTGGGATAAATATAGGACGGATAATATTGCTCTTTCACTTTAGCAGATTTGAAAGATTTTTATGCTGTAGAGAGTATTAAGCTGTAAATGCGGTTTTGTTTGTGCGTATGTGCATGTCTGGTTTTTGGATATTAGATGTCTGTTTAGTGAATGCAAATGGGCCAGTAGTTCAGACTCAGCATGACAATATTTTCACTGGCTTAAAAATGTTTTTTAGTTCATTCAGAAGTGACCATAAATACACAAACATATTAAACAACACCACTGTTTTCAGTGGTAAAAAATAAGAAGAAATGCTTCTTGAGCAGCAGATCAGCATATTAGACAGATTTCTGAAGGATCATGTGACACTGGAGACTGGAATTATGGCTGCTGGAAATTCAGCTTTGCCATCATAGGAATAAATTACAAGCTAAAGAATGTTAAAATAGAAAACAGTTATTTTAAAATTGTAATAACATTTCACACTATTACTTATTACTATATTGTTTTTGCTGTATTTTTCATTAAATTGATGCAGCCTTAGTGAGCATAAGAGACTTCTTTCAAAGACATAAATTTAAATGGTATGGCATTTAAACGGTAGTGAAAATGTCAAAACATTTAATGTGTGTGTGTGTGTGTATATATGTATTTAACGTATAGTTTTTTATAAAGTTAAAAAAAAAGTATTAGTTTTTATTGTGCATAATGGGTAGAGCTTGTTCAGCTGCATGACAGCTATAAATTTATAAATACTTTAGCTGGAAAATAATGAAAAAGACATTGTGACAACTCTCAAGCTGGCCCTGAACCATCCCTATTGTTGAGCCCTGCTGTGTGTACTGTATGTGTGATTGTATATTGTGAATGTATAGCACAGCTGCATGCATTTGCATGTGTGTGGGTCTGTATAAGAATCTGCTATTGTATTCTTCTGCAGAAGCTGGAAATGCACCAGAAGAGGTCACCTGCTTTTCCGACAGCAGCACGAGCGAGGCGCACTCCCTCAGGTCCTTCCAGTCCGATTCCTGCGACGACAACGGTGAGAAACATGCATTGCAAGACCCAAAGTCCTTAACATACCCTCCAAACAACCTCCAAAAACTTTATCTGCTCAAAGAATATTCAAAAAGTTTGACTATGGAAAAGTTCAACAAATGGTTTTTTAAGGTGGACTTTGTTTTAACCATTACTGTAACCATACATAAACATTGCCCAATCCCATATAGTCCCACAAAAATCATTAGGCCAAGACTGCAATTTTTTAATAAACCACAGAGCAATTAGATAACATACTGAATGAAACCTAGGTGTTGATGTTTTCTCATTTCTTGTTACATAAGCCTGATCTCTTAGCACTCATTAGCTCTTTGTATTAGTCAGCCTTGATATGCTTAATTGCTGTCAGTTGATTAAAAGAACTGTATATAAAATAACCACTATATAGATTAATAACAGATGGTTTTCAATGACTAACAGGAACAGTGTGAAGTTTATCGTTTAGTCCCTGGTTTGATTCACTCATGCAAAAACAGCAGTAAACCACTTTGCAACAAAGTGTGTGTACATGAGACCTTACATACTACATCGATCACTGGTCATGTAATCCAGCTTCAGATTCTTATGTTTCGTGAGGTTAGTTTATAATTTTTATGAAGTTTTTTTTAGCGCCAAAAACAGCAGTATCTCTCTCGTGATTGATGGACAGAAATGAGTTCCTCATTAATTACATACGACATGCATGTTAAGGGGTGAGTTGAGGGGAAATTGTAACAATACCATTCTTCTGATTTCAAATCCGGCATTTTAGAAGAATATAAAAGAAAAAAATATTTTAAACTGGGGAGTTAGTTTTGAGTTTTTGAACTGTAGAGTAACCTCTCATTTGTGTAAATATTAAGTCCATTTTGCTTCTCCATTTAATGACCCCTTTAATCTTTTTTACTATGAATGAAGGCCAGTATCACTGATACTATTAAATGGATTTTTTATTCAATTTCTGGGGATAAAATGAGCAATTATAGCAATTCAACATTACAGTATAATTAGCAATAAGTTTAAAAGCCATCATTTTTAACTCATTATAATAAACACATTTAGCCTTTTTATTGTGTGTTTTGTTGATATTTGTTTCTTTATCAGCTCTCTGTTTCACATTTATTTTCATGATAAATGCATAAGAAAAACAGAATCACAGAAACAAGTTTTTTGAAGCCATATGATAGCTTTGAGTGCTGGACAGACTGACATTTAAATTAAATTTGAGTCACTTCCTGCATTTATATACTAAAAAGACTTGATTAGAAACACACACATGCAACATTATCACATTAACCTATACATACACTCTCACGCACCCACCTGTATTATAATGACCTAATCTCAGGCAGAGGTAACTGATTATTCCATTCACCTAATTAAGATGACTTGCGTTGTCTGATCTTTCCAAAAGGAAATCATGAGGATTAGTAATAACCCTACCCTACTTTAACAAAGTGACAGCCTGAATAGGTCAGAGCAGTAATTACAATCCATCTGCCTTTGATATGCTCTCCAAACGCCATTGCTATCATGACTCAGTAGTGTAGTATCACTTTGGCTGTACAAAATAGATGCCAGACTGACACATCAGACGTCCGCTTGCTTCAGTTTAGCAGATTTCCTGATGCTGGAGGATTACAAATGGGTCACAGTGATTTATATAAATGCTTATGTAAGGTTTTCATTGAGTGTTTGATGTTTGTTTGAAGTGTTTGATCATTGATTCCTGACATTTTACACTTGTTCATGCTCTAGCCTCCATAGTGACGGTGATACGACTGGTGAACAATACAGTGGACACCATTGAAAATGAAGGTATGAGTCAATTTCCATTTATATGACTCATTAAATGCCCAACAAAATCAAAATTAGAGTTGTGTGGCTTTTACTCCGTCATAGTGTACTACTAAATGTTAACTATTAATTTTTCACTTCATAATTTTGCCCAGTCTTTCTTTTTCTTTCTTTCTTTCTTTCTTTCTTTCTTTCTTTCTTATTTATTTATTTATTTATTTATTCTCAAATATTATTCTTTATTTTCTGTACTATCTATCTATCTATCTATCTATCTATCTATCTATCTATCTATCTATCTATCTCTCTCTCTCTCTCTCTCTCTCTTTCTTATGTTTGTTTGTTTATTTATGTATTGTTTTAATAAGCATTATTCTTTATTTTCTGCATTATTATTATTATTTCTGTCTGTCTGTCTGTCTATCTATCTATCTATACGTCTGTCTGTCTCTCTTTTTTCTTTAGTAAGTTTTGAATGAATTAATTTCAAAATGATTTAACAAATTATTCCTTATTTTAATTATTACTTTTTAAATTATTTTTGTAATATTATATATGAAAATAATTATTTTTTGTCTGTTTCTATCTAGATGCAACTTTTGATTTTAATAATGTATTATTAAATGTTGAAATTACATTAATCAATTTTAATTAATTCATGTTACTGATGTTAACTAATGTCAGCAAATGAAACCTTATTGTTAACTGTTACTAAATATTCTTTATTCTCAGTTTTATTTAATTTTTAATTTAAAGATATTTAATAACAATTTAAAAAATATTGTCATGTTATAGTATATTATTTAGAAATATTACAGTCATCATTGCAAAATAAAGCCAACAAGTCATCAGGACACCGATGCAAAGCAGAACTTCCTGCTGGCTTAGATGGCTTCTAGGCAAATAAATAAATAAATAGATGTGAAATATCAATTTGAGGTGAAACTATTTTTTTGTGTGAGAAGAAAGGAAGGTATAGAGTGATACTAGAGACATCCAGCACTGCAAGGAAATCGGTTGCCTGGATACAACAGTCAATTACACTGCTTAGCATCATTATAGAAGAAAAACTGTCCATAGAATGCTGCAACTGACAGAATGAAATATAGAGCTGTAGAGTGCCATGTAGTAATATTTTATAGTATTATTCAGTTTAAATGTTAGAGGGATAAACCACACTGCATGAAAAGGTAAAGGTGAAATCCCAGAGCGCAGGAACTGAAGTGTCCATTCATGCAGGAGTTCAGTCCACACTGGACAAAGTAGGATTAGAGCCGTTAATTAAACTGCACAACTCTGGACTTGAATAAAACCAGGGTTTAGATTCGCTCTTTAATCACTCACATAGGCCTAATCCAATTGGATTGAAAACCTGAACTATTGAACTAGCCTTTAGTTAGTGAAGAACAGCATCCCTGTACTCCGTGGCTCAGCTGCAGTGACCTGTTTTTGAGGTGCACCAGAACCAGTCTCTAATTAAACCTGCCCTAGACCAAAGCTGTTTCCAATCAGTGTGAAAACAAGCTGTTTGCTTGAAAGTCTCACACGCTATGGTAATTTTTGCTGTCTGAGGAGTTCTCAGCTCCACCTTCTTTCTCAGAGGTCTGGATGAAAGTGGACTGTTTTTGTTGGTTATGCTAAACAGCACAATGTGATTTATCCAAGTAGGACATGTTCCTGGATCAAAAACTTTTTTGCGCCTTGGACCAGCATTCTTAAACTTTAAAATGGGTAAACTTTCAGTTGTTGCCTTGAGAAAATATTTCTGTTATTACTCATTTCTATTTATTATCTTATTTATTACTATTGTATTAATTACGATTTCTAAATAACTTTCGTGTAACCTAATGTAGGCAGGTTGATTTAAGTTATAATAGGTATGTGTATATGTATTTTAAAGTGCCCCTATTATGGGTTATTAACGGTTCATATTTTGGTTTTGGGAGTCCCCAACTACAGGTTGATCTGCTTGCAAGGTCAAAAAACACTTTCATTGTCTTATAATATGCGTTTATTTTTACCTTATTTGCTCAACGACTCCCAAACGATTTGTTCAACGATTCATTTTTCCAAACTCCACTAATCTGCGGTGATTGGTCCAATTGGTCTCATTTTCATTTCATCATGCCTGTACTGCCTGATAAAGCAGCGTTTGTGAGCGCAGTGCTGCTTTGTGTACAGCGTTACCGGGGAAACCACTATTTTACCGCTCCAAAATCAGCACTTAGTGGCAAAGAATGAATTTGCATTTTCATTCAGACCTACGCAAAAATACCAACAAGTGGGCGGGCAATATGCTAATGTTTCATGTTGACGTCAACATGAAACGGCTTAGAATTCGTTTTAAAAATGACTCGTTTCAATGATTCAGAGTCGACTCTTTA
This sequence comes from Spinibarbus caldwelli, assembly GCA_039654775.1. Lineage (NCBI taxonomy): Eukaryota > Metazoa > Chordata > Actinopteri > Cypriniformes > Cyprinidae > Spinibarbus > Spinibarbus caldwelli. The sequence goes on along the minus strand of CM077266.1, from coordinate 14,650,014 downwards.
TTTTGAGAGACAATAACTTTATACACAGTGCACTTTCAGATTCAAAACTTTGCAGGATGTTTTCATTAACTTAGAGCTGTGTTGCACACTGCATGAAAGGTGATTTTCAAAAATCCATAATAGGAGCACTTTAAATGTATAAATGTAATACAATTTATATCTTACAAATATATTTTTTAAATATTCTTTTAATTATTTTAATTTTAAATATAATATAACTTTATGACTATATTATATTATAAATATTATATAAATATAATACATTTAAATATATTTTTATATTAATGAAATATTAATTAGCTAATATTTTTATTATAAATTAATTTACATTTAGAAAAACACATTTTAATTTAATTAATTAACTGCCTCTTAACTCTTACTGTTTATTCTATTGATTGCTATTATATTCATTACTATTTCTAAATAACTGGTGTAACCTAATGTAGTCAGGTTGATTTAAGTGATGTTAAATAATATAAAATCTACATGTGTATTTTAAATGCATAAATTTAATACAATTTATATTTTACAAATAATTTTTTTTTAAATCTAATTTTGATATTAATTTTTAAATATTTATATTTTTTTAAATAATCAAATAGTAATGATTTATTTTTAGTTGAATTTTACTCTTATTAAAATCTGTACATTTTCAGCTGTTACTTTATATTTCAGTTGTTAAATATTTCCATTATTACTATTTAATTAAAATAATATAATAATTAATATAAACAACATATGTATTGTAAATGTATACATTTAATGCATTTTATATCTCACAAATGCATTTTAATATTAATTTTAAATTTAATTTTAATTTAACTAATACCCTTACTTACAAAAAGAGGGGAAATGATTGAGTAATCATAATTTTCAGTAGTTATATATTGCTAAAATCTGATTCATTTATACAACATGTTTTTACAACAAGGATGTTGAGTAGGTCACATTAAACTAGCTAAACACAAGCAGTGATACATGATGTGTTTTCCTCTTCTCCTAACAGTTGCAGGTCTGGGTAACATGCAGCCTCACAGTACCACCTGTGAGTCCTCTTTATGTTTGGTTTATTGTTTTATTTTACTTTAATATCTGTTTCTCTTTTTCACTTGGTCAGACATTTCTAAACCTTTACATGCATCCCACATTAAAACATTCCATCTTTAATATTTCATCAGCATGAACATGTTGATTGTTCTGACTGTTTTGTTTCTGATTTGGCTCTTGTTTATTTGTTTCCATCTCATAACTCATTAAAATGCTCCTCCTGAAACATTTTCCATTTTATTTCTCCACACAGCAAGCCCACACCTCCACTGTGAGGATGAGATATGCGTGGAATTCGTCAAAGAGTATTTTATGAATTGTAAGAGCTTATATCTTCAGTAACTGTACTAAACTAGAGATCTTGTGTATTTCAATATCAAGGTCCCATGACAGTTTGCATTTACCACTTACTTGAAACAAATTCAAGAAAACAATTCAAAGGGAGAAAAAAAAAAAAAATATATATATATATATGTATGTGTATGTATGTATGTATGTATGTATGTGTATATATATATATATACATATACATACATATATATATAAATATACATACATACATCTCAAAGAATTAGAATATCGTGAAAAAGTTTTTTTGTAACAAAGTGAAACTTTCATATATTCTAGAATCATTACATGTGAAGTAAAACATTTCAAAAGTATTTTTTTTATTTTTATTTTTTTAAATTTTGATGATTAGAGCTTATAGCTCATGATAGTCAAAAATCCAGTATCTCAAAATATCAGAATACTTACATTTGAGTTTCATTAAATGACCATCCCTACAGTATAAATTCCGGGTATCTCTTGTTCTTTGAAACCACAATAATGGGGACGTCTGCTGACTTGGCAATGGTCCAGAACACAATAATTGATTCACAGAAGGTCATTACTGAAAGGAGTGGCTGTTCACAGAGTGCTGTATCAAAGCATATTAAATGCAAAGTTGACTGGAAGGAAGAAATTGGGTAGGAAAAGGTGCCCAAGCAACTGGGATGACCACAAGCTTGAGACTACTGTCAAGCAAAGCCGATTCAAACACTTGGGAGAGCTTCACAAGGAGTGGACTGAAGCTGGAGTCAGTGCATCAAGAGTCACCACTCTCAGACGTCTTCAGGAAAAGGGCTACCAAGCCACTTCTGAAACACAAACAACGTCAGAAGCATCTTACCTGCTAAGATGGATGGGGCTAAGGAGAAAAAGACCTGGACTGTTGCTCAGTGGTCCAAAGTCCTCTTTTCAGATAAAAGTAAATTTTGTATTTCATTTAGAAATCAAGGTCTGGAGGAAGACTGGAGAGGCACCGAATCCAAGCTGCTTGAAGTCCAGTGTGAAGTTTCCACAGTCAGTGATGGTTTGGGGTGCAGTGTAGGGTTGGGCGATGTCTATAAAATTGGCATTGGACGATGTCTACAGTGAAACATTGTGATGGACAATGACATCGGGGGGCGGGGCTGGGGGGGAGGAGGGGGATGTTAGGGGGTGTGCCCGAAGCGTGAATTCAGACAGGCACAGAAAACAAATAACGACTGCTAACGGTTGCCTGTTACATTACAGTACATAAAATTTCACTTACCACATAAACAGAGTAAGGAGAGATGACTGAGGACGATGGCGAATTATTTGCAGATCCTGAGCACCACTGACAAACATCTGATCTTGTAAAATGTGTGGTAAGTACTGCCGCTCCATAGTCTAAACAGAGTACGTGCAATAGCAAATCTCAAAAGTGAAAGTGAAACTAAAAAGCGATTGTGCATTCAAAAGCAGTTTCAATGCCAGGCATAATAGCGGCTCCCTAATGCCCGCAATACAGTATAATTACCTAATGATTTAACTGCGAGACAAAGTAGGCCATTGAAATATATATTTTCCTCCCTTCTCGTATTTATTCTCTTTAGGGGTTCCTTAGTACACATCATTTTCTTTCCGAACAAGGTAGTGGAATGCGGGGGGTATGGGGGGGATCACGATGCCGGCTCAACATCGTGATGCCTATCAGCCATCGGTGATGGAGGATGGCATCGTCTGTCGGCCCAATCCTAGTGCAGTGATGTCTGCTGGTGTTGGTCCATTGTGTTTTAACAAGTCCAAAATCGATGCAGCCGTCTACCAGGAGATTTTGGAGCACTTTATGCTTCCATCTGCTGACAAACTTTATGGAGATGCTGATTTCATTTTCCAGCAGGACTTTATCACCTGCCCATAGTGCCAAAACCACTTCCAAGTGGTTTGCTGACCATGATATTACTGTGCTTGACTGGCCAGCATAACTCGCCTGACCTGAACCCTATAGAGAATCTATGGGGTATTGTCAAGAGGAAGATAAGTAACATTCGACCAAATATTAGAGACGAGCTGAAGGGTGCTATCAAAGCAACCTGGGCTTCACTAATGCCTCAGCAGTGCCACAGGCTGATCGCCTCCATGCCACGCCGCATTGAAGCAGTAATTCATGCAAAAGGAGCCCCAACCAAATATTGAGTGCATAATTAAACCTACTTTGGAGATCTTGAACATTTTTGTTTTGTAAATCTTTGTCTGATTGATTTTTGAGAAAATATTCTAATTTTTTGAGATACTGAATTTTTAATTTTCCTAAGCTGTAAGTCGTAACCATCAGAATTAAAACAAAAAACTCTTGAAATATTTCAGCTTGTGTGCAATGAATCTAGAATAAAAGAAAGTTTGCTTTTCTGAATTAAATTACAAAAAATAAAGACCTTTTCCATGATATTCTAATTTTTTTTTAGATGCACCTGTATATAGTATATGTATGTGTATGTGTGTGTGTGTGTGTGTATATATATATATATATATATATATATATATATATATATATATATATATATATATGTATATGTGTGTATAATTCATAGTACATTTTTTTAATTTATTTTTTATTTAAAGCTCACTTGAGATCAACTCAAGTAAGTCAATTGTGCTCAATTGTTAATAATAGTTCTTATTATTCTTATTGTTTTTTTGTGTATAACGTGATACATTTTTGATCAATTTAATGTGACTTTGCTGAATAATTAACATTAACTTCTCAAAAATTAAATAAATGTGACCCTGGAGCACAAAACCAGTCAGAAGGGTCAATTTTTTTAAATTGGGATTTATACATCATCTGAAATAAATAAGCTGAATAATTAAGCTTTCCATTGATGTATGGTGTGTTAGGATGGAACAATATTTGGCTGAGATACAACTATTTGAAAATCTGGAATCTGAGAGTGCAAAAAAATCTAAATATTGAGAAAATCGCCTTTAAAGTTGTTCAAATGAAGTTCTTAGCAATGTATATTACTAATCAAAAACTTAAGTTTTGATATATTTACGGTAGGAAATTTACAAAATGTCTTTATGGAACATGATCTTTACATAATATCCTAATGATTTTTGGCATAAAAGAAAAATCGATAATTTTGAACCATACAATGTATTGTTGGCTATTGCTACAAATATACCTGTGTGACTTAAGACTGGTTTTGTGGTCCAGGGTCACAAATACTACTACTACTACTACTACTAATAATAATAATAATAAATAAAGTGAGCTAATAATAATAATAATAATACAGTACAATAAAGATATAGTATAAAAAAACAACAACACAAGTACAAGTTGAGCAGAAAAAAACTGTTTTCAACATTGATGTTTCTTAAACACCAAATCTGCATATTAGAATGATTTCTGAAGGGTCATGTGATGCGGAAGACTGGAGTAATGACTGCTGAAATTATGTAAAAATTATGTATAAAAATATAAAGTCATACATAAAGTCATTTACACATATATATAAATTCGCATGCGATGAAAGTTGCATATGCTCAGGCACTTTTTGATACTCTGCATGTATTTTCCAGCCTACCAATGGCAAACCTCGGAGTGGCTTGACACGTGTCTCCCAGGACTGGAATCACCGCCTCGAGACCAGACCCCTACACCACCACCTCCACCCCTTCCTGCTCCTCCACCTCCCCTGACCCCTACACGGCTAGGCGGCACCCCTATCCGCCTGGGCGGCAGCGTGCGGTTGGATGGCAGCACCCTATCGCTGCAGACTGGCTACCCGTTACGACGATACCAGGGTCAGAGGGATTTCCGCACGTCTCTAACCCTGGACGACAACAACTCGCCTGTATATGAAGAATACCGTCACCCGGATCACTACGACAACGCCTCTTCTGTTCACCCGCTGGGTTTTAGCGAGGGCCGATCCAGACCCGACTATCATCACTCCAGCCAGTACCTGCTCTCTCACCCTCCCCTACTGGCCTGGGAGGAGCGTCCGCGTGTCTGGGAGGATACGCACCCCTTCGGCAGCCAGCAGGAGATCGACAGGATTTCGCTTCGGGCCCAACGCTTGCGTAGTCAGAGCCCAAAGACTTCTTTGTCTGGCATGAGAGAGTATTATTGACCGTTAACTGGATAAAGAGTCCTTAATATACTGGATGCTTGTGATCATGCAACTGAGGACTCGGCCTGGAAATGTCAGGACTTTCACAGCCTCAGTCATACTGTACACTAGTGATTATTCTTCATGTACTTCAGCAACGGAATAGTTCACATAAAAATGAGAATTGTCATCATTTACTCACCCTCATGTCATTCCAACTTGTAAAATGGTGTCGAACACAAAAGAAGATATTTTGAAATGTTTTTTTCTCTGTACAATGAGGAAATTGAAGACAATTGGATTGGAGGTCCAAAACTTTATAGACATTCTTCAAAATATCTTCTTTTGTTTTTTACTGAAGAAAGTCATAAAGGTTTGGAACCATGTAAAGGTGAGTAAATTTTCATTTTTGGGTGAACTATCCTTTAACTAGATGTGTGTGAGAACATTGTTAACTCATACTTTTCCATGAGCGCATCTGAAAAACATAGTGATAGTGGGTTTGTATAGGTATGCTACTGTGTTTATTGAGAAACCACATATTTTATTGATGGAATCCATATACAGCAGTGGTTCTCAACCAGGAGGCCTCAGCAAACTTACAAGGGGGTCTCAAGATGACTTTAAAAGATTTAAAACCAAGATACTGTTCTTTTGACCCCCTCAACATCTTTTTAATTGAAAAACAAAAAAACAAAAAAAAAAAAAACAGGATTCCTACAGTCTTGGAAAACATGGATATATGAGGCTATTTTAAAAGTGTTATTTCTAGACCTGGAAAACTAAATAGATGGAAATTAATAAATGCTTAAAATGCCATGAAATAATTATTTTATCAGGTAGAAACTGAGTAAAGCAGTTAAGAAAAACTGGATATAAAGTCTTAGTTTTAGTAAAAAGTCTTGGGGCCTTTGAATATTACTGTGGACAATGCACGACTTTGGAGTCGAAATGGTTAAGTGCTGCTGATATTTATGACTAAGGAGGACCAAATCTTCCAAAAATGTCCTTGGACAGCCAGTGTTTTGCTATGACAACAGTCTTGAAGAACAGAGGAAACCTGTTTCATTCCATGGACTATATAGAAGCTGTGGAGAGAAAAAAAGTTCATGTAAATACATTTTTGCCAAAGCTTCAAGGTTTGTAAGGCTCTAATGTATGCATACACAAAATGATTCCAGAAATGAAAGCACACAGGTGCGGTTTACGTAAATGAAGAGCTGTTTATGTAGAGCTGTTTGTATACATGACAAGTACATATTAATCTCTCATCGCACAGCTGGCATTTTAGTGTTTTGCTGTTTATGCTGCCGTTTTTGTGATTTTGATTTAGTTTAGGAGGGAGCCATTTCGACACTTCAGAAACATCTGTTAATTGTTTAGAATGTTATAGACTTACTGTATGTTGAAGGAAAAAAGTTCTCATTAAGGTTGCTTTGAGGTTGTGGCTACAAAAGTGATTTTTCTTTTTTCACACTATGCTTGTTATATCTCAGTTTTCCTTCATCCCCAGTAGCAATTGCCCATATAATATATACAGTATAAAAATCATACTGAAAATCTAAATCTGAAATTTTTCTTGGATTATGACTTAAATATTATTTTGTTTGTCCTTGATAAATATTTTTAATAACTCATTTTAGTGATCATGCATAAACTTATGGAATTATTATTATTATTATTTTTTTATTATTGTTTTTAATAGTGCCTTTGTAGAGTCCACAGTCATTTTACAAGGCATAAGCAAACAGGAAAAATCATTAAGAATGTTTTATTTAATTTATATTTAGTTTGTTTCTGTAAACAAACCAGAAAATATTTTATTTAAAGCAATATATCTGATTATTTTAATGATTTTCAGGATGACCCTGTGGGTCAGAGGTTCTGATGATGTGTGTTGTGCTCATACATGTTAATATTGTCCATTTAATGTGTAGAAATCTATGGAGCCCTTTAAGGGACATAGTGGTGGTAAAAATTCGGGGTGGGAGGAAAAAAATATTTTTCAAATGTTTCGCGTTCTCTCGCAAAACCAGTTGATTTCAGACAAACTCTTCCTGTTTACTTTAGTGGTTACAGCTCGTATGTTCACAATGGAGCGGTTCATAAAGTTTTTATTTTGAACTTGGACTCAAATATAAAGAAATACAGGTTTTGGGACATTCTAAAATGCTTAATGTATTAAAACAGTGACATTGCAGGACCAAATTCGATGATAATAAATACTAATAAAATTATTAGGCTAATAACCTTATTAATAATATTACTATTAATAAAGCAGAATAGCCCAGAAAATGATGGATTTGGTATTTTTAAATCACCGTTTTTATTCATTATCCTACCTTAAGCGTTTTATGGGGGAGAAAAAGCTTACGGACAGGGCGTTGCGTTCATATTCTGTGCTATTCTGCTTAGTAATATTATTAATAAGGTTATTAATATTAGCCTAATAATTTTATCAGCTTTTATTATCGAATTTGGTCCTCCAATGTCACTGTTTTAAAACCTTAAGCCACATTAAGTGTTTTAGAATGTCCCAAAATCGTACTAAGCACTAAACACTCAATAAAGTATTTCTTTATTGAGTCCAAGTTCAAAATAAAACATGAACCGCTCCATTGTGAACATACGAGCTGTAACCACTAAAGTAAACGCAAAACATTTGAAAAATATTTTTTCCTCCCACCCCGAATTTTTCCCACCACCATGTCCCTTAAAGGGCGCCGTAGAAATCACCTTGTATGTATGAATAAAATGCATTGTCCAGTGTAAAATAAAAAAGAACTACAGCTACCATAATATATCTTTACATTGACTTAACATGGATTACTGAGTATATCTCAATAGTAAATATGTTTCGGGACAAATGCTCATCACAATCTTTTCATGGCTATAAGATTAAGTCATATTTATGTAATTCTTCTAAGAGAGAAGCTTCTGTTCTCTGAAAAAAACACTGCACTCACAGTTACTTTATGCAAATTTTGTGATTTTACAATTGATGAAAATTTCTACTCCTATTAAAATCCTCCTGACTGACACTTAATTGAACAGACTGACATTATCACACATAATGAGCTAAACAAATCTTTGCACAAGCCAATCTTCCCTGTGCACAACAGAAAGCCACAAGAGTACAGTTGAAGATAACAGTGTTATGCACAATGTTCCAGTTTTTTTTATACAGTAGTTACATCATTGTTTGTGTTCCATCTTTTGTGGAAAAAGTGCGCAAAAGGCCACTCTTGTTGAACGCAAACAATTTAAGACACTCTAGAATTTCCAAATGCATTATTTGTGCGTTTAAAGAGACAAGTGTACAGGAGACAACACAATCCGATTGCATGATCCAAAGCTTGTTTATGGGCAAGGTTCCAGGAATTTGGCTTATCTGATCGAAACATAATGACGTTTGTTGTACGGGGACTTCTCCAAGAATACATTGGTTTCATCAGAGATGAGGTTTTGTAAACACCCTGTGTTTCTGTGCTTTTATGCTCTGGGTGTATCAGTGAGCATGACCACTTTTTCTTTTCAAGTTTGAAAGTGTGCTGTTCAAAACTGCAGGAAAATACATTTAGTGCATTATCTTTTGTAAATGACTTTGGCCCTGAGTCAGTTAGGTGGGAGGTTAGAAAAATGGGTTACATGGCCAGCTGAACGTGCATTCACACTATGATACTTTTAACACACTATCATTCACAGCAATTGGGAACTATTTTATATGGAAGCCTGTTGCCGTCACAGAATAAGAAAAATTAAGTAAATGCAGCTTTTTTTTTCTTACAATTCTGATACAACGCACATAAACTCGCAGTTCTGCATGGTGTTAACTCAGAATTCTGAATTATTCTTGCAGTTACCATTATGAGTAGCAATTCTGACTTTTTTGGTTCTGCCATAGAATTAAAAACAATTAAAGTAATTTTAACTTTTTCCTCACAATTCTGACTTTTCCTCACAATTGCAAGCTTATATCTCTCAATCTCACTTTTCATTTCAGAATTGCAATTCAGAATTTATGTCTTGCAAATCTTACATTTTTATTTTCAGTAATAATTGTGAAATATAAACCCTGTCTTCTGTGAAAAAAGTCAGAATGGTAAGATAAGTGACTTTTTTTAATCTTGTGGTGGAAACAAGCCTATACATCATTTTAATGTTTTGGCAAATAACTGGCTATGAATTTATATCCGACCTGCTGTTGGAGGTTAGGTTTAGGGGTGCTTACATTTTTTCTAAAATCATACATGTCCGTTTTAATCACATTGTACGAAATAATATGAAATCGCCACCTCATAAAATAGTCAAGTTTTATAATGAGATTGGGTTGGATAATTTTATTTTATCTGACATTCACAAATCACAAATTCACAATAACATCACAAAATCGCTTCATTAAAAATGTTGTTTCATTTCCACCTCTTCACAATAGGCTACCTCTGTTTTCCATAGTCTCTTGTGAGTTAAACCATTTCACTGCTTTCCAAAATTATGCCAATCACATTCCTGCACTGAAGACTTAAGCCTAAGCACAAGGTCAAATCACCACAAACTCATAGCTGAGTCAACTTCCACTAAATCAAATGTGCAACGCAGAATGCAAGGAGGATAATTTACGAGGAAATGAAACTAGTCGTAATCCCTATGAATTAATACTGGTGTTTACATCAGTATACTCAACCACTAGAGAATCCACACTCCTTCAGTACCACTTCCTTTGACTTTTAAAACAAGTGATAGCAAGCCGTTGGACTGAGAGAAAGATGACTGGTTATATAAGGAGTGGGGGAGCGATGCTGGATTATCATTCCCCTGTTTCTGCTCAGAGACATGAGAGAGTTAGGGGTGATTATACCCACACAGTCTACTGAATAATACCCAGATTAGACACACTAACCAAGCCTCATCTCCACGCAAAACATCTGCCTTTGCCTCCAGACAGATACACACACACGCGCTCTGGCACCATGGATGTTAAACACACTGCTTTGGAACAGATGCTGCTGGTATACGTCACAAGCTTATAACACCACGCGCCAGAAACAGAGAAGTACCGACAACAGAGGCATGTTTACAGAACGCTCAGTTGTGCCAAATTTCCTTTTTTGTCTTTTGCTGACACATGTAGCTAGAGAAAATCTTCCCAGACTGTTTAAATGGGGAAATTGTTCGTTTTATGAGGGGATAATTGGGAAAAGTTTCTCCTACATTTCAGATGACAAAAACAAAACTTGAGGAAACTTAAGACAAAGTCAATGTGAATATGCTTATATTGGTAGGCTAATTACTTTATGATTGTTAGAGCAGGCTGAGCAGAAGGATTCAGAGATTAACTATTCAGTTGTTTCTCATTGGCTACCTCTGGCTGCATCCTTTACGAAAATTAACCATGGTTTATTACAGTAAAAGTGTAGTAACCATGTTTTTTTGGTGTATTGATTATCATTTGTATAACCACAGTTTTACTATAAATACATGGTTAAGCTATGGTCAATGTAGTATGGTTAGTAACCATGGTTTTATTTGTGGTAAAACCATGGTTAATGTTCGTAATGATTTCCTCGTTCGAAATATGAATACTGGTTAAGTGAATGAAATTAAATATAGCATTTTATATTTAATATAACTCCGCTGAAATAAATAAAATTAGGCCTGCTTGAATATAGATTGGTACATTTTATTTAAAAATTGTCTCATTCACTAACAGTGCGTATACGAATTAGTAGGTAAAACGAAAATTTTAACATGATTTAACAGTGACTTTCTTATTAAAATGTATTCTAAATTTACGAAAAATGTAGTAACCACACATATGCAAAGTCCACACATAATATTATAAACATATATATATATATATATATATATATAAATATATAAACATATTGGCAAAATTATAAAGTTGGCAGGGAGTTTATCTACGCACACATGAGTATATGTTAGATGGAATGTGGCTCTCCATTCATTATTGTTAATGTTTATAATTTCTGCATGGCTCTGCGTGTAACATGTCTGTGTTTCCCTTGTGACCTAGTTTTCCCCGTTCTGTTTAATTAGTCATTGTGTTCACCTGTCGGCTCCTTGTTATCGGCCCTTTATTAGTTCCTGCCTTTGAGTTTGATTTTGTCAGTTATTATTTCATGTCTACGTGTTTGTGCAGTTTGACTCCTGAGACTCCTTGTATCTTCTTGGATTGTATATTAAAAGACTGATTAATTCCTATTCTCCTTCGTCGTGTGCCTTCCTGAGCACCGCACGTAACAGAATAACCGACCGAAACAGAGAAGTATAGCGCCGTGTTTCCCCTTGTTTTATTTCCCTTTTTTTTGAGTTTTTATTTTTAGTTTGTGATCCTGCTGTCCTCGTCCTCCTGCTGGAGCAGGGGGACCGCTCTCTTGAGGACCACACCGAGGATTTCGTGTTCCTGGTGAATTACACGAGCTACCTGGACAGCTGCCTCTGCTCGTTTTATTAAGCTGGACTGAACACCTCCACACAAGCGCAGTTGTCCGGGGACGGTCCTCGAGAGAGCCTCGCCGCATTCATCGAGTGGGTGCTGGTGTCCTGCAAATCGAAACTCACTGTGGACACCCCGTAGCGCGGAGCTGCCCGAGCCCACCGCAGACGGAGAGCCAGAGCCTGCCGTGGTCGTTGCGCCATCACCATTAGGAGCGACAAAGCTGACGATCATCCCGGAGCCTGAGCCCCAAGTGTCTGACCAGGTGCGAGAGCCGACAGCACAAGCGATGGTGGATACAGCTGTGGAGATCGCGGGGGCTAGGGAAAGCCCTGCCCACGGCGCCACCGGTGGGGGTGAGCACGAGCTGGACCTGGGAGACTTAATAGACTTTCACTCGGATACACTCGTCATTCACCCATCTCCTGAACTGTATGCCTGGGAATATATCCCACCCAACCTCCCTCTCCCACCTCCTCTTATTGATCTGGCCCCTGTTTCAACACCTTCATCGCTGGATTCCGTCAGCCTCTCTGCTCACCCTCCGCTCACCATCTGTGGCGTGGGCTCGCCGCTGGTCTGCTGATCTCCAGCTCCGTTGGCGTTGAGTCTGGAGGATCCCTCGACTCTGTCTTCAGCCTCCGAGGCCCAGACTCCGCCTCAGTCCTGCGACCCAGCGGCTCCACCATGGCTTCCAGCTCCCTCGTCTCCACCGGAGCCCGTCAGTCCACCAGCTCCACCGGGCTCCCTCGTCCCTCCGGCTCTGCCTTGGTCAGTCGTCCCCCTAACTCCACCTCGGGACTACACTCCTCTGGCTCTGCCTCATCCCTTGGTCCCTCTGGCTCCGTTGGACTCCTCCTTCCCTCCAGCTCCACCTCAGTCCTCTGTTGCTCCGGCTCCGCCGCGGCCTTCCGGAGCTCCGCCTACATCTCAGTCGCCGAAGCCTCCGGCTCCGCCTTGGCTCTTCGGATCCTCGGCTTCACCCTGGCTCTTCGGCCTTCTGTCACCGCCTCGGGCTCCACCACCTGCTCCGCCACCATTGGTCGGCCCCATGGAGTCGGCGCCCACACCTCCACCATGGCTCCTCCCTCCGTCAGCTCCTCCGTAGGCCACCATCGTGACTGTGGCCTGGGTCTTCATCTGGCTCCTCTTGCTCCTGGCTTCCCCTTGGCTCCTCCCACCCTCCACTCCCCCATGGACTTTTATTTTGTTCTGTGTTTGGTTTGTCCTCTCTCCTGCTCCACTCCCTCCTCCAGGGCCCCCATCCTCCCTCCTCAGTTGGATTGTTACGGCGCGAGGACGCGCCTTTCCGGGAGGGGGCGAACTGTAACATGTCTGTGTTTCCCTTGTGATCTAGTTTTCCAGGTTCTGTTTAATTAGTCATTGTGTTCACCTGTCAGCTCCTTGTTATCGGCCTTTTATTAGTTCCTGCCTTTGAGTTTGATTTTGTCGGTTATTATTTCATGTCTATGTGTGTGTGCAGTTTGACTCCTGAGACTCCTTGTATCTTCTTCTTGGATTGTATATTAAAAGACTGATTAATTCCTATTCTCCTTCGTCATGCGCCTTCCTCAGCACTGCACGTAACACTGCGAGACCTATGTTTATTATGTTGGAAATTATGAGACTGTTTTTAAATATCAAGGGAATATCATGTACAAGAGCAAAATTATCAGCAAATATATAACATTCAAATCTTGTATCGGCCTTGTGGGAGACTGATCAGATGCTATGAATATTTGACAGCAAAATGCAGCAGTAGACCACTCAAAATCAAATGTGAGAAATGTGTAATAATTAAGCAAATCAAACAAGAAAAATGCAGTTTTTATCACTGCAGCTGTGATTCTGCCATAGTGGATGATTGAGTGTCACAGGTAGAACAACACTGCACCACAAATGTATGCTATATTTTAAGCACAGTGTCGGCTACTTCGTCTATTTTCACTACACCAACGACAATAACAGTTCTAAATGAAGCTACAGAAGACTCAACTATTATGTCTATGAGGATCTGAGTTTATAAATGGGCCACTTGAAATAATGATTCAATGCCTTGCTCATTAAAAACAACCACAAACTAGTGCTGTTAAATGATTAATTGTGATTAATCGCATCCAAAAAATGTTTTTGTTTACAATATATATGTATGTGTACTGTGTATATTACATATATATATATATATATATATATATATATATATATATAAACACACACACAGTAAATATTTTGAAAATATTTACGTTTATACTTTTATATATTCATATTCTTATATTTTAAATTATATACAAATATATTTAATATATAAACATATTTTTCATAAATATATACATGCATGTGTTTGTATTTATATATACTGTACATAATAAATATACACAGTATACACATGTATATTATGTAAACTTTTATTTTGGATGTGATTAATCGCGATTAATTGTTTGACAGCACTACCACAAACTGATCTAACATGCTGTGTTAGTGTAGAAGATAATGATTATTTTTTTAGCTAAATTATAAGCACTCAGGCTGGGAAATGGCATTCTCTTGTCTGATAACTAAGTGTTACGTAATATCTATTTGTTTCAAATTATCATCAGCTCATGAATAATTCCTCAGACAAAGAAAAAGAGCACCTTGTCGAAATAAAGTTGAATAAGGCACGCTTGAGGCTAGTTTGGATTATGTTGTTCTGTTATTCTTTGTTTTGCACTTTCTGTCTGATATGCTTTTAGCTTGGAGCCATGTTCCAGCTTGTAAAAAACTGTAAATAACTCGTAAATAACAGCTATTCAAACGAATCCAAAGGACTCCACGGTGTCCATAAATCACCAAAGTAAGATACATGGCAATTACCTAATCCAGGCATAATCATATTTGCATTCAACCTAAATTTGTTTTAAGTTTATGCTTATTTTATTTCTAGCACAAAACCTGCAGCATGTGTTACACACTAATTGACAAGACGGGTCCAGTAAAGCACAGTCCTGTTTTATGACAGGATGTACGCATTCACTTGTTTGTTCACATAAAAATGATATTTTCTGAACAGCACTTTTGACAAAAAGCCTGGAGATTGCGGAGCAAAAATGAATAGCAGCCCATTACCTTGCACAAAGCAGTCGTCCTGACTTGCTCTTCATGGCTAGGTTTGGGTTACGGATTCATATAGGAAAAAATAACTGCACTGCAATGATTCAGAGTCTGAGTCAACCCCCCCCCCTCCCCCCCCCCCCCCCCAGTGGACTACCTTGCTTTCTTTCAGCATCCTAGCTGAAATGGAACTTCATGTAAGACTCATTTTAGCACACTACATAAGCAATTCACATGAAGTGCACAGGAGTTTCAATTAATTCAGTGGAGTTTGACAAGTATAATGACACAAATTTCTCACTTTGTTCACTATCTTCTTGCACTGAGCTTGTCACAGTGAATTATGGGTTTGCTTACTCAGTGACAATTCATTTGCCTTACAGTTTGGCGAAAAAGTCTAAAAGGCATGCAGTATGAAGCTTCATTTATACACAGAACACGTTTTTGCATTTAAAATCATAAGATGTGGAATGGAAAAAAAACTGCAATATCTAGAGATGCATTTTTTAAATGTTAAAGCACCATGTTTTAGAACATGAGCACAATGGTCAAACATGTCCAACTAGCATGTTTGCATAGAGAATCAGAAAAACACAAGGTGCAGGGTAATGGAATTTAAAAAAAATCACATGGTCCAGAGACACATTTTTAGAAGTTGAACTTTTAACTTAAACACAGCATTTTTGTAACATGAGACATGCAAAAATCACGAGTGCCATCAAATGTGTTTGCATAGAAAAGCTGCATAGTAGAATGCAAAACCACGAAATGTAGGGAAGTGGAATTAAAGAAAAAACAAGGTCTAAATATTTTTTTTTTTTAAGTGAACATTTTAATTTGAGCACCGTGCTTTTAGAATGCTGTCATGCGCAAGATGGTACTTAAGGCACAAGACCCCAGCACAGTGGTGAAATCTGTCCATCTGGTGCATGTTTACTGTACATAGAAAAACAATAGAAAAGCCCAAAAACAATGGAAACTCCTGTGTATGCATTTAAAATAGCCTTTGCATGGGGAGATATAAAATTCTCTTTGGAAAAAAATTCTGTGTTTCTTTTTTTTGTTTAGTGTAAATGGGATCAGAGCACATGTTTTCTGCTCTTGGGTTTAAGTCCTCTACAGATAGCAGTCTTCTCATTAAACTGATCTCCTGCAGTGATGGAGATCCATGTACCAGTGTGATTCGGCTTGAGAACACTGAGTCTAATCATCCCTATTATCCAATGCATTTCCTCAGTCTCTAGGGGTTGTGCTTATAAACAATTGATGATTATACTGAACAAAAACATAAGTATTGCAGCCAACCCTTGGTGCTTATGCGATAAAATGCTTAATTAATACATTACAATGTGGAAAAAGTCTCCAACAGATGCTTGTGGTGAGTTAAAAGGCACGGCACTGTTGCAAAACACAGCAGAAACTGTTGCTTCATAATATGTTACGCCTGCAAATTTCATATGTAAGACCTGCATTGTTTTCTCTATTTTAACAGCTTGTGAAGACTGAAATATAGAGCACAGTTCAGACACTCTTCCAGCTTTCCACATTTTCTTTGAATATACCATTGCCAAGCAATGTCAGTTCAAGTCTTTATGCTACTTTGTAGTGAGAATGAAGAAAAATACCCTGAGGATATTTTCAACAGACCCGAGTGTCCATGGGTGAGAAGGCTTAGATCAGTGCGGAGTAATTACACATGCTTCCGTCCAGTATTACTGAACTCAGTAGGGTTAGAGAGGGACAGAGGGAAATAATATTCTTTTGCCATGTCAGACTGTCATGCCTGTCAGTGATATTCTATACTGCTTAAATAACAGCTAAAAATTAAACAAGTATGACTCAACCCAAAGATGTCACAAATGGCAGCTGCTCGGCAGGTGCAGGACATCTGGAAGTGGAAAAGCTGGAGTCTGCAAATTTGCTTCTGGAGCATTTGTCACATTACTGATCACTGTAAAGGTAGCAAACAGGGAAAAGTATTACGCTTTCAAGAGCCTTAAAAACGTTTGTCACTGGTACAACATCTTCTTTAATATAATAAAGTACTTGCAGTCAGTTTAGTCAGAAAACATGGCAGTTGTTGAATAGCTGTCAATGTAGAAACATGCTATTTACCTTCACAACTGTGTAGTTCTGGGACCTCATTTATAAATTGTTGCGCAGAAACCAACCTAAATTTGATCTTACGATCATCTCTAGAATATGTGTACGTGTGATTGTGCATGTGCAGTCCCAAGTGCGTATCTGGAGATTCTGACTTTTATAAGGCAGGACTTGTTCCGCCATGTTGCACGTTGCACTTTCTCCCATTCATAGTAATGAGTGAACCGTCTTGGTATATACACAGACTTCGACGTCTCTATTGACAGCGAAGTTGATATGCTTCCCAGTTATTCAATGTGAAGACTTGATCACATGAGAAAATTTAACTATTTTATGAGCTGACTATTTTTTTATGAATTCATGCAGTTTGATTTGTACGAAAACGCAAAATTTTAGGATAAAAAGTAAGCATTAAGGTCCACCCATAAACCAACTGATGAATCTAACCATCTGTGGGGAGTAAGCAGATCAAATTTGCCAGAAATTCGCTAAAACATAGTTACAAATTGCCATGAGACTGTGTTGGCATCTTGTATTGCAATTTCAATTTCATTGTTTGAATCCAGTTAATAACATCATTTAAAAAAGCTATTTCACATTGTGTTTAAAAAAAATCAACTACCTAATGCAATACTTTATTGCTATTTTCTGGCTTCCCAGTGTGTTTATTGTTCAACGGAATGGAGGGAAATCATACTCTGTGATGACAAACACAGTGTGTCGCTGGGATCCTGCAGTGTTCGACTTTGGTTGCTGAAGCAGCTCTTGAGAACCAATAGAGCACTGCAGTGATGACTATTTTTTAGGCCAATATAGAAATTAGCATCACCCTGGTTCACCTCAGGGAAAAAAAAAGGTTGCAGAAAATGAGCTCTGTAAGCAACAAAGTTTGATTTTTACATTTTGTTAATCCTGATAATCTTCACAAATGAACACAACTTTTATGAATTTTGAATACAATCGCCGACAACACTTTCAGTCTCTTTTTTTTTAAACATTTTCCCTAGATGTTTTAGGTAATTAGTTTTCAAAAGCACATTTATAAACATGACAAATCTTTAAAAGCAGATTAGTGAGTAGATTTGTTTACCTGCTCGGCAAGTCCCAGATAACCTCTTAGTCCCATTTAACCACTTGTTAGCAACCACCTATTACAAGACGAGTAAGTGCTTTAAAAATCACATAATAGTTTGTCACAGAATAAAACATGCAAAGTTGGCAACACCAAAACTCCAAAAGTATCAAACAACTTATTTAAAAAACTTTCGCATAGTATGTTGCGTTTCGAGCACGCAGGCTTCATCAGACAAATGAACAACACTGATATGCCACTCTTTATACCTCCAGGTGATCAAAGGTCACATGACCTAACACAATATTACCATAATAATAATAATACCCCAACAAATAAACCAAAACAATAACATATCAATCAAGAAAAAAAAAATTGTTGGGGTCACTGTTGTAACTTTTTCAGTGCTATTTATTTTAAAACGTGTTAGAGTACATTTTAGCAGACAACATTCAGTAAACAACACCTCGTGTTGTTGGCTATACTTTAATGCACATGCTTTTAAAGGTTTATTTCACTTCCAGAATAAAAATGTCCTGATAATTTACTCACCCTCATGTCATCCAAGACGTTCATGTCTTTCTTTCTTCAGTCGAAAAGAAATTAAAGTTTTTGACATTCCAGAATTTTTTCTCCATAAAGTGGACTTCAAAGGGAGCCAATGGGTTGAAGGTCCAAATTGCAGTTTCAGTGCAGCTTCAAAGGGCTCTACACGATTCCAGCTGAGGAATAAGGGTCTTATCTAGCGAAACGACTGGTCATTTTTCAAAATAATAAAATTAAAATAAAAAAAAGTAAAAAATACTTTTTAACCACAAATGCTCACCCTGCTCTAGCTCTGTGATGCGTGACCGCGACTTCACACATTACATCAGGGGTGCCCAAACTCGGTCCTGGAGGGCCGGTGTCCTGCAGAGTTTAGATCCAACCCAAATTAGACACACCTGAACCAGCGAATCAAGCTCTTACTAAGCATACTGGAAACTTCCTGGCATGTGTGTTGAGGCAAGTTGGAGCTAAACTCTGCAGGACACCGGCCCTCCAGAACCGAGTTTGGGCACCCCTGCATTACATAATCATGTTGGGAAGGTCAGGTGTGGTTAGTTCTTCTTCTGTGTACTCCCAGCTCAAAAAGGTAGGGTCTCATGAAAATGCGTATTAATAGCACTATTTTTTGCGTGTGTTTTGCGTGTTATTAATATGCAGAAACTGACTTTGGAGTGCATACACACGTGTTTGACGTGCATTTAATACGCACCTACCCCACACCCCTAAACCTACCAATTGCGTCTCTCAAAATCTCATTTTCTCCTCCAATTTCAGAATCGCCTCACATCGTTTTACCTTTTTTTTTGTAAAGGCCATTTGACTTTCTTTGCACGTTCGCTTTGTAAACATTGAGTCTGTTCTTCCGCCTACATCACAGACGAGCATTTGTGGTTAAAGTATATACATTTTTATTTATTTATTTATTTATTTTTTAGAAAATGGCTGATCGTTTCTCTACATAAGACCTTTATTTCTTGGCTGGGATTACGAGCTCTTTGATGCTGCATACACACTGAAATTTGGACCTTAAACACATTAGCTCGCATTGAAGTTCACTAGCCTATATGGAGAAAAATCTTTTAATGTTTACCTCAAAAACTTTAATTTCTTTTCAACTGAATAAAGACAGACATGCACATGTTGGATGATATGGGGGTGAGTACATGATCAGGAAACATTAATTCTGGAAGTGAACTAATCCTTTAAGTTGAAAATATTTAATTCAACATTTTGATGAAACTGTTCTATGTTCTATATCAGTAGCCTACAGTATTTTATATGTAATTGTGCTGTATTTCTTTAAAAACTGGAAAGTAAAAACTTAATTTTATACGACATTCGTACAGACTTTGTATTTTGTCTTCTAAATAAAACTTAATTTTGAGCATACAGCTTTTGTTGGTCTAACATCATGCTGATTCCGGCCTATTTTTAAAGAATAAAATTAATTTAGATGTCACCACGTTTAGTACATTTTGGTTACCTGACACAAAACACGCCTTTTTTACACACGCAAGGTGTAAGCACACCACCCTTGTGCCTCAGGTTAGAGGCGCGCAGGGGTTGTTATGACAACTCCCGCGCAAATAAAAGATGCGCTGTGCATGGTTTGTCTCAGCTCTGAGCGCGAGCCAATCATCTGGCCAGATTCCGCTCTGATCGCGCGCTGGATTTACAATTCCGAGCAGCTGCTTTAAAAAACAACTTGGAGCGCCGTAACGGTCGCCATGAGGCAACACGGCGCCAAGACTGCCCTGTTCCTCAGCAGTTTTAAGGTGAGGGGGAAGCAAGTTGAACATTCGCGCTAGACAAACAAGACAGAAAAGAGTTTGAGGTGCTGAAAAGATGTTGAGACGGACTCTATCTCGTATTTCTGGAGAGAGGGATGAGAGGAGAGCGGATCAACCAGAGGCGACAGAGATTTATGGCTCAACTGTTCACATCTGCTGTCTGGAATGACTCGCTTTTTACAAGTATGGAAAATAGAAAAGAAAGAAATCATACAATATGTTCAAGTACAAACGCGTTTTGTTTAAAATGCGCAGTACAGTACATTCTTAAGT
This sequence comes from Spinibarbus caldwelli, assembly GCA_039654775.1. NCBI lineage: Eukaryota > Metazoa > Chordata > Actinopteri > Cypriniformes > Cyprinidae > Spinibarbus > Spinibarbus caldwelli. The sequence continues at coordinate 14,629,227 of CM077266.1, read as the reverse complement.
TTTTCTCTCCTTACTTCCTCAGGTCGCGTGAATAACTTTTAACAAACCAAACCTCGGAGAACAAGTTGGTCCGGGATGCCAGACAACATCGCTTTTCTGAAGAACAGCACAGATTTGGGGCACGTCGGTCGCGCGTTGGGTCCGAGCGCGCGCCCCGCCTGGGCAATAGCGGTGCTGGCCAGCGTGCTGATCTTCACCACCGTGGTGGATGTTTTGGGTAACCTGTTAGTCATAATTTCGGTGTTCAGGAATCGGAAACTGAGAAATGCTGGTGAGCTTTCGTTTATCTTTCTGGGCTACATTCGCGCGCTGTTCATTGATGTAGCGCTTCACGTGCCATTAGGCTCAAGTGTTGAATGGGGATACAGATAATGAATAATGTAATGAATGAGGTAATTAGTTGACTTGTTTCCCCTTTACTTGACAAGAATCTCATTTGACATGCTGCCTTAAGTGTAAATTATACATGGTGAAAAAACTTCTACTCTCTAACATATTTGCCTGTGTGGTTTAAGGGTTTTAGTTAAATGTAAACTGTTCATACCAACATCATAGTGTTTATGTAGTGTCAGTGAAGGATTACTTTATAGCAATAACAAGAAAATGTCTTGAAATGGGCAAATATCTTATATAACCATTCCATCCAAATAGCAAACGTCAGCTTTTTTTTATCAAATTAACGAACAGCTAAAAGTTTGTTTGAATTAAAATGCTACATTTTAGTACTGAATATGCTCATGCATACCGATATTGAGGCTTCCAGCAACCATATCAATATTTTTGTCACTCACAAGTTAGTTTCTGTGGAGAAACTCCTTGTTTCAGCATTTTTTTAAGTCTGAGCTTTTGGTAGTGTTAAGTTCACTTCACCTTGACCATGTCATGAAAAATTTACAGCGGCTTATCGCTCTCAGCAGTATGGGCTTCAAAGACTTTCGACTGTAGTTTGGCATAATTGGACGTGTACATCAGTGAAAATCTGGCACCCTCCAGAGCCGTATTAGACACTTTATTTAATTGTAAATGGATGTGTTTGATGTTTTTAAATTGATGTTAAATCTAATTACCCACTTGAATGACCCCTAACAACACATTGTGTTTTCACACATAATCCTGCTTAAAAAGTGTTTTTTTGGACAACTGTTGAACTATGATGTCACGCTGTTGTTGGACTTGTGATGTGTGACACTGATGGGTTCAAAGGACGACAGATTTCATCTCTTTCAGTGCCTGTGACAATGTGTACGTCTGCTTGTGTGTGTTTGTGGGGTTGTTCCACACACCGCTGATGCAATTGAGTGGGACTGCATTCAGAACCCCTTGACAGTTTGTGCATCTGCAGGGACATAAGCGTGGAGAGCGCTCAAACAAGAGCGCACTTCAAAGCTCATGCTTTTTCGCATTGAGCAAGAGCCAGACCTGTCTGCTTCAAAGGCGCACTCGCAGTCTCATATCACCCTCTGTCTGATAGACCCTCCTGACTCTCTCTGCCTTCCCTCTCCAAAGTAATTCGATCACATGGAGGTGGCATCAACAGCTCATTAGATTGAGTATGAATGCTGTCAGATTTTGTGCGTGGTCCATCCCCCCTCATTGGCCGTGGCGACTGCCTGTGTCTTCTCGCCTCTCGCCTGAGTGGATTTTCTGTGAAGGAGGAGAATTTATTCCTTCATCTTTCAGCCCTTTGTCATTAAAAGGGCCAACCAGGCATCTCACGCAAGCAATAACACTGTCACTAACACCCAAAGAAGCATTAAAGCAGCAAGGAATGCCACATGGATCTTTAGTGGTGTGCGCTGTGTGAACTAACAAGGGCAGAGAGCAGAGACACAACAGAAACTGAAAGCCTCATTCTCCAAACAAGTGTATTCGGAAGTAAAATCATATTTTCCCAGAATCCTGTTTGCAGATTCACCGCGTAATCACCCCATGTGAAGCGCGGACATAAATGATTTATGACTGGTAAAAATCTCAGTCTTTTACGATAACGAAGCACATTCTGATGAGAGGGTGGGTATGAAAGAGACTGTATAAAAAGACTCTTCTCTCCATGTCTTTTGCTTCTCCATTTATGTTATGCAGAACAGATGCCATGCTTTATTAGTCAGACTTCCATGTCGAGTTCACATTTGAGGAATAGTTCGTCTAGAAATTAAAATTTGCTGAAAATGTACTCATCTTCAGGCAATTCAAGATGTAGATTCATCCAATCAGATTTGGAGAAATTTATCATTACATCACTTTGGATCCTCTGCAGTAAATGGGTGCCGTCGGAATGAGAGTCAAAACAGCTGATGAAAGCATCACAACAGTCCACATCGAATCGACATGAAGGGAAAACCTCAGGTTTGTGCTAAACATTCATTATTAAGGTGTTTTAACATCAAAACCATTGCTTCTGGCTAAAATATGAGTCCTCTATCCATAATATTGCTTGCTCCAGTCAAAAAGTTGTCTCATTTGAGTCAGGAGAGAAATATGTACGAGCACCATTCACAACAGAAAACATCCAAAACAGTTCTAAACAAATATGTCGGTGGAGTTTGAGAGGACAACATGGAATGGACTTTTATTGTGGATTATGGAAAAAACACACTTTTCGTGTCACAAGTTGATAATTGGCTGGAGTCGTATGCATACTTGTGGAATATTGTGATGTTTTTATCAGCTGTTTGGCCTCTTATTCTGACGGCACCCATTCACTACAGAGGATCCATTGGTGAGCAAGTGATGTAATGTGAAATTTCTTCAAATCTGTTCCCTGTTTCCTCATTTATATCTATGCCCTGAGTGTGAATATATTTTCAGATAAATTTTGGGTGAATGATTTCTTTCACCAAAACTCCAACAGCTGTCAGTTGAAGGCACATGGCAGCCAGGGCTTCTGGAGTATCACTGTCCGTTGGCCCCTCTCCCTTGCACTGTCCCCTGTGTGGTTATGTAATAGTGTTTCTAGAAAGGGGGGTGAGTGCCAAGTGAAGTTCTCCTGCTGTTAGATTCCTGGCTGGCCCTGCTGTGCCACATGAGTATGGACGTTACAGTGGTCAGTGTGACCGTCAGCACGTGTTTGTGTGCACTGATGTATGTGTGGTGAAAATGCCTTTGTAAACCACAGGAGACCATAAAAATGAGTGGAGACAGACAGAGTGTTCCTGTTCTGTGATTAGGGAAGTGTAGTCTTATAATTTTGCTTTAGGTCAGATAAAATAAAACATTAGTGGGCTTGAAGCCAAGACTTTGGAGAAGATTAGTGATTGGTAAATGACTGTGACTGGCATGGCATTAGCTGTGAGAGATTTGAGGTTCAAATTCATATTCATGGAAAACTGTCAGCTTTAACTCACCCTGACATTGTCTCAAAGTACTATAACTTACATTAATATGTGGAGAGCAGAAGATTTCTTAAACATTAAAAGCAACATAATGTTCCTGGTCACTTTAAATATTCATTGTGTAGAAAAGAACAGCATGAACATTATTCAAAATCCTGTTTTTGCTTTCAACAAAAAATAGGTTTAATTCAACATGAGGATGTTTTTCATTTATGAGTAAACTATTGCTTTAAGAAATCTTTGGAGAAATATTCTGTTTGATTCTTGTTCTGTTTGTGTTCTAGGGGAATTTTGTACACTCTTGCTTTTCTCTTGGCCTCAGGGCTATCCATGATTAAACTTAAATCGGGTCAGTGTCCATCCGCAGAGTTGTCAAAGCTTTTCAGCATCTGTGGTGCTTCCCATATAAGGTGTATCTGGTTTTGCTCTCTCTCTTTGAGTATGCGAGTTTGAATTTCTCCTTGATTTTTCTCGTCTCGGCTTTTGAGTCTTGTGAAAGTGAACTGCTGTCCTCACCACCTGCCGGGGTGTTCATGTCCTGCACAAGAGTGGAAACACCTCTGCCTGTCACGCAAACAGACACATGCAGGGAAACCAAGAAAATTAACACCAATAGCAAAACGGATGAGTGTTTGTTTGTCTGACATTTAGAGGAAGCAGGAAATAAAGGAAGAACAGAGGCATTCATAGAAAGACCGCCACCAGCAACATTAGCAGTTGGCTACAAGAGACAAGCATAAAGATAACGTGACTCCATAGCATGTTTCTGACCCAGTTCAGCACCATGGACAGCAATGGATCAGTCATTCAAATCCAAATCCTTTCTGTATCTGTCTTGAATGCTTTGTAATCATTTAGAAGAAACTTATGTAACTGTCATTCATGTAGGACCCTTGAGCAATTCCGTTAGGAAGTGAGTTTGGGCTGGAGCGCTGTGGATTTGATGCACATTGCAGACTAAAGTCTGTGTGAACAGTGTTCAGAGAGAGAGAGAACAGCCCACCTGCTGTTATTTAGTGCCTAGAGACCATCCTCACAGGGCAGTAAAACTGTTTCCAGAAGCATCACAGTTTAACATGGCTAAGGTCTACTCTGAGACAAGCAACACAAGGATTTTTTAGGCACTTTAAAGAAAGTCAATACCAAGGATTTTAAACACAAGGCCTTTAAGATCATAATGTAGCAGATGATTTGCTGTGCTTTCGGAGATTTTTCTCGAGAGCAAGAAGTCAGCCTTGCTATTGTTCTACTGTTTTCAAAATAGTACGGTAGTTTTTGTTATGCTGTACATTTTGAACTTTATAACTTGGAAAAAATGAATATACTTGAGTTGTAGTTTGAATTACATTTATAAAATAGTGTACCAGACTTAAATAATCTTTTTTTTTTGTTCTCAAGGTCAGACATTTAATCATAACTTATTTACATAGTAGCAAAAAAAAAAAAAAAAGCAGAATGTCTAACAGGATATAAAGATAAGGTTGATGGTGTTGAGTGCATTTTGATATTTATTGTCCATGCATCTTTTAAAATTTTTGATTATCATACAAAATTTCAGGACAGCATGGATCGTTCTAGTGAAACCAGCTGAGTCCACAAAATATTAAGAATCCACTGAAATTTCCATTGTTTTATGCAACTGTATTGCATGTACTGCACAAACATTTTCAGTTAATATTATAATATATAATATTTGATAAATAATATTTTATCTTAAAAATGAGTGAAATATTTTGTTCATTATGTTTTGTCAAATGCTACTGTTCAAAAGTTTGTGTTCAGTAAAATTAGATTTTAATAAGGGCACATTAATTTGATTATACAGCACGACTTTAATGCCTTTTTCAATGTTTTAAAAGATTTCAACTTCATATGCTGTTCTTTTGAATTTTATGGTCATCAAGGTATACAGAAAAAAAATTCACGGTGTCAGTCCTGTGTCCCCGTGTCCAGTGTTTTTCTCCCCATTGTGCCTTCATTGACCCAGTTTCTCCCTCCATGTCCATATTTGGTTTTCCTGTTCTCTTTTGGTCCCCATTTAGTTCTATTGGGTTCAGCTGTGTTCTATTAATCATCTCGTTTGCTCCTGTGTTCTTAAGCCCTGTGTTTCCCAGTCTCCAGCGTCCAGTGTCTTACGTCACTCTGTGTTTCTGTTCTCTGCTGTGATTATTTCATTAAAAGACTGTTTGTTTGGAACTTCTCCTGCGTCTACTCATTTCCACACTCCAAGTGAATTCGTGACACACGGCTTCCACAAAAATATTTAGCAGCATACCTGGTTTTAGCATTGATTATGATAATAATAAGAAATGTTTTCTGAGCATCAAATCAGCATAATAGAATGATTTCTGAAGGATCACATGACACTGAAGACTGGAGTAATGACTGCTTAAAATTCAGCTTTGCCATAAAAGGAATACATTACATTTAAAAAACAGAAAACAGTTCTTTTAAATTGTAATTATATTTCATGATATTGCTTGTATTTTTGATCAAATAAATGCAGCCTCGGTGAGCATAAGAGACATCTTTCCATGCATTAAAAAACCTTTTGAAAGTCGCTGTATAAGATGGGGGCATGAAAATGTACTTCATCATATGATTGACAGAGTAAATGTTAAGAGATTTTTTTTGTATTACACTCCCTGTGAAGAGGGCTTATATCTTCCTTATTGAATTTGACTTGTTTTGCCAAAAGGTTTTGAATATCTCATAATTCTCTTCAATCCATTCAGCCCAATTGAGCTACAGTGGCACTAGGAGAGCCTGTCACGAGTGAATTCACCAATGTAATAGAACTTTGCTGGTGTCCCTTGTTCCTTCTTTCACTTTTCTTTTTTTTTTTTCTTTCCAGTCTTTCCCTCACTGATGTACCAGCAAATGTCATTGCCCAGGGAGGCATTTGAAATTTAACTGGTAGAAAAAGAAAATCTCTACTGAAGCGTTTGTATTCAGTTCTTGTTTCGCTCTACCTCAGGTTCAAATAGGAGACAGAGTTTCGGTTTTGCTTTCAGGTTTACTTGATGATAGGTTCACAGCAGTAACTGTTTGTCTCCGCCTGTCTGTTCTCAGGACAGCAGCCTCTTTTAAGCTTTTCGAAAGATGCTTGGATTTGAATGCATGAAACAAAAATATGTCCACCCTTTCTGTTTCCGTCCAATTTAACAGATGCGTCCCTGATTCTCAGTGGACCATGATGTTGTTGTCTCAGGATATATCATTCGGGAGACACTTTAAACCAAAGGTCTTGCAGTTGGATAGTTCCAGTGACAATAACACTTGTCCTGGAACCACTCACAATCTTTTTTATGCTTTTTTCACCTCCTCCCTCTTTCAACCAAAATTATTATTATTATTATCATTTTATTATTATTTTTTTTTTTTGTGGAAATGTCGTAAAAATGCACCCATAATAAAGCATGTTAAATTACACTGAACAAAATTAAATCTGAAGAATTTCGGAGCTTGGCAAACATTACTTTGCTTTCTAGGCAAACATTCTCTTTTACATGCTGCATGCTGACTGTACCTTGGCACGAGATAAAACAGCAAAACCCTGGACAGGCAGGCTGAGGCATCACCATGATCTTCAAACCCATCTTTCCTGATTTCATAAACCAGAGACCCAGCAAAAAAAAGTGCTGCATGTCAAGATTTTTGAGATCCATTTATGTATGCGTACATTGAGGCATTATCTAATCACTTTAGTTTAATGAAATCCATCGTTCTACACCCTACAACCAGTGATAATAATGCAAAGCTCTGGACTGAGTCATTTGATCATTGGGAATTGTGGGCTGAGGCGCACAATCTGAATTTCATGAACCCCAATTTTGATCTGATCAAAGATTGCATGCCTCAAGCATTTTAAACCCTTTAAAGCTTTACTTCAACATCAGCATGAAATAAAAATCCACACTGTTCAGAAAAAAGAGAAAAATTAAGCAAACTCAGAGTAACATATATCATCCTACCAAAGCTTTCAACACAGCCTAAGTTGAACTTTTGTGCCTTTTACGCTGCTGTTACATAACACAATCTGAGACATTTTATTTACATTACTCCATGACTCATTTGATTCACTTTGAAGGAGTCAAAGGTCAGCATGTTGAAATTTTGACGGAGGCCTTCAACGAGGATACTGTTTTTTTTTTTTTTTTATGTGGCTGTTCAGAGGGCTGAATGATGTAATAGTGTTTGTCTGGAAGGAACGCTGAGGTTCAGAGTGGGCTGACTGATCGCAGGGTGGATTGTAGAGAAGCTGATGTGGATTCGTACAGGTTGGATATAGTCTTTTTCGATTTGTGTTGGCAGAATGACGTGAAACTCAAGCAGCAGTTATCCTTTAAGAGGAAAACATCAAATTCCAGAGCAGAAAAGGCAAGCTTTTGTATGTGACGGGAGCTTTTTGTATAGTACATACTTATAGTTCACCGAAAAATGAAAATTCTGTCATTAATTACTCACTCTCATGTCATTCCAAACCCGAAAGACCTTTGTTCATTTTCAGAACGCAAATGAAGATATTTCTGATGAAATTCAAGACCTTTCTGACCCTGTATAGACAGTAATGCAACTACCACATTCAAGGCCCAGAAAGGTAGTAAGGACATTGTTAAAATAGTCCATGTGACACCAGTGGTTCAGTTGTAATTTTATGAAGCTACAAGGATACTTTTTGTGCACCAAGTAAACAAAAATAATGACTTTATTCAATTATTTCTTCTCTTTTGTGGCAGTCAGCACATGTTCACTAAAGTACCCCAATAATAATAATAATAATTCAACTACAGTTCTTTCATGCCAGTTCATGTCAATAAATGTATTTTATTAATTGGTCATGAAATAAGCAGCATGTTTTAGTGGTATTACAGGACATTCCATCCTTTGGAAGTGAGGGCAGCTGTTTGAAGCTGCAGTGGCAGTGGCCATGGCTCAAGGGCACAATAGTAGTGCTTGTCATTTGGTGCTACTGAGAGTGCATGCTTCCAGGTATCAATTAATATTAGCCCTTGGTGCCGCTCTATTTGGGCCTCAGTCCAGTTTTTCATCATTTCTAGTTCTCATATCCCCAAGGACTGGACCCCTGCCACAATTTTCAATCCGTAAAAATACAACAAAAACATGTCACCATCCTCATCTGCATATCCCAAAAGTTACAATAACCTTATAATGTGATTTCCATATTTTACCTAGTATGAAATGACCTTGTGAATATATCACTCCAAAGGAACAGAAAAGTGGTTCCTCAGTAGTTTGCCTTGACCCGAGTCCTTCACCCTGCTGCATTTTGTAAAATGAAAATTTAATTGTTGGAGTGAGTAAAATATGCAACAGGGTTAATATCGTATAAAGTGCTTTAACCTTTCAGGATCAAGGTTTATACTTTGAACATTTAAACTACACATTTAATGCTAAGCTCTTCACTGATAAGAACCATTGAAATGACAAAAGGTTGTGATCAAAGACAGGTCTTTTTTCTCTCTTGAATCAGGAAGTAATCTTTGAGTAATAAAGATCATTCTTGTTGCATACTGTACTGAACCAATATTTAATTTTTCAAGAGCTCACCCACTAACATCTAAATGGAAACAATATTATATAAAAAATAAAATAATATATTATTTTTATTTTATTTAAAATGTTAAAATAGTTTTTATCTATTTTATTTTTAATGTATTACACATACTTATGACAAATGAAAACTGTAGGTAATCCAGGTTTGAATCTGGTCTGCATCGTGCCTCATCCTGTCTTTATTACTTTCATTTCATCAATAATGATAAACATATAATAGTATGTGTATATGTGTATATAGTAAAGAGCCAAACATATCAATAATATAATCGCTGTCAATTATATTGTGTCAACACCAAGGCTCTAAAGCCTGAAACACACTGCACAATTTTTGGCTGTCCCAGACGAAAGACTGGCATCGTGAAGCAATCGCGGCGATTTCTGATTGGCCACGATTGTTTCATGATGCCAATATTTCGTCTGGGACAGCCAAAAATCGTGCAGTGTGTTTAAGGCCTAAATTCATTGTCTGTAACATTTGATCTTCATCTGAATTCTTTTTTTTTTTTTTTTTGTCTTGATCCTTAATCATATGCAGTCGAGGGGTCTCCATGTGCTATCAGCTTTTATCAGTTATGAGTAACAGCGCAGATGCTGTGCTAATGAGCACATAAATTAGGCTGCATGTGAAGTTCCTCAAGGTCATCCTCCTCCATTAGTAATTACACTTTTTGAACTTAAGTGGAATTGAGCTCAAAGTGAACCATAAGCCACGCTCAGCAAGAACAAGGGCTTCCATCAGAGGTTCAATTTCCTCTAATTACGCATGGATCACCTTTCACTCTCTGAAAGACCAAGTTTTATTTTGGGCAAAATCATTCAAAGTTAGGTTTATCTTTTTAGGTTTAATGAGAGGAACATGAAACAAGTCAGAGCACAAGTCAATCCTTCTCACCTCTTTCTCCTTCCAATTAGCTTTCTTGTATAACATCTGGAATAATACACTACCGTTCTAAAGTTTGGGGTCAGTAGATAGACATATATTTTAAAGAAATTAAAACTTTTATTTAGCAAGGATGCGTTAAATTCATCAAACGTGACCGCAAAGACTTTTAGATTGTTACAAAAGATTTCTATTTCAAATAAATGCTGTTCTTGACTTTTATTAATCAAAGAATCCTGAAAAATGCATATCAGTCCTCAAAAATATTAAGCGGCACAACTAATTTGCAAAGTTATCGGTAATAATAACAATTGTTTCTTGAGCTCTAAATCAGCAAATTAGAATTATTTGAAGGATCACGTGACACCGAAAACTGGACTAATGAAAATTCTACTTTGTCATCACTGGAATAAATTACATTTTTAAATATATTAAAATAGAAAGCAGTTATTTTAAATTGTAATAATATTTCACAATATTATAATTTTTATTGAATTTTTGATCAAATAAATGCAGCCTGGGTGAGCTTAAGACTCTTGAAACAAGTTAAAACATTAAAAACTGTTAGTGTATATTTAGTGTGTTTGACTTAAGCACCATGGACAGAACAAGGAAACAGTTAAAGTATAAAATCTAAAATTAGTGGGAAAAAAAAAACATTTAGTGGGGAACAAATAAAAGTGAATAAGTGTAGGACTAAATCTAAACATTGTAACGTAGTTTAAACCAGGGGCGTCACTAGACCCCTTTTACTGGGGCACGTGCCCCAGTATAAATCTGCTGTGCCCCAGTATAAATCTCAAGTTTAAGTTTTAACAATTCACTTTATTTGTCAGTGTATTCATTTACATTGATATTCGCGGCAAAAAAACTGGTCTATATGCAATGTAATAACCTAATTCACACTTGTAAAAGCAAAGCAGTTGCGCACTTTAACCGAAAACACATACTCGTGCCATCCTTTTGCACAGAAATGCCTCCATCGCGATATGATTGGATATGATTGCTTATGATTGAATGCGATTGGTTCATCCGATAAATCCTGCCTCTTGTTTTCGTGCGAGCTCAGTAAGTAAACAACTCAGACACCCACTTAGATATATCACTGCTATGTGTCAAGTCAAAATAAAACTTGAAATGGCCTGAAAATGTAATGACCGTGTCAGTTAGTGAGCATTCAACTCGATGAAATGAAAGATGTATCTTCGTGTCTGTGACAGTGTTTACAGGGCTTTTATGACGATGACTCGAAAATAAGTTGACTATTAAAAAGTCATCAGTTCACTATTAAAAAACGGAGTGTCTGTTAGGCTACACTTAAGTGCAAATAGGCCGCCTTGTTGGCAGAAGCTATTTACACTAACTCTGCCCATCAATGTAAGGTTACTACAAAAGATGATTGTTATTTGACAAGTCTAGTGGTGAAGATAGTAATGTGCGTGCCGAAGTCATTTTTGATGTAATCGATTCGATTCTGCCCTTTACCGAACTTTTTTTTTTTCCCCCTCAATTTTCAAATCTCATTTCACATCAGGTAGGTGTAGGGAGGGCTTATATTGACCCAATATGGTGGCATCTATTTAATAATTTGAATTAAAGTTATAATTTACACTCAATGTTATTATTGCATACTGTTTTATAATGTTTTACAATACTAAGGTGCAGATAATTGCCACTATTTGAAATGAGTATAAATAGCAGAAAATCCTGCTATTTTAACATAGTGTAAAGAGAATCTATAGTTATTTGCACTTAGTGTAAATAGCATATTGCCAAGAAAATACTGCTAATTTCACTTAGTGTAAATAGCATCTAACTAAGATTAATAAATGCTGTAGAAGTGTTCATTCTTAGTTCATGTTAACTAATGTTAGCCTAACTAATGAAGTCTTTCCAAAATATTGTTCAAATTGTTACTGCTTTTCGTTATTATTTTGGAATAAATGTAAAAATGCATACAACACTATGAAATAAATAATTATTATTTAAAATATTAAATAAAATAAAAATAATGTTAATAAAATACCAAATAGAATTATTTTTGCTCTCTCTTTTTATGTAATGTTTATTTTACCCCTCATAAATGTTTATTTATATATACTGTATATAACTGCCTCCTCATTTTAAAACACCACCACACACCACTGATGTAAACATGACCAAACTAAAGCAAGTCTCTAAATAATATCGATCATTTAATTTTGACTCAATCATTGGCTCCTGTAGATGGACATCAGAATTTTTTTGTGCGAAGCAGGGAAAGGGAAGCAGAAAGAAGAGATGATGAGTTTGAGGGAGGTAACACTTGATAAACAAACTACTGTACATCCTCAGCCAGACAGGTCTCAGACATTAGAAGAAAAAGTCTCAGAAAACCTGTCAAGTCTGTAGAATTGCATTGTTGCTGAGAAAAACATTTATGTGTTCTGTACTTTCAGATATGAAATTAATTTTTAATTCACTAGCTCTAATTTAGGACATTACATAAAAAGTTGGCAGTAACTATGGCTGAGATAACTAGGTGCTATTATAGGCAGTACAGTTTTTGAGTATTTTTTGCTCAAAAAATGAACCAACCTTGTTTGGACTTGGCTGGGAAACCGGGGAATACCTTTGTTTTTGTTTTGTTTTTCTAGATTAAATATGCTCTTATTTTAGTTGCAGCCATAAAATGACTGGTTTCTTGAAATATTGTAATTGTAAATTACTGAAAATATGTAATTATTCATTGTTATCATTGTGTGATGTAGAAAAATGCAGATGTGCAAGAAAAAATTCTCTCTGCTTTTATTATTTCCATACAGTGTATGCCATAAGTATGTTAAAGATACTTAAATATTTTTAAATACATACATGTTTACCTTCCTCAGTACTGTTGCACTGTAGGAATAGTGGTTTAAGCAACGGAAGTTTGTACAGTGGATTGTGTTGCACACAGCAGGCTTTCAAGAAAAAAGTGATAGAAAAAGTAATGGGCAACGCCCAAATAGCAACGCCCCTGGTTTAAACAGCATTTATCATAACATAATTTTGTAGGAATTGTAATCAGGCACTAAAGAGAGTACCTATTAAAAGTAATTTGAAACAATGGGATCGCTTGGGGTCCTAATGGGACCGGATTTCGAGGGGGGGACTCGATTTGTCACCACACCGGCACAAAGCGCTTATGCGCATTCTATGCACAGAATGATGCGCTTGAAGCAACACGGAGTCACAGCGCGCAGTGCTTCGCATAGAAAGGTTCAAAGCACAAAGTGAAGAGATATTAATGCGTAGTGTATTAAATCTGTGCGATAGTTTATTGAGACTTTTCTTTTAACAGTTTTAAATTTCAGTTACTGTGCTCGTTAAGAACATGCTCTCTAGTCCAGTGTTGTGATCTAACAGACACCAACATGATTTTGAAAACAGCACGAAGATAAAGAATCAGAATCAGAATCAGAAAGAGCTTTATTGCCAAGTATGTTTGCACATACAAAGAATTTGTTTTAGTGTCACAGCTTCCAGTGCTCAGAATACTCAGAAACAACAACAGCAACAACAACAACAACACAGAGATAATAAAAATATGTGAATAATACACACACACACACACACACACACACACACATATATACATATATATATATATATACACAGGTGCTGGTCATATAATTAGAGTATCATCAAAAAGTTGATTTATTTCACTAATTCCATTCAAAAAGTGAAACTTGTATATTATATTCATTTATTACACACAGACTGATATATTTCAAATGTTTATTCTTTTAATTTTGATGATTATAACTGACAACTAAGGAAAATCCCAAATTCAGTATCTCAGAAAATTAGAATATTACTTAAGACCAATACAAAGAAAGGATTTTTTGAAATCTTGGCCAACTGAAAAGTATGAACATGAAAAGTATGAGCATGTACAGCACTCAATACTTAGTTGGGGCTCCTTTTGCCTGAATTACTGCAGCAATGCGGCGTGGCATGGAGTCGATCGGTCTGTGGCACTGCTCAGGTGTTATGAGAGCCCAGGTTGCTCTAATAGTGGCCTTCAGCTCTTCTGCATTGTTGGGTCTGGCATATCGCATCTTCCTCTTCACAATACCCCATAGATTTTCTATGGGTTAAGGTCAGGCGAGTTTGCTGGCCAATTAAGAACAGGGATACCATGGTCCTTAAACCAGATACTGGTTGCTTTGGCACTGTGTGCAGGTGCCAAGTCCTGTTGGAAAATGAAATCTGCATCTCCATAAAGTTGGTCAGCAGCAGGAAGCATGAAGTGCTATAAAACTTCCTGGTATACGGCTGCGTTGACCTTGGACCTCAGAAAACACAGTGGACCAACACCAGCAGATGACATGGCACCCCAAACCATCACTGACTGTGGAAACTTTACACTGGACCTCAAGCAACGTGGATTGTGTGCCTCTCCTCTCTTCCTCCAGACTCTGGGACCCTGATTTCCAAAGGAAATGCAAAATTTACTTTCATCAGAGAACATAACTTTGGACCACTCAGCAGCAGTCCAGTCCTTTTTGTCTTTAGCCCAGGCGAGACGCTTTTGACGCTGTCTGTTGTTCAAGAGTGGCTTGACACAAGGAATGCGACAGCTGAAACCCATGTCTTGCATACGTCTGTGCGTAGTGGTTCTTGAAGCACTGACTCAAGCTGCAGTCCACTCTTTGTGAATCTCGCCCACATTTTTGAATGGGTTTTGTTTCACAATCCTCTCCAGGGTGCGGCTATCCCTATTGCTTGTACACTTTTTTTCTACCACATCTTTTCCTTCCCTTCGCCTCTCTATTAATGTGCTTGGACACAGAGCTCTGTGAACAGCCAACCTCTTTTGCAATGACCTTTTGTGTCTTGCCCTCCTTGTGCAACGTGTCAATGGTCATCTTTTGGACAACTGTCAAGTCAGCAGTCTTCCCCATGATTGTGTAGCCTACAGAACTAGACTGAGAGACCATTTAAAGGCCTTTGCAGGTGTTTTGAGTTAATTAGCTGATTAGAGTGTGGCACCAGGTGTCTTCAACATTGAACCTTTTCACAATATTCTAATTTTCTGAGATACTGAATTTGGGATTTTCCTTAGTTGTCAGTTATAATAATCAAAATTAAAAGAAATAAACATTTGAAATATATCAGTCTGTGTGTAATGAATGAATATAATATACAAGTTTCACTTTTTGAATGGAATTAGTGAAATAAATCAACTTTTTGATGATATTCTAATTATATGACCAGCACCTGTATATATAAGTCCTGCAAGATAAAGTCCTTTTATGCAAAACCATTTATGTTTATTTACAGATCAAGTGTAATATTAGGAACATTTAATAATCTTGTAGAGAGTTTTATCGTCTTGACTCGTAACCAAACGCGACACGCAGTTTGAACGTTGAATGGAGGATGACAGACAGCCGCGGCGGAGAGAAGAGTTTACGTGAACTTGACTTATATATTCATCTCTACCTCACATTAAACTATGTAACGGCTTCAAAACACTTGAAATATAGTGCACGAAAACTTTATGGTGTTTTATAATGTGTTTGTGGCTTTTGTGGGGCTTAACAATAACACAATGGTATACGCACAATATTGGATTTGGATCGGTCTCATCTGACTGATACCCCGATCTGGCAGAAAATGCCAATATCGGAGCGATACCGATAATGAATATCGGATCGGCGCACCCCTAATTTCTGCTGATGATTTGGCTTCATTTTCTGTCTACATACTCTAGATTTACTGACCTTGTAAAGAAAAGGTCAAATTTATATGAAAGGACCCACTAGTGTACCATACTGACTCTCATTTAGTTTTATTCTGTTGATCTGTGTGGTCATTCATTCCCAAGAGATCCTGTACCTCACTGGATGCACTACCTGGACACAATAAAGGATTTCCTCAGAAATCCTTAGAAAATGCAGGGTCAACATGTATTATCGTGCTTGGCATGGCTTCACAAAATTGCAAAGGTCCTGATCTGCAAGGAAAAGCAAAAAAAGCCACCTGTCTTGTGGGCATGTTGAAACAGAAGTGCCTTACAGCTGTAGCTCTTCTTTTTTGCGCTTAAAGTCTTTGACAGGTGAGCATGGCATGCACGTATCATTTTATACTGTACTCTGAGGGTTTCATAACCCAGTCTGACCCTGTTCAAGTGCTTTTATAATGAGCCTTAGACATGGAATAAGAACCCTTGCCTTCTGTTCTCCCTCCAGAACTTTTCCCCAGCTTCCTCTGTGAGGTTTTCCATTACACTGTAACTATTTTAAATAGGAAATAACTAAAACATCTTCTTGTCCTTACTTGCCTTTCTTTTCTCACTCTTCCTCTTCATATCTAAATATGACATTCAGATGCTTGTAAAGGAATGATTCACCTAAAAATTAAAGTTTTCTAAAAATTTACTCACACATAGGCCATCCAAGATGAGTTTTTTTTTAGCATTACATCACTTGCTCACCAATGGATCCTTTGCAGCGAATGGGTGCCGTCGTCAGAATGAGTTCAAACAGAGTTCAAAACATCACAATAATCCACAAGTAATTCACATGGCTCTAGTCCATCAATTATTGTCTTGTGAAATGAAAAGCCGTGTTTTTTGTAATAAACAAACTTTTTAAAATAATACTGCTTTCTCCAGTGAAAAAAGTTGTTGCATCTGAATTAGGAGAGAAATATGCACAATAGGGGATGGACTTTTTCACTGGAGGAAGCATTATTATAGATTACGGGCTGATATTTTGACTAGAAGTGACAGTTTAAAGTTAAAATGCTTAAATGATGATATATTTGTTTCTTACAAACATGCAGCTTTTCACTTCACAGTATGTTAATTTATGGACTGGAGTCATGTTGTGGATTATTGTGATGTTTTTATCAGCTGTTTGGACTTTCATTCTGACGGCACCCATTCACTGCATATGATCCATTGGTGAGCAAGTGATCTAATGCTAAATTTCGCCAAATCTGTTCTGAAACAAGATTTGAAGAAACAAGCTAATCTGCATCTTGGATGGCCTGAGGGTGAGTAAATTTTTCAGCAAATTTTCTATTTTGGGTGAACTGTTCTTTAAATACGAGTATCAGAGTTCCCATAGTCCTGGGAAACCTGGAATTATCAGGAAATTTTAGACAATCTCTATCATGTAGGTTTCCATACATTTTTTTTTTTTTTTTTGTGTGAAGCTCAGATCTGAAAGCCTCCATCAGCTACAATCATGGAAATTTTTTGGTCAAAAGGTGTGGGAACCCTGGCGCATTATCTTAAATGTGGTAAGGTGTATGAGCACAGCTGAATGGCATTTTAGATTTCTTTTTATTCTTACTTCACCTAGACTTTATTCACATCACGTGCACATATTCACATGAGACTAGATTGCTGTGTTTCGCTCTGTCTCACACACACACACACACACACACCATTAATCAAACACAGGCTCATTACTCATTAGGTTCTCATTGTCAGCTTTTGTAGTTGTCATATTTTGATATTTAAGACAGAGCGAGTTGGAGCTTGCAAAAAATGCTGTGTACACAATATCTTATTTTTCATTATATTATTATTCTGTATTGTAGATCTGCAATTATTGTTCTTGCTCAGTGGGCAGCATTTACGTATTTAGCTTTGTCTGAAACCACATCAATATTCGGCATAATTATCTCTTTATAATGCTTAAATATGCAGAGATGAGTTATATAAAGGTAAATAAATAAATAAATAAATATGAATTCAAACAGGAGCTTTTATTATGACCAAAGGCATTACTAAAAAAAATAACCTTTTGTTAGAGGATTATATAGTGAAGTTCGTACATTAAGTGGCTTAAGAGATTTTAAAAATATGCAAGTTACACACAGGTTGGTTTCTTCACATATGTGAACACAAAAATGCCATTTATACCAGCTGACATTGTGCGTTATTTCACGATACATTCATCTACAGAGCAGCGCTATGACCTTGAATGTGTTTCATCTCTGGTTGAATTATAGTGGGGATAAAAGTCTAAAGAAAAGAGAAGAAAGCTCAGAGAAGAAAGGTTGGGCTCAGGTATAGGTCAGGGTAATTGTGTTTATCATTTCATAGACTCTAGCTTTATCCTCTGAATAAAGCTAAGAAAAGGGAATAGCTGAAAAGAGTAAAGTCAGTGTCGTTTCAACATGACAGACTGACACAGTTTTTAGGTTTTTGGATCATTTTTAAGGCCACCGTGACGAACAGCAGAGAATATTGGGTTATGATCTCTCTAATGTCATGCTGAGAGGTGCTGGGAATACTTTTTGGCATTTGCTGAAAAGGATGGGGAAAAAACAGCTTCCCCCCCTTCTA
Source organism: Spinibarbus caldwelli (assembly GCA_039654775.1). Classification (NCBI taxonomy): domain Eukaryota; kingdom Metazoa; phylum Chordata; class Actinopteri; order Cypriniformes; family Cyprinidae; genus Spinibarbus; species Spinibarbus caldwelli. Next base: position 14,611,106 of record CM077266.1, on the reverse strand, counting down.
AGTTTTTGATTTGTATATGCATTACTGTTGGTGATATCTGACAAAATCCAAGTGAAATGTTATGCTTCTCTTTCAACAGGAAAATCTGATTAATGGGGGTCCTTACGTTTATGGCCCTCATGTTTCATCCAGAGGCTTAGGGCTGGGAGGGGGAAAGACACTGACTGAATGTTAAAATGATCTGGATGTCTAAAAAGCTGTAGGCGATGAGGGGAAAATGTATGCCTCATTGAAGCTGTTCACCACTCATGCCTTTGATACAGTAATTTCTTATTCTTTTAAAGGTGAGTCTCTTGAAACCTGGCAAGAATATGTCAAGATCACATTTTACTCCAAAAAGAAAAATAAGAATATTATTGAATCTTAGTTTTAGCACCATAAATATTAGTTTTTATTAAGCAAAGTTATTCTAATTAAGCACATATTTCCCAAAATTATCATTACCATAATACAAAGAAAATGTTAATGGCTTAGCATATTTAATGTATTTTACACTAGTTATAGATTGTTATGCTGCTTTTAAATAAAAATTGTATTAGTATTAATATTTTGTATATACACTCTTAAAGGTGTTTCAAAAGGTTCAAGTGATGCCATAGAAGAACCAGTTTTGATTCCATAAAGAACCATTCAGTCAAAGGTTCTTTAAAGAACCATCTCTTCCTTAACTTTTTATAATCTGAAGAACCTTCTTTCGCCACAAAGAACCTTTTGTGAAACAGAAAGGTTCTTCAGATGTTAAAGGTTCTTTATGAAACCATTTAGACAAAAAGGTTCTTCTATGGCATCGTTTATTTTTAAAGTCCCCATGAAATCAAAATGAAAGTTTTTTGGGTGTTAGTATCAATATGTTAGTCTTAAGGTTATCTATAAGGCAGTGTGCTCCAAAACAGTGACAAAATTCGCATTTAGAAGATATAAGCATTCAAAGCTTGCAGTTCATCACTTCCGCCAAAACGGATCAATGATTTTTTTTGACGTCACATCGTACTTCAGTTTCTCATCAAATGTTCTGACCAATCAAATGTTCTCTAGAATCCAAAGCGCCCGCCCCCTAAATTATAAATTCATTGTAAAACATTTCAAGTTGGTTAAACTTACAAATGAAAGTTCACCTGCTGCCTTAAAAATGTGAGTTAACTCAACTTAAAGATACTCTTTGTTTCAACTCAAAAAGTTATGTTTTACAATTTATAAAACTAATGATCATTTGTTGTTTCAACTTGATGCTCTGAGTTAAAACAACTTACTATATTACATTATCAGCAGAGGTGTAAAGTCCAGGGGTCAGAAAGTAAAAGTCCTGCCATATGTTTATTCCACATTTAACTCAGCAGTTGATTTCACCAGAGGAGAAACCAGGTCATTCCTTTCAAGTCACAAGCAAGTTTCAAGTCAAATCCCAAGTCCTCAAAGAGTTAAAGTTAATGAGATAATTAAGTGACTAATTAAATGATGATTGTGCATTAGTGATGAACACCTGCTGTTAACAAGCAGCATCACTGAAGAAAAGAGAAACACAAGAACTACAACTGACTTCAGCCACAGCCTTGGATGGAATCAACTGAAAAAAAAAAAAAAAACACGTTGCCACCATAATTGTGGTCAGTGTTTGCTTTAGTTGGGCTCTTAAGCCTTTTAGTAATTCAAAGTAATTAACTTGTAAGCAATTGCAATATTGTTTTACAGCAAACATTAGTGCGTTGCTGAATCAAACCTTGAAGTAGCAGATGAGCTTACACTTTCTGTTTTATAACTCACTTGAATGAACATCATGAAGCAGTTTTATTGATTGACATTCAGCTATTACAGAACTGCAAAAAAAAACCAAAAAAAAAAAAACCTGCTATTAAACAAATGTCACAGTAATGCTTCAGTATTGGAAAGAAAAAAAAAACCTGTATTAGCTCAGGCTTTTAGACATGAACACTTATCATACAATCCTCAACAGTGGTGACAATAATTATTCATACTGCTGTGGATGATGGGAGTTTTTACTATGGTGTTACCCAGCATGCATTGCAGCATGAAGCATTTTATTGATAGTCACCATTGTTGAGATTCATGTGCTGGCTCTTGATGTCTGTGCGAGTGTAAATAGTACAGGAGTTTATTTTTTTTCTTTTATATACATTACATAGATTTAAAATTCATTTACTACGACTATTAGAACAACACTTTGTTTGCATGCTGTAGTTTCACAGGGTTGATTATGCAAAACCTAAACACATAAATGAAATTTTTTTTAATTCAAGTTATTATTTAAGTAATTTTCAATGTAATCAGACAGCTCACGATGACTAACTTCTCAAATAAAAACAGCTAATAGCTGCTCACTGTACAGCACTAATCTCTCTGCTTTACAACAGCACATGCATTGCTGCAGAGAGAAATCTAACGAAGGAAGTCAAGGGTCAAGAGCCCAACTAAATCAAACACTGATCTCCATGATGGTAACATAATTTTAACCAATAAAACATCAACATCTGATCCTCTGTAATTTTCAATAACAGCAGGTGTTCATCACTAATGCACAATCATCATTTAATTAGTCACTTAATTATCTTATTAACTTTAACTCTTTGAGGACTTGGGATTTGACTCTAGACTTGCTTGTGACTTGAAAGAAATGACTTGGTTCCTCCTCTGGTGAAATCAGCTGCTGAGTTCATGGGTGGAATAAACATATGGCAGGACTTTTACTTTCTGTCCGCTGGACTTTACACCTTTGAGAAACTTTGATGCTTTGATGAAATGGATGTTTAACCACTTGTATTCTTAAATGGCTTTTTAAAACCTGTTTTCCTAACAACAATTTGTATTCTCAAACCAGTGTTAAAGCTTGTACAACATTGCTTGAACTTATTTCAATAAAATTTTTATATTTTTTGAGCAGACCAGTTACAAGACTTATTATAAGCTGATTTAATAATGTAATATAGTAAGTTGTTTTAACTCAGAGCATCAGGTTAAAACAACAAATGATCATTAGTTTAATAAACTGTAAAACATAACTTCTTGAGTTGAGTATCTTTAAGTTGAGTTAACTCAGCAGGTGAAATGTTTTTACAGTGTAGATGCTGAAGCTGCAGCTGAGATCGGTCACTTGTTCACAGTATTTTCTGTACGGTGAATGGCACGTAGTGCACAATGTAGGCGATAGGGAATGATTCAGACAGTGTAAATATGCTTTAGATTGGGGCAAATGAGGTCTGGTTTCGCGTTGTGTCACGCGAACCGCGGCAGCGCTCACAGTCTGATCTGGACTTTAGCTCCGGTCCAGGGATGCGATCGCACGGAGCGGATCATATGCGCGAGTCGGCATATATTAAACACTTTTAAAACTACACAGCCTCAGCATGATTATGATCACTATTTTGTTTTACTAAGAGTTTCATATTGAATCTAGGGGGTAATCTATTAGACTGTGACTGTCAAATGCGGCTTTACCGAGCTCAACAGCTCTGGCCCGAGCCCCGAGCGGATATAAACAAAACGCTATTGGCTATTTAAAAAAGGGGGCGGGGCTGCTTGATATGTCCCGCCCTATCTTCCTGTTTCAGTTGAAATTACATCACCACATAAAATAACGCTGCGTGTGTCAAGGCACTTCAGGGGACCTTTAAAAGTATATGTGTATATATATATATATATATATACATATGTGTGTGTGTGACCACCCCACATATAGTTTGGGTCACAAATTAAATTATTTGTATATATTTAATTTTTATTTATGTTTATTTCTATTTATATGTATAAGTTTTATTTAAATTACTTAAATGTATTTTAATGAGTTTACACTGAACAGTTCAGCTGCATTTTCTGAATTCTGGGTGTCAGTTGAGAGAGTTAAATTACCGTGACGACTAGCTAAGGTTAGTTAAATTAATTAAATGTCATATCAAACTGTAATTAACATGCTTTAATGTACAAAGAATTTGTTTCAACTGATTATTTATTTTATTAATCATTTTAAGATGCTTATGTCATGTAGAAGTTTATTCATGTAACGTTATTCCCCTGAGTAATTTATGTGTATTACAGTATTTACTTGAAATACTTACCTGAGTTGTTTACCTGAGACTAATTCAGCCAGTTTTGCATAAGAATTAGAGCATTTCTGTACATATAGTTAAGGTTTCATTTCGTTATTTGTTTATTCATTTATTTATTGTGATTTGATTTAAGGATCTATACAGTGTGTTATTACAGTATTATTTTTTCCAACATGTTTATGAATCACTTTGTGATTCAAAGTGTTTTACTGACTCTGAAATACAAATGTGTATGTGTATTAAAAGACAATAAAGAGGACCATGAAAGCAACCACTAACTCTTGTCTCTCTCATTTACATTTATATATATATAATTCAAGAAATCTTATTGACCCTGAAAATAGACTTGTTATTTTAAGCTAAATGTATTTTTCACTTTTAATTTTGGGGTAAAATGTGAGCTGGACATGTTTTTGTGAGATTCAACTTTCCACTTCCTTCCAATTTCATTATTCTGATGGGAAATCAACTGGAAAAACACAAAAATTACACTTTAAATATATCTGTAGCAAATGTATCTGTATGCAGATATTTACTACAAGTAACAAGGAATAAAGGGCTGTTTGGAATAATTAGATGACTCAGTCAGCTGTCTCTACATCAGCTGTAAACACTGACTGTTTAACATGAGAAAGTGAGTAAATGGATTGGCTGACCTTACAGAACTTTTAACACAGCAGACCATGCATGAGATTAATCTGAGAGGGCAGAGGCTAGAAGAGAGCGCATTGTTTTACGGAGCGATGTGTTTTCTGCTGTCACAGTGTAATCAAAGGCTTCACTGGGGATCCTGCTTTTTGAAGTTGATGTGATTCATTCTTTCTTTTCTTTTCACTCTGTAGCTTTGTCAGTCTTGATTCTTGTTTCCTCTCTTATTTGCTCGCTGGTTCTCAGCTTGTCGTTAACATGAGTTTAGCCCTATATTCATTTTAAAAGGCATAAAACATGATTGGAAGTGCAAAGGCAGGAAGCAGGACATCAAAAGTGACAGGTATACTGTGAAAAGGTTCTTTTTAATGCAGGCAACACAAATGTACTTATAGGAATCATAAACACACATCATAATGATTTTCATGTACAGCTGACATCATTTTCGTGACAACAGAAAAGTTTAAAATGCAAACTAAAAAGAAGGTTAGGGTCAGTGTTCACTACCTATACTACCTAATAATTGTCTCCGGGCCGTTGAATTATTAGAAAAAATAATGCACACCCGAGGTGGTTGTGGCCGTTACACCTCGGGTGTGCATTATTATTCTAATAATTCAACGGCCATCAATCAGATGATATATTTCAAGGGATACATCCGGTTTTTGTATTTAAATCGCTATAGAGTGGGGGAACTATGACGTCACTTTGTAGGCGGATCGGCTGTTAGCATGACACTGGTTCCCTCCACAAAAAACCAATGGGATTTTTCCATAGGCTTTTGGATTATTGCAAAAAATAAGCTCTGTGTTCAATCATAGTTCATGAAACTTACACGTTTTGTCCATCAAGATAATCTTCACAAAATAATATAACTTTGACGAATTTTGAAGCCTAAATAAAAGCGTCAAAACTAAAAAGCTAAACTTAGGCTATAAACGAACTACAGCACCACGGTCGCTCGCCTTCAGTGTCACCACCACCACGCTCCCGACAACTTCTCAAACTTATTTTTAACATGTTCAGAGAAAAGTATTTACTCTATATATGAATTTTAATCCACGCTACATGAACCTTTTCATATAAACTGGAATAAATACAAAACTAGAGCCAAACTAAAACTGAAATGAGACATTAGTAATAAATAGTATACTGAATAAATGAAATAATCTTAACTAAAGGACATTTGAAAGCACGTATTTCTGTACATTTCGAAATAAGGTGCATTAAAAGTCAATAAATCCTTGATTAATATGAATATTTTAATTAAAAACCGTATCCCCACGTACTATTCAATAAAATTCTAGTGCATTTAATCTATTAAATAACAGCAGGGTGAGCCAGTTTTTTGATATGGCAAGATAAAACTTATTTTAGTGAATAAAGTACCACATTTCAGCTATCGTTTTGTTAGGGTGGGTACACAAAATGTTATTTTATCCTTGCTTCTAGGAAATACTCAATCTAAATGCCTTCTAACAGCTTCATGTGGCCGTAAACATTTTTTTTTAATTGGCTTTAAGCACTATGCATCATTAAAGTTTCACTTTTACCACGTAAATCCGGCAAATGTGGTGTTTACATGTAATAATCGTAAAATGAGTTTACATTATGGTACGAACACAGAGTCTCCGCATCAGCAGGAAAGCGATAAAACGAGCTTCTTCCCTCCGAAGACTTGTGTTGCATTTCGGGGCAAAACAAAAAAACATCGTCGAACAACAATATAAAATGCGAGAAACTATTCATTGGTTATTATACAATTAATTGTATTACAAATTATACTACAATTGGAAAATACTGTAAATTGATAAACTGTTCGGCGTGATGACGTTGAATGTCTCCGACAGCGCCTGTAGTCCCATTTAGCAACTTGTTACTTGTTACATCTTTTTTAAGAAATATAACAGTTTAAAAAAATCAGGAGTGGGGTGTAACTGGTGTTATTTATTTCGTAGAATAAAACGTGAAAGTATCTTGAGCCCGTGTGAACCACGGACCTTATTTTAGGGATTTAACCAAAATCCCATTCAAAAAACCCATTGACTCTGGGACGATGGAACCGGAAGTGCTAAAATGCTAACTCGCTTCCGGGTTTTTGCCTACAAAGTGACATCATAGTTCCACCACTCTATTGTGAGTATGATTATTTCTTCCGCATCTCATCCAAGACCTCCATTGCTAATTCCAAAACGTCATTTTAGACCTAGTAACCGAGGCTTGAGCCATTGATAGCGGATTAATGCAGCTAATAAGTTATAGTTAAGTTATAGATAAGTGAAGTTATATGTGTGTGTGTGTGTGTGTGAGAGAGAGAGAGAGAGAGAGATAGAGAGAGAGAAAGAGAGAGAAGAGAGCAAGAGAGATTGAACGTGTGTGAATTAGCCTACTTCTCTGAGTCTGTCTCTCAAAAGTGCTCCGCAGCAGCGTCCCTAGTGAAACTTTAAGTTCATTTTCCTCACGAGTGCCGTTGTTACCTCGCTTCGCTTGTGAGAAATGTCATGTACTTTTAAGTTGTTAAGCTATTTACTGACAAAGTCGTCAGAGTAGCCCTAACAACATTAGCGCTGATGTTTCCATGTATATAAACTGTGTGTGTCCATAAGGGAGAGAGAGCGGAAGAAATTGAATATATGCTTTACGTACATAATAAAACGTAATTTTGTGGCAAAACATGGAAATGATGTGTCGTTTTTATCCCATTGCTTACTGTATTTATGTGTTTGGCCAGTTACGTTGTGAGTTTTGGTTATTTTGCTTTTGTAAGACCTTTTGAAATAACTGAAATCATTGGGCGAAGTAATATGGAATTGTAATGCGGTCAAGAGCTGCCAGGAACTACGTTCGCTGTGCGTTTCCCTGAAAATAATTGCACACCTTAGAATGTTCGTCAGCTCAGCTAATCAGATTCAAGCATTTAATGGCCCCGTAGTATATATATATATATATATATATATATATATATATATATTACACATAATATTTAGAAATTCATTGATTTATTCACGTAATAATAAAAACTTTTGACATGGCCACAGAATGAAAACTGTAAAAACAAAACAAATAAATAAATAAATATTCATTTTATTCACATAATATAACCTAGGTCTTGAACCCTAATCAAACACACCTGAACCAGCTAATCAAACTCTTCAGGATCACTTGAAAAATCACAGGCCAGGTGAGCTGAAATAGGTTGGAAATAAACTTTACAGAACAGAGGGGCACCAGAAGCAGATGTAGGTAATACATTTTTCGATTTTGCCACAGTAGGCATAACAAACTCTGCTATCACATCAACATCAATCTGTGCTCATAGAAATGAGATTATTAACAAGCCCTCTTTCTCTCACTCTGTTTTGCGCAGGCAACGTGTTTGTTGTCAGTTTGGCCTTCGCTGACCTGGTGGTGGCTTTCTATCCCTACCCGCTGGTCTTGTACGCGATCTTCCATGACGGCTGGTCTCTGGGGGAAATCCAGTGTAAAGTCAGCGGATTCTTAATGGGCCTGAGTGTGATCGGCTCAGTTTTCAACATCACTGGCATCGCCATCAACCGTTACTGCTACATCTGTCACAGTTTTGCCTACGGACGTCTCTACAGCTTCCGTAACACGCTGCTGTTAGTGGCCCTGATCTGGGCGCTCACTGTGCTCGCCATTCTTCCCAACTTCTTTGTGGGTTCGCTGAGTTACGATCCCCGCGTTTACTCCTGCACCTTTACGCAGACTGCCAGCAGCTCCTACACTGTGGTGGTGGTGGTGGTTCACTTCCTGGTGCCCATCGCAGTGGTGACCTTCTGCTACCTGAGGATTTGGGTTCTGGTGATACAGGTGAGGAGGAAGGTGAAGAGCGAGGAACGCTCAAGAGTGAGACCCAGCGACCTGCGTAACTTCGTCACCATGTTCGTGGTGTTCGTTTTATTTGCAATCTGCTGGGCTCCGCTCAATCTAATCGGTCTAGTGGTGGCCATTGACCCAGAGGTCATGGCTCCACGTATTCCAGAGTGGCTCTTTGTGGTCAGCTACTTTATGGCCTATTTCAACAGTTGCCTCAACGCCATCATTTACGGACTCCTCAATCGGAACTTCCGAAAGGAGTATGTGCGGATCATGACGTCAGTGTGGATTCCTCGGAGGTTTGTGACTGAGACCTCCAGGGCTGCCACAGATGGGATAAGGAGCAAACCCTCACCAGCCATCAATAACAACGAGTGACTTTTGTTTTCAGCCAATCACTGTTCAGAAGGAAGCGTCATGGATGCATGAAGCAAATTCATATGCTTTGAACTGTGAACACTTGACGTTTTTTAATGCTACAAAACCATTATGTACAACTCAGGGTGCTTGTTTTATTTTCAACCAAGGCTCATTGGAAATTTGTGAGTGCCTAAATTTCTGCAAAACCTGAAACGTGTTGCTTTGGGTACATTTCACTGAATTTTTCAGGTGACACGTCTACAAACAGCGCTATAAGCCATTTCATTTTTTTTCTCCATTGGAGATGCAGGTTTATTAAACAGTACAGCACAATAAAAATGACATTCCCATGTGTACGAAATAGTTGCAAAATGATATCGCATTGCTTGTAGCATGTTTCACAGCAGTTTCAAAGCAAAATATCCAGTGTCTAGCAAGTTTAATTTTCTCTGAAACAGCTGAACATGAATGAGCTAATGCTTTATTACATTGTTTGAAACAGCAAAAATGAAATGTCGGGTGACTGGTGCAAAAATGCTCCATTGCGTTTGAAATTAATTTACCACCTACACTAAACCCTCCTGATAGTGTTAAGAAAAGCAAATGTCAGGTAAAAACATTTGCTGAAGCAACCATGACATTTTAGCTTCAAAGCTTTGAGCTCTTTTGTGGAGCTTTCCTGCTGATGCGGAGAATATTCTGCACCGCAAATGCAGTGCTGTACCAGGTGAGCTACCGAGCAAGTTTACTATGTCAGAAAAGCCATTCAAATTGAGCAAATTATGTGCAAATGTTAAAACGTATTAATTTACAAGTCATGCAGTATGATAAAAGTATTTTGAGGACATTGCATAGTATTGTGGAAGGAACCGTGCAAAAACAAGCCTTTTATTCATCAAAAATCTGCCCCATAATCATAATTTGTGTGAAAAGAAAAGAAAGTTATTGTTTTACTGTCTCTAGTGTTCATTTCACCTGGAAACTGCATCGAATTGTATTATGTATAGATGTGTTTATGCAGTATGTAGAAATGTAGGCAGTTCCGGTGAGCCTTGGTTGTATATTTTTGATGTTGTGATCCATTTCAGAACATTATTATTATTATTATTAAGAATAATAAGAAATATTTAACTCACAATTTATATTGAAAATTAAATGAAGTAAATTTTAAATCCATGTATTTATGGACTGTTAATGATCCATGACTATTTATTGAAGACATTTTGTACAATTTTGTGGGTCTGTTGTATATATGTTGTATAAATCAGTATTCATCACATATTTTATTCATTTTCAATTCAGAACTTCTGCCTTACACTTGAACTTTCACATGAAATATGAAAAAATCCATATATTCAAGGTGCCAAATGTTAATGCATTGACAGTAAGTATCTGATATACCAAATCAGTTTGTCATATCGAACCAAATGAGATTCTGAGAGCATCCTAATTTAAATGTAACGTCAACAGAGCTTTAATGAGCAGAGAGCTTCCAGCACAGCAAGATAAAGCACAAACTTTAAAAAAAAAAAGCATTTCATGTGGATTCCGCAAAGAGAAATTTAGCTTTTTCAAAGTGAACGGTGACAGCGTGCGGTCAGTCAGTCATCAGTTTCAACCTGTGTTCACCTCTTATTTTTCAAACATTAAATGTCATTCATGACTTTGGGGTTATTACTTTGTCAGGAAATGTGCATGACTCTGAAACCATATATTTTCTTCAACAATGATCTGCTAGTAAAACGCAGCAGGAATTCCGATTAAGATAAAGGTTACTGGAAAAACGGGAAAGTATTAATGAAACCTGGTTCGAATGTATTATTGTTATCTGTGCTTGTTTTCACTTGATTTGGCAATGTGAGATTTAATCCTCCCGCCATAACGAGACGTTCCATGCAGCGTGATTGTACTGCGTGAGAACATGCTTCACCATTGACCTGAATAAAAGAAAAGAACCAAACTGATGAAAGCCAAGTCTATTGGTGATTGTGTAACCTCTCTCTGGTATGAATGGGCTGCAGAGGGATTACATGGAGAGATTGGGATGAGCTTGCTCCTTATGGCCACATTTGCACAGGGAATTATGGGGGATGTGTGGCTGGCGTCCCAGCAGATGGTGGACTGAAGTAGTTGATAACATAAACACTTGGCCAAGTTGAGAGCGATCTTGTCGTCAATTTTCTGAATGCATTATCCAGAAGGGTTGCAGGGAGGGAATCTGGTTGAAAACCATAGCAGAAATTTAATGGGAGTTGTACCAGACAAGGCTTTGGAATATAGAATTTGTGAGGAAAATAAATATGTCATGGACAATTTCAAGCTACTTTGCAACAAACTACTCGCGATTTAATGTAGTTGACTCACATCTTAATTAGAATTACGCGTCAAACCGCCACATGAATTTACATGAAATGGAAAAATACCACAATTTACATAAAGGATATATACTCTAAATTTAAAACACCCATGGTATACTATGGGAAATTAATACTTTTATTCAAAAAGGCAATTGATCAAAACTCACAGTAAAGACATTATATTACAAATAATAATTTAAAACATAATATTACACAAGATTTCTATTTCAAATAAATGCTGTTCTTTTGAACATTCTATTGATTTGTATTCAAATGCACCACAGTTTACACAATATTAAGCAGCACTGTTTTCAACATTGACAATAATAAATTTATTTTAAAAATCAGTATAATAATATAATTTCTGAATGAGTAATGGCTGCTAAAAAAAAATCAGCTTTGCCATCACAGGAATAAATTACATTTTAACACACACTAAAATGGAAAACTGTTATTTCAAATTGTAATAATATTTCACAATATTATCATTTTAATGTAGTTTTGAGCAGATAAATGTAGCCTTGGTGAGCAAGGATACTGTATGAGATTTCTTTCAAAAACATTAAAAGATCTTGATGATGGTACTATAAAAATTATATCTACGTAGCATTAAGATGCATTATACCACTACTTGTTGAGGGGGAAAAAAAGCTTGTCATTTAAAAGTGGTGAAAGTTGGCAGAGCACAGACAGCATAACAAAGTGTGTGGGTTACTTCTTGGATCAGAACTGGTTTTTAAACCTTTGAGAATGAAGTTCAGGTTTGATGTTCCAGCCGTGAGTCAGTCAGAGCGCCGTGTCTGTGCTGAGAGACTCTGAGCTTGAGTTCCCTTCACCCTGCCTTACAGCACACTTGCTTTATACAGAAACTTGAGAAACCTGTCAAAGATATCTAAAAGCAGCTAACGCACAAACACACACAATGAATTTTCTACATCCTAAAGATAAAAATACCCCCCAATTCAGATGATGGATCTTGGACTGAACACAACAACAGCCTACAATTATAGCATATTTCGCACAGATAAAAGAGATTTGGTGTACTGAATGCAACATACAGACAGCTATTCTGCCAGTACACACACACACACACACACACACAAAAAAAAAAAAATCGTAATGAAAGTAAATATTGTAATAAGTAATTTTTAAACTTAAAATTAAACCATATAGCTCAGCGTGAAGTGAGAGAACTAAGTGGTTCTCTCAGCAGATGAAACTGCCCTGTGGGAAAATGATCATACTACGAGCCCTTCTAATTTACCTTTGCTCTCTCTTTCATCTCTCAAACACACTCACAAACACTTACACACACTCATACAGAACCCTTATTTAAAAACATTTATGCAGCACACTTAAAGGCCCCTGAGACTGGTAAACATTCACACATGCACACATATACTTGCTTAAAGAAACACTTTGCCACCTGAATATACACACAAAGACTGAGTGTGTACATGCACACTTCTAAAATGCATGGGATTGAGCAAAAGCAATCGCAGGTTCAACTATGGGTCGGTGAGTTATTGCATCTGTCTGAGCTCAATCACTATTGTAGCTCTTAGAAAAGACCTCATCCCTTTGAATGCTCCCTGTGTGCTGTAAATTGAATAAACTGATTATTTATGGAAGAGTTAAATACACATTTTTTGTATGCAACATGTTTACACTGCAGCGTAACACACCTTCATGTTTACATTGCTATTTTTCATTCAGCAGTCGCTTTCATTCAAACAATACAGTTACTTAATTTACACACAAACCTGCTTGTATGCACTTTTCTAAAAACATTTTAAAAGAGGCCACCCATAACACAAACATTTTGTCCTTCCCTTTTCCATTCTTTCGAAGCCAGAAAAACTGTATGCAAATGCCTGCCATATGCCTTTAGAATTCATGTACATTTGCATGATTTCATTATTTTTCAAAAAGTCAAGGATATATCATAATGTGGTCAAAACAGTTCAGGGATGAATTGGGACTAAAAATAAGCCTGGGACCTTTACCAGCCCATCACAAACCTCAGCATGATGAATCCCCCACCATCATACACATATAATACAAATAATACTCTCCTCTGCTTAAAATTGTCTATACAGCATACTTTTTGCTAGCATATTTTTGCATAGCTGTAAAGTGTGTAGTAAACAAGCATGCTTGCACAGTCTCTGTTATAGATAATAATATATAACCAATAAATATATGCAAAATAATATATTAACAAACATTTTATTAGTACTATTGTTATTTGAAGTAAAAGTAGTAGTAGTATACAAAATAATATTTTAATGGTAATATATGTTCGTAAATTGTAATACACTTTGATGAATAGAAAATTTGGCAACACTTTAGTATAGGGATCAAATCTCACTATTGACTAGTTGCTTATTAGCGTGTCTATTATTAACATATTGGCTATTTATTAATACTTAAAAAGCACATATTCTACATAACCATATTTTACATCCCTAATCCTACCCAGTACAGTCCGTGTAAAGTCAATATTAAATGTGTGTTCTGAGTTTGTCACACCACAGAAAAATGTGTTATTAACCACCCAGCCAAATGAATGCTAAAAAAACCGCCAAGTAAATAAAATAAGGTATCAAAATCATGAAAAAAATAAGCCGTATTCTCTGCTCTCAAACGCTGGGGGCGTGTCCTCTGGCGGCGCTGAAACCACGCCCACTCGCAGCAAATCTGCCGTCTCTCTCAGCTGTCTTCCTCTAGCAGCTTAATTTAAATCAGGAGACCGAGCTGTTTTGTAAATTATCGCAACCACGTATTAACGTGACGAAGGCATAGCCAGATAGCAAACTGTAGACTGTAGTAACTAAGGTGAGCGTGATTTGATCAAGTACAACATGTTCCTGCATCAACATCCTTGTTGATCCTGGAACATCATTCCAATCATCCAATCAGAATTGAAGGATAACTTTTCAGTAAATGTCAGTTTTAGGCTTATAATGAGGATTAGGTGCTTCTACACCCTTGTTAATCAGCTATCATTTCCCTCTGATTTTAGGAATAAATTATGGGTAAGGTTAGGTTTAAAGGTAGGGATTGGGTTAAGTCTGTATTTTTGGACAGTAATGTTGACCCAGGATCAACAAAAGATGTTGATCCAGGAACAACTCGCGATTGCGCGGACGAACCACTGATGCTTATGCGTTCTAGTTATTAGGTGTGTTCAACTTGAAGCAGCACTGCGCAGAACGATCAGTGTTTGATATCAAAACACCGCGAGAGCGATTTGAAAGCATAAGGAGCATGCTCTCTATAGCTCTCACTGTACTTTGATGTCACACAGCGATCGGTCTGTGCAGTCAGTGCTGCTTCAAGTCGAACACAGCTCTTATAGTGTTGCGGGAGGGGCGGTGCTCGGTGGCTCCATTGCGTCATCGAGTCCAGATTTAGCCCCGCCCAAAAAAATCCTGATCACGAAAATGGTGAAAAACTGTTTAACGGTATAACTCCACCATTAAGTACTATATAGTTCACAGTCTTTGTAACATGTTTCAGCGATGCATTTCTAACATTTATAATGTGTTTACAAACAATTCTCAGAATTGACTTTACACGGACTTTAACAACTACCTTATTAAATGTTAATAAGCAGCAAATTAGGTGTTTATTGAGGCAAAAAGTCATAGTTAATGGTTTGTTAATAGCGATAATTGGACCTTAACACTTAAAATGAAGTGTGGCAGAAAATTCAAATATAAATAGAAATCTTTGGTAACATTATAAATTTCTGAATAAATTAAAACATCTATAAATGTCAGATTTGATCAGTGTAATGCGTCTTTGCTGAATAAAGTTATTTTAGTAAAATCAGCAGTGTAATATTTGCAGTGTTAAAAGTTATTAATTCCCAAAGAGATGAATTAACAATCTAAACCGTTCTCATGTTCAGTGTTGTTATATGGTGTAATTTCACTTTTACACTGAAAGTGCGGAATAAAAAACCCGCCAATTGTCTGGACTCCGCCCCTCAAGGACTTCTGCCTCGCAAAGCGACGACGCCATTTTATCTTCAGCGACCGAAATGGTTGGGTTGCTTTTATCTTCATACAATTACACAGGAAAAATATTTTTTGTTGATAACTTTACTCAAGATATGATTGGTGGTGAACACATTTAGAAATTACTAACTGCGAGTGTTTTTCTCAGGTTTACAGTGTTAAGTTCGTGAGGTGCAGAGATGTAACGTTAGCCTACAGAAGAGTGTGAAAGTTTCTCATGCTGTCTCGATTTCCTGAAAAAAGGTGATTTTACGCGTAAAATAATTTTTTGGAATGCGCTTACAATTTATGTTACATGACGTTATACTTTAAGCTTCTTTCATTTTGGTTTGTTGACAGATCCTCTCGCCTCCGTTCCCACTGAGGCCTGGTTTTACTACGAATCTGAAGCAGCCACATTTGGGCGGTTTTCTACTCCGATACAGAGAGAATTCATCAAATGGTAAATATATATTTGTTTTTTGAAAGCACTGAGTGTGGCATTACGCTGTTTCCATGCTTTGAAACGGTAATAGTGGGACTGTTAAACATTAATGCGCTAACAATTTAATTTTCCTGACGCATAACACCGTGTTGCGAAGTGTCGTGTTGCGCCCGCTGCAAACGAGCAATGCAGTCTTTCTGCAGACGGAGTGTGAATTGCATAATCTGTACGATGCATGTTCTCAGCGCTGAATATCATGTCTGTCATGTCATCATATCTGCGTCAAGACACAAACGCACTACCAACAAGTTTTTCTTACGACAGTTAACTTACGTTTATGCAAGCATTGTGAAAGTGAGTTAAAGGTACATTAAACTGTAAATCCGTCAGTCTTTCAATTTCCTTCAGTGCCCACGGGCAGAGCATGCAGGTACTTTAGCTTGAAACCAGTCTTTATCAATTCATATGGCATGCTATTTTGGGTTAAATAATGTCCTAAATATTTCCAGATATACAAAGTTAAGTTTTAACGGAGAAAGATATATTTGAGTCTATCTGTATTTTCTTTTCACATTATAAATAATAAATTAATAGTAAGATAAATTCTAAATGTGTTAATTTATTCTAATGTAGTACATTGTTCATTTTAAGATGCCTTATTACTCATGTTACTCATTAAAATTATGTAAATGTATTTAATAATCAGATTAAATAAATCCTTAAATTGTTTCAGGCCTCCATGTGAATATAGCACAAGGTTTTGTGACTATTAACTTTAACAGTCATTTAATTGACCCTAGAATGATGTAAATAATAAGTTCACGATTTGACATCCGTATTATAGACAGCTCTCAACATACTCAAAATTAGGGGTAATCACAATTATTTTACCATATTTACAGTCCTAATGTAAATTAAATTACTGAAACAAGTGCGTGTGTTTTTTTTAATATCCTTTTTTCAATAGAATTGGCCCAGATTTCTGCAGTGTCAAGTAAAGGAAGCTCCTCTCATAAGACTGCAAACTGGGAGTCTGATGACACTGAGCGTGAGTGATGGAAGCCCTTCAAGAAAGGAGCAGAATGCTGAAGATGAAGCCAGAATTGTGAGTCTGTGTCATTTAAATGTTATTCTATGTGCAGTACAAATTTAAAACACACAAATGAATATGAAAAATTAAATTTTAACTGGGCAGCCACACAACATCTGCTTATGTTCACACCTGAAATTTACTAATTAGATATTAGACTAATAGATATTCTTTATAAAAGTTAAGACTCGACCGCGCCCCCCTAAAACGGCTCATTCAAACATGCCCCCACATGTCTACGTCACGGTGTGGGGAGATTTGCAAAACACCGCCCAAACGTATACGCAATGAAAGAGGGCGTGATTTTTATTCTCCCTGTAGTGTTGTTGCTGCCGCCGGCACCATGTCCTGGAGACGCTGTGTTTTATTGTGAAAGCGAAACTACTTTGTTTGGGCTTCCGAAAGAGGACACAACTAGAAATTAGTGGTTAAGTTGTATTTACAACACTGTTCCAGAACAGTTCAGCCCAAATATTAGAGTGTGTGCAGCACATTTTACGGAGGACTATTTCCTGAACCTGGGAGTAGCCTGCCAGCTGTGCTCAAAGACTGTTTCTATAAAGTGGGGCAATTCCAACTTTGCAAGGACAGTCTGGCACTTCTGACTCACAGCCTGTAAGTATGTTTTCATATTTAAAGAATTTGCCACTGACTATTCAAACGCGAGTTTTGAGCTGTGTAGAGTAGCGCTTGTTGTTTGTCGTTTCTCCGATCATAAATGCAGACATGGTAATTTTTACGCAGTGCGATGCAACGTGATGCGTAAAAAGACAGAATAAGTCATTATAATCAGTAATTATGTCCCCACTGGATGCAACAAATGCCTCGTTTATAATGGGTTTTTATTGTTTTTGTGTCGTCTCGCCGGGAAACGGCATCACAATACGGTAAGGGGCGTAACATTTCCATCTCATGCTTGAGGTATTTGGCCAATCACAACGCACTGGATAGCTGACCAATCAGAGCACGCCTCGCTTCTCAGAACGATGAGCTTTGTAAAGGCGGGGCATAGAGGAGCAACAATAATGTACAGTATGTGGAAAATAATGTGTTTTTTGAACCTTAAACCGCATAAACACATTGCATTACACCAAATACACAAAATAATGTTCTTTTTAGCAACATCATATGACCCCTTTAAATGAAACCTGAGAGATTTTTGTCCTTCCATCAACAGTCTACACAACTACCACTTTGATGATTTAAGAAGTTCATAAAGAGATCATAAAACTAATAAAAATGAATCGAGCGGTTTAGTTCAAATTTTCTGAAGAGACTTGATCGCTTTATACAATGAACAGATTGAATTTTGTTTTTTCACATTTAAACATTGATCAGGGAACATAAATAGAAAAACAGAAAATTTGGACTAAATCACATAATACGTATGGAGTAGTTCTCTTTATGGGTTAGATCTCTATGTGAAGTCTTTGAAGTATCAAAGTGATAGTTGCGTGGATCGTCATTGAAGGGACAATCTTATATTCTATTAAAATATCTTCAGTTCTGTTTCAAAGATAACGAAAGTCTTGGCTGAGTAAACAATGAAATTTTCATTTTTGAGCTAACCCTGTAATAAAAGAATGTGGCTATATGCATCTTGTGTCTGTTCACTTGTGCATCACCCAAGATGCATGCTAATACCAGGTGTGACTACACAATCAACCTAGCAGAATGGTTCCTCAGAGAGATATAGTTGTCATTAATTGTTTTTTTTTTTTTTTTCCAAGAAGCCAAGTTCCTGGCATCTCCCTAGACCTTCAAGGACCCAACTGACCTCGGAATAAGCTGTAAAGGAGGATGAAACCGATGTTTAAGGTTAGACTATATTTCAAAATAAGATTATCTATATTCATGCATTATCTATATTCTTTTTTTTCTTTTTTTTTTTTTTTTTTTTGTTAACAACTGTTTATTTAATTTTCTTCTGTGAACAATAGTATAAAACAAAAAGCAGCTGTGCAAATTTAGAACCCACCCCAACCCATCCCACCCCCTGGTAGACTTAAAAGTAAAAAAATAAATAAAACAAATAACATAAAATAAAATAAATAATAATAATAAAAATAAATGAATAAATATTAATAGATAAATAAATAAATATAAAATAATTTTTTACAAAGATTTTAGAAAAGATGACACAACATTACCTGCGTACCTAACTAGTCTTCTACCACACTACAATCCATCACGTTCCCTAAGGTTGCAAAACTCTGGACCTTTGGTAGTACCTAGGATAGCAAAGTCCTCTAAAGGAGGTACAGCTTTTTCGCATTTGGCTCCCAAACTCTGGAATAGCCTTCCTGATAACGATCAGGGTTCAGACACACTCTCTTTGTTTAAATCTAGATTAAAGACACATCTCTTTGGCCAAGCTTTCAAATAATGCATCTCATAATCTTGTACTGCAGTTATATCTGATCAAACGCACATTATTATTCTTTAGCTTGGGTTAAACAAATCAATTTTGCTTGGTCGGAGCAGCAGCTACGCTAATTATGTCTCTATTTGTTTCTCTGTTTCTGCTACGGGATTGACATCCCATGGTAACTAGGATTTACACAAGCTTCAGTCTGGATCCAGAACACATGAGAAAAGATGATGCCAACCCCTCAGACGATGCCAACCCTGAAACAACATATAGAACTACCAAATCTTGCTATAAGTTTGATTTCAACATATAATAATTGCTGTTAATAGTGTTCATCGTTTGTTTGATTACATTTTTAATTGATTTTTCCGTGCATTTCTGCCATATGTACATTAACTGACATAGTCACCAATGATAAGCTACTACTAAATATATTGTAGAAACTTAATTTTCTGTACAGCGCTTTGCAACGATTTGTATCTTGAAAAGCGCTATACAAATAAACTTGAATTGAATTGAATTAAAAGCTGAATGCCATAAATTTACAGTTTTCACTAGCAGGTTGACTAGCAATTTTTTTGCTGCTGTGAGATCAGCTAACAGTAAACATCTTTGTTGGACGGACAAGGTGAAGTCCCAAAAGTCATTCATGAAAAAATGGCGCAGAGTCAAACATATCTCAGTACCCAACAAATATGAAAGGTCCTGTGAGAGAGTCCAAAAAGGTGAGAGAGAGGGGCACTCCCAAAAAAAAAAAAAAAAGCAAAAAGGTACCTAAAGATCCTTGCGAACCGAGATTACACTTAGGAGAAGACAACAGACTCATATAAAAATGTTTCATTGGAGTCAAGTAAACCCTATGCAGAAATTTCCAATGAATCATTTGCTGATTAGGGTTTTTAGAAGACAATTTAAACATACCCCATACCTGATCCGAAAATAAAACATGCACATCCTCATTAAGATCCTTAGCCCAAACAGTTGTAATAGATAAAGGTTTGGATGAATGCTCAAGAAGAAAGAGTTAGATGACTGAAGCAGAGGAGGGGCATTATCTATATTCTGTGTTCATGCATTTTTTGCTGAAGTTGTCATATCTGTTATTTAGAATGGGACAGCGATATTGCATCAGTTTGTCTCCTACTTCATTTGATTCCACCATCACCACAAGGCTGCAAGGGACCTGGAAAAACATCTTCAAAAGGTACATTTGAACATTTCTGTCATTACCTATTGTCTGCCTCAAAATATTGCCAGATGGGTTGTATATGAAAGACTAATATAAATAAATTCAATTGGAGAGCTGACCTTGAGTGTTATTTTTGTCTTTAATCTGCAGGCACTAACAAGAAGAACACCTTGATTGCATAGAAGAGACAACACAGTAATACCTGCTTGCTGATGGGACAAAGAGGAACATCATTCATGGATGCTACACAACTGTCGTGTCGACAAGTATCTTGCTGCAATCTTGTTCAAATCCACTTGTCATATTTGTCTATTCATGTCTATGTCTATTCATGATATGTCTATTCATGTCTGTTCATGGTAAATTTGATGATTTTATGTGTTTTATTAACTATTTTATGTTTCTGTGCAACACTTAATGAAATGTGACTGACTAATTAACCTCTAGCATATACATCTGGTATATGCTTTAAAGTTGCCACTTTGCCCATATGTTAAATAAACGTTGGAATTTATACATCTGTCTGAAGACTCTTGATTTTATGTCTGATCTTGTACATTTACACCATACAATAGCATTTGTATTTTTGCACTGAAAAGAATACTTTATTAATAACACTTAAAGGATTAAAACAACACCAGGGGTGTTAAATCCCAGCGGGCACCAGACGTCTATGTAACGTCAGGTTGACGTTGGACATGACGTTGGACGGACGTTGCATTTTGGTTGAAAATGAAAATCGGGTTGACGTCAATATTTGACGTCAATTTGACGTTGACTTAACGTTGGATTTTGGTTGCACAACCTAAAAACAACAAAATCTCAACGTCAGCTGATGTCGGTATTGGACATCAATTTAACATTGACATTAGACGTTGAATTTACGTTGAATTTTGGTCACCCGACGTCGTAACCAAAATTTAACCAAATATCAACGTCTTATGATGTTGTGTGCCTGTTTTGTGCCTGCTGGGATACCCCATAGTGTAAAATTTAAACAACAATTGCAAGTATAACACTTTACACTCGGAGTGTAATTTTTCTACACTAAGGTGCTATATTAACACTAAAGATTCAACACTACAAACTGTACTTTTAACACTAGATAGATTGGGACCATATGTGATCTTTAGTAGTGTTAAAATCGACACTTTAAGTGTTAAATTGACACTGCGTTTTTTACTGTGAAAATGACCAAAAATCCAAGTTCCATTTTATCAGATAAAAACTCTATTTTAAAGGTAGATTTAACTACTGAATGTTGTTGATAATACATATTTAAATAGTCAATTTTAAGGCCATTTAGCATGAGCATCTTAATAGTAGAAATATTAAATACCAAGAATTTACAATGTAAAGTTTGATGATATGGGTCCAAACAAACAAGCTGATGTTGCACTTGAATAATTTGTATTTTTGGTCACAGCATGTGTTATGATGACAAATATTTATTATTCATTCATTCAAAAGTTGTTTTAGGTCTATGTAGTGTTTGTGCTTACATTTTACTGTAAGTTGCATGTATTATTGTAAGTAGTGTTCAGTTTCAATTAATATACAACTTATTTTGATGTATAGAAATGATTATATATACCCTTGTCAGTTTAATCAAAAACTGGTACACAAGTTCAATCAAAAAAAGTTCAAAGCTTTTTGAACTTGTGCAATGTAAAAAAAAAAAAGAAAAAAAAAAGTGAGTTTATAGACCTTCAGTTAGTCTTTATAGTGCATGTCCTTGTATATTATCACAAGCTAAAATTAAAAAAGAGCAAGTCATTAGCAATCACCACTGAGTCCTTGTACATGACACTAAACCCCGGGTCGCTACAGAAAGACTGTCCATGTAATGAGTGTGTCACTTTGGATTAAAACCAAGTAAACAACTGCTTACAAAAAGATTTTATATTGCCTCAGGGTGACACTATGCAGTACAGAGTTAAACAAACACAAACAGACACACTCTGTCCCGCACGTTGCACAAGACGGAGTGTCATAAATGACAGGAATCAGCAAGTGCTTACGACACATCATGGCATCCGTTAGCTCTCGCTCTCAAACTTTAGATGTCACCTTTTATGACCTTGTCTTTCCAAAATCACAAAGGAGGTTATTGGGCTTGTGAAAATGTGATATTGAATTGCCAACTCGCAGACAGGAAATGCTGTTTGGCCACAGACAGGCTCTGATGTAAACCGGCTTCTCATGAAATGTCACATGCATGCATGAATAAGCAAAACACTCAAGCATACACACACACAAAATCGCCCTAGGTTCCAGCACCACCGCCATCAAATGTTGATCTGAATCTTGCACAACATGATAAAAGCTTCCTCCTCAGCTTCTATGCAAATCCATTTCTTGCTGAGGAATAATTTTGCACTCATGCTTCTTCAGCCAAATGACTAAAGAGGCATAATTTATGACTTAAAGGCGTGGATGCGACACGCAAAGCTGCTGTGTTCTTAATTAGAGCTCTGAAGAACATTTCAGCGATCTCATGGAGCAGATCATGAGGATGTGCTTTAATTCAGCAGTTTGAAACAATGGTCTGGCTGGTTGTAGCTTCAAACCCCATGAGGGGTGAGCCATTAGTTACCACTATTGTGTCCTTAAAGAAAGCCCCCTAACCTGACAAGTGAATTGTATGAGCCTGTTTACACCTGGTCGCTTAATGCGTTTTCTCTGATCGGATATCTATCTGATTTGTTAAAACGTTTCCATTTACACTTGGCCACATAAATGTGTCTTCTACAAAACAGATATAAATCTGGTCTTCAATTTCCATGCTATATGCAAATTTAACAGAGTTCACGTTAACGAAAGCATCAGATAAGCGCTGCATTTTATTCATTATCAGCTAATTTCAAGATCAAAGACCGCAAAAGAAGAGAGTGTGGCATTAGCACTGGAAAGATAGGTTAGTCTCACTACTTTTAATGAAGATGATTGTGTGTTGAGTGTGTGCGACTTGCATTCAGTTTGATTCGCGGCAGATTGCAGGTCGGTTTGCTGAAGAGATACTCAGCTACTCATCGGCGGCGATGCATGTTGCATTAGCGCTGTCATATCTGACTATAACATGCCATATAGCCTATAAAACACTCTCACATATTTATTATTTTAATATTTTGGGAGGAGTAAAATTTGCATATGTGGTTTCAACAACCAGATGCATTTACACTTGTCCAGTTTCATCTGGAATGCGGCCCAGACCACTTCCTGAAGTGGTTTGAGCGATCAGATTTAAATGCGTCTCAAAGCGTTTAAGAGGGCATTTACACCTGGTCTTTTCACGATTGAATAGCTATCCGATCAGAGAAAATGCATGAAGTGACCAGGTGTAAACAGGCCCTATAAGTTGCTTGGGATAAGAGCATCTAATACATGTCTGCTTACTTATAGTAGCTGTGTCAGCTGTGTGTGTATACTCGTTTTCATTACTTCTCTTCACTGATATTTTAGTATTATTTATATACTATTATAGTATATTGGTTGGCTTTGTAGTTATTTTTAATTAGCCTTTATTTTTATGATTTTATTAGCTTTTATTATTTTACATTCAGTTTTCATTTTAAGATTTTGTTGTTGTGTGCTTTTCTCAGTTTTATTTTAGTTTTAATTTTAGTACTTAAACTTAGTTTATTTCAGTTAGTTGCCAAGGCAACATTTTCTTTTTAAAGTATAACATTTTCATCTAATATTTATGTCTTATTTTAGGTTTATTTTATTTAACAAAAAATATTTTTGATAGTTTTAGTTTTAGTTTTAGTTTACAATAAGAACACTTTGTGGCTTCTTGTGTGCAAGACTGTTTTTCATCTAATATTTATATATTTTTTTCAGCTTTATTTCAATTAACGAAAGGTTTTTAAAAATAGTTTTGCTTTTAGTTTACAATAGCAGTCATTTTCTTTAGCTTCTAGTGTGCAAGTTCTAAATAGGCTCAAATGTTCAATGTACATTTATGAAGAGCATGATTTTGAACCAGTATAAGTTTTCACTCTCGGTGGAGCAATAAAGGTGTAGTTCACTCAAAAATGTTCAATTCTGTCACCATTTGATCATTGTTCCAAAAGTTACTTTCTTTATTCTGTGGAACATGATATTTTGGGAAATGTCTCAGTGTTATTTTGTCTATACAATGGAATCACCAAAATTCCTTGGTTACCAACATTCTTCAAAATATCTTTTTATATTCCACAAAAGAAAGTCATACTGGTTTGGAATGACATTAGGCTGAGTAAATCATGACAGAACTGTAATTTTTGGGTGAACTATCCCTTTAAGTTGCAATGTCAAATTGAAAACACATTAATAGTACTAAATTATAAATTATAAAATATTATAATATTATGCATTAACTTGTTAATTTGAGACCAGTCCAAATAGTTTCTGTGCTCACTGTGTGCCTGCACTTTTTTGCATGTGTGTATATATGTGCGCACTCACAAACTGAGTGAAAAAGTGTGAAACTGCAGCCTGAAATCATAAACCTCACTTCCTCCAGCGACTTTAAATCCTCTCGCAAACCGTGACCTCACGAACCCAAACAAAAACCCAGAGCTCTAACATGCCTGGAAGTCACAATACCCATAAGTGCACATGCAAAACCACAGGTGCATCAGCATGCCATCTCCACCGTAATAAAATAATAAGCACTTACTTCTGAACTCAGCTGGGTTCTTCTGGAGAAAAGAAGCTGCTCGTAATGATAGAGCATTTGTCCTGGTGGTGTGGCAGGTTCTTGAAAGGCAGATGTCCTGAAGGACAGAGTAAATTACTGTGTATCTGTGCGGCCTGCCAACTGTCAGCTCAGCTCGTTGCCGATGACCTTGGAATACTATTGTTGTTCCTTTGACCAGGCTTGAGTAATTGCGCTCAAAGCTGGTAAGGAAGGACAGTGTGATGGGAGGGGGACTTTTGAAGACCAAAAACATAAATCAGTTTCAATCAAGATGTGTGGAGTTGAGTGCAGGTGAGAGACAGAGAGATAAATGTGCATGTTAACACATATATATTTTTTCATTACAGTGTTGTCATGGTTAATAAAAAAATAAATAAATACATACAACATTTTAATTAATTAAACTTTAAAAATTAAAAATTAAACAATATAAACAACTGGAAAAACAGAAACTGACTAAAATAAATTAATATAATATATTTTAGTGTTTTTATTTTGTTACATAGTATATCAAATTTTATGCCATTAAACATATTTACATTACATGTTAAAGCATTAAGTTTGGCTTAATGGCAACTTAAAATACTAAAGTACTAAAACTATAATAAATTTGCTGAAAATGCTGAAAAAATACAAACTAAATTAAATTTAAAGGACAAATTTAAAATAGACAACAAACAAATAAATAATATGTTTTATTTATAGAGAGTTTTTCAAGGTATAAAGATGAAAATTCAAAAATAAAAATATATACAAATATAATATCCCAGTTACAAGACACAGACTCAGCAGTTTCATATATCAGCTTTGTCTCAATTTTTTCTCCTCAATTCCTTCAAAAATAGGCATGATTGAGAACATATTTTAAGATTAATTCTTAAATTCTTGTTTTTTTTTTGTTTTTGTTTTTGTTTTTTTTTTGCATAAAAAATGAATTGCATTAAGCATTTAAAGGGGTTTGGAGTGTTACAATCTGTTCTTGCATATATAAGATCCGTAAAGTTGCAAAGACTAAAGTCTCAAAGAGATATTCTTTTTAAAAGTTAAAACTCATCCACGCCTTCCTAAAACGCCTCATTTAAACACGCCCACATATCTACGTCACTGTGTTGGAAGATTTGCATAATGCCTCCCAAATGTTCACGCAAAAAAAAAAAGGCGGCATAACTTTTATTCTCGCTGTAGTATTGTTGCCGATGCCATGTCATGGAGACACTGTGTGTTTCCAAATATGGTATAAGTGGCGTAACATTTCCATCACACGCTTGAGGAATTCAGCCAATCACAACGCACTGGATAGCTGGCCAATCAGAGCACACCGCACTTTTCAGAACGATGAGCTTTGTAAAAATCGATGCGTTTCAGAAAAGCGGGGCAGAGAGGAGCAACAATAATGTACGCTATGTGGAAAATAATGATTTTTTTTAACCTTAAACCGCGTAAACACATTGCATTACACCAAATCGTTACACCATTGCATTACAATAGCATCGTCATATATTACCCCTTTAATTTGCTTTTTGTTTCAGTTCATATTGAGATCTTTTAATCATGCAAAAGTGAAGACAGTTTGAGACATTCAAGATCTTGCATGAAACTAAATAGGCACATGTGAAATTATTGAGGTCTTTTTCTCTTTAAATGCTTCCATTTGCTCTCAATTTAACCTTATTGCAGTCTAGGAAAATGAACAAGAAATCAACGTCCTTTCTGTCACCTATATCCTCCTATATCTTTTGAGGGTTGATGAGTCCCATTTTAAGTTGCCTTCTGTTAACAAGAAGAGTACTATGGTGGTGCCTTGCTGATGGTTTCAAATAGTAATAGCATGATACTTTTGATATACAGTACCATAAAATGACATTGCATGATACTCCACGCACATAGGAAACATAGTAGGCTGCTGAAATGGTACAATCCAAAATACATTTTCGTAAGTTAGTATCCTTACTGTTCCTGACTCGCGTTTCTCACAAGCTATTTATTAAAACCGCACAATAAAAACGTGTTTGTGACACTTGTGTGCAGCAATCGCCCTGTCATGCCTACATGACGTACTGCAATGGACACACATATCTCAGTTGTTTTCTCCCTCGTCTCTCTCGCTTTCCCTCTCTAAGCAAAGAGAAAGTGCAAAGCCATTAGGTGACGCAAAGGCCTTGGAATATGAACGAGAGACTTCTTTAAACTGCGTTTATCTGAGACAGGCCATGATTGGAGGTCGGACAGAGGCTACGACGGAATCGAAAAGGGGAAGATGATGGTCCTTTTCTCCTTCATCATACTCAAATGCCCCTGGAAGCCTCTGGCAGCTCAGAGTAATCTTCTGTCAGGTTAATGACTGAGCGAGCGCTTGCTGAATTGAAGGACACTGGGTGCTGTACCTGTGTGTTTTTTTTTTTGAACACCTGTTCTATCATCTAAATCCTCTCTGTCATGCACAAGTTTGACAGTGTGAAACAAAAGTGAGAATTACTCTCAGTTTGGAAGAGAACCCTATGAAATAAGCACTTAATCCACAGGCTTTGTGTTTCTCAGCCACTTTTACTCATTTTAGGCTAATTTAGCATGAATTAGCTGTATTAGCACACGCCAGTCCTATATATCAAAGTTATTTTTTATACTTTCACAAGTGTAAAAATGTGGCAATCATACAAAAAAGTGTATTTGTATGCAAATCTCTATTCATAAATTAAAAATCTGACAGATCTTAGCAATGTGCGGTTTGGGAACAAATGATTCTTCTGAGTCAAATATTATTAATGAATCAGTTCACATCTGGTTCACCCATCTGAATAATTTGTTTATGAATGAAACTGCATCTGTCTCACCACAGTAAAACTTAAAAACTGGTTTCAGTAACTAAAATAAAGCTGAGCTAAAGTAAAATACAAACACTAAAAGCCTTGGCGACTAACTAAAAAATCAAATAAATGAGTTTAAGTTGAATTGCTAAAACTAAAAATGAAAAAAAAATAAAATAAATTAAAAGTTAAATAGAAATTTAAAAATACTTTATTAACTAAATAGCATGAATTATAACTAACGCAGTGAACTGAAAATATATTTTAGAGACATTTAAGAAAGGGTTGGTTTTAATAAATATTTTATTATTATTATTAATGCATGCAAAGACATTTTCAGCTAAGAGATGTAAATGAATTGTATTACTGATTAATGTAAATGCAAATTACATTTAGTAAATGTCTAGAAGCTATTATGAGCTAAATCGTGGCTGCTGTAAAAAAAAATGCACAATTGATTAAGAAATATTCTCTTAATATGCATAAGACCCAATTAAGTATTTCGGAATTTGGGCTGCAGGGTTTAAGCACATATGTAAGACTTAATCAATATTTATCAAAATCATAATCAATATGCAGGCAAAGCACTGAATGTAATAGGATATTATGTGCCAAGAACACTAATCTCTATTAGAGTGGACCTACAACTGAACTGGGACACATGAAATTACAATTAAAATGACAAATTACAATCACCACAATAAAAAAAAGAAAGAAATAAAAAAAAAATAAAAAATAAAAAACACATAATAAACCACAATCTGTGCATTAAAATGGCTTCGTGAGAATGTATTAGAGCATTTAAAAATGCCACAACAGGAGTCAGGGAACATGTAACAGTGATGCAAAAGGTCCACTGAACTGATTTTTGAGCTGGTTCATCAAAACTAATTGTCTGAAAGAACTAATTTGCAAAAATTAGTCAGATTTCTCATTACTAATGAATCTCTAAATCTTCAGGGAGCATGATGATGTTATTTGTAAAATTGTGGAAGTAGAATTGGCAAAGTATCTTAGGTTAGAGCTCTGTAAACATTGGCTTTTTAAAAAAAAAAAAAAAAAAAAGAAAAAGAAAAGAAATTTGTTGGATGCCAAGGTTCCTGAATCATTTTAGCGCTGCCTTCAGTTTCAGGTTGTACATTTGAAAAAGAGGAAAACTGAGGTTTGTCTCAATGGTGCAGCAAAGGGGACAAGAAATAACAAGAAGTAACAATAAAAAACATCCCCCTCACACATCAAAAAGCATGTGAATGGACCTTATTCCAGTGGCCAAGAGTCTGTCTTGAAATGAAAGTCAGTTTTGACACAGCCAAATGTTACATATCTATATTGTATTTTACACTTTTAATCAATAACCAAGTTAATAGTTTTATTATAACAGTATTATCTGTTTATCTGTTTATCTGTGTATCTAGTGTCTTTTTAATGATTTTAAATATAAAAAAAATACAGTAAAAACAGCAATATTGTGAAATTATTGAAGGTAATTTATTCCTGCAGCTTTATATACACAACATCCTTATGGAGAAAAAGAGTAAGAAAAAGGCTTCCAGAACCAAGGCCACTGAAAAAGTGTCTAGTCACTTTGTTGCAATCAATAGCATCTGATTTGTGCACCTCTAATGTAGCTGTTCTGCCGACTTTAGATTGCACAAGTCAATTAAACTATACAAATGTTATGCCAAATGCTTCTAGGTCTCAACCTAATCGTTATCCATGCACTTCTTTATTTTGTCCTCCAGCATAATTGTGAGAATATATTTGAGAATCACTCATTGCCTGTTTGAGGCTTGAAACTGTACAAAATTAAATGCCACGAGGAAGACAAAAAGGAAAAAGAGATGTCCTAAGGTCACTCAGGCTTTTTTTGGTCCCTGTCCAGATGGTGATTTGAGTCAGTTGTCCTTCTGCCAGAATCGTCCCAGCTGGGAAGTCATGAGGTCCGTTTACACACCAATGAAGCCCATTCTCTGATCCCATCTTGGAGTCTGATGTCTTGCTAAGAAAGGATCACTTACCCTCATTGAGGTGCATTTAAAGGCAATGTGTTTGCTCAGACGTGCACTCGCACGGACGCACACAAACATGCTCTGACAGACTCATTTTACAAATACTAAATGATGCCTCCACCTTAGCCGGTCGGTTCTGTCAGGTGCTGTGTTTGTCTGGATGTGTGCTTGTGTCCTCTGTGTCTGAGAGGATGAAAGGAAACACAGCGGCGAGGGAAAGAGGGGACTTGCATATTTGAAGTGCACTTGTCTCTCTGTTAGAGGAGGAGAAAAAGAAAGAAGAGAAAGTTTAAACAAAAGTCACGCTAAAAAGAAAACTCAAGTGAGTGTAACATATTAATTCATATTATCATATTAAATCGCAAGTTTGTTCAAGTCAGTAATCCAAGTTTAAAAGTGTGTTTAAGATGTGTGAGCTAAAACTCTATGCATGACTAAATTTTAATTTTGAGGCAGGACTTTAGTGCTCAGATCACAGGATAAACACCATGATGACACTGAATACCTGATGACTCCACAAAAACACACTCAGTCCCAAGTAATTTTGCTCGTACTGTATATTAAACATAATATTTAATGTTATTTAATAGGAAACAGCTATTGCATTTATATTTAAATATTACATTTAAATGAATCCTCACTAAATAAATAAAGGCAACAACTGTCAGAGGTTTTTAAAAATATATTTTCAGTGCATTTTAGGCCATTTTAACTTAAAAAAGAGCAGAAAACATATTTATTTATGTGCATTAAGTATGTATATTTAAATAAACAACCCTTACAAACCATTCATTTTCTGAAGGTATTAAAACAAAGTAAATTTTTTGTGGGGTCTAAATCACTTTTGATTAATATGCAAATTTGTGAATCTTTAAAAAGTTGAAGACTGTTTTGCATATTGCAAAGGCTCAAATGGGTAAAGTCAAAAAGCACTTAATACTTAGATGACGTGATGTACTGTGTAGTAATGCTACGGCCTACGTGCATGTGGACTGAGTGGCCCTCGATGATAAGATGAAATGCGCTGATTACCATATCAGAGCAGTTTAACCTCTAAGCTTTAGATCTGATCAGCCTGGTTTCAAATGAGTTAACAACTGTAATTTCAGGTCCTTCAGAGTTATCTTGAAACTATCATTTAAGCTGTCAATCCAGAGGACGCTTCAATGCTCTCTCTCTTTCTCTTTTTCTGTTTGCTCTCATACACACAAGCATCTTTGATTAAAAAATAGTTTACCACAAAACACCTCTTACATAATCTTGATATTAAAAAATGTAAGCCTTTGCAAGAATTTTAAGTGCAAGATCAAGTGTTAAATTATGCAAACGCTGATATTTAATGTTTTTTTTTTTTGTTTTGTTTTTTTCAATATTTAACATTTTCAGCATTTCAGGAACATTGCTGAACAGATTAACAATGTAAATGAAATATGAACTGTTTGTGACACATATACTCTGGACAGTACAGAAAGAGAGTTCTTTGACAGAACTTACACACTGAAGAGAGATTCAGAGTTATTTATCAACCTTTTATTAGAAATTATTTACATTTCTTTTACTTTTTCGAAAGAGTCCCAACAGTCAAAGACTACATTTCTGATTCTTTTCCTTATACTCTCTTTTTATTGGCATCTTTGATTGCTTGAAGAACCTTTAACATTTCTATTGCACAACATCTGTATAGTGCAAAAAGGGAACCTTTATATGAAAGCATAAAGAACCTTGAGAAACTTAATTGAAGAGTGCACAGAGCAGTACCAAGAAAATACTAAAATATATTTCATTAGAAATTCAACTGACATAGTTGCATAGTTGCAATGTCACCATGCATCTTAAAATCATTAGTTTACATTAAAATGTCACTTTTGTGCTAATTTACTTTGTCCTGCCATTGCATTTCCATCCTTAATTATCTGTCTACTAGGGGTGTAATGGTACACAAATTTGACGGTTTGGTACATACCTCAGTTTTGACATCATGGTATGATTCGGTACAGCGGGGGAAAAAACTAAACATTTATATAAACAGTGGTTTACTGAAGAAATTGCTCTTTATTTAAATAAATTCAATTATAATTAAAATTTTCTTAGGGATAAAAATCTACCTCAGCGTATGCTCTTATCTATAGGGAGCCTTTTACATTACTATAAGGTTACAATTAACAACAAAGCCCAAACGTAAATTAAATTACTTTATTACTTTAATTATTTATTTTTAAATATAATAATCAACACTCAAAATTGTATGCAAACATGTCAATTGCACATAATGCAGTTTAAATTAACTTCTAAATAATAAAATTCCTAAATGTTGTTGTTGAAATATATTCATTTATACATTGGCTGTAATAACTTGTTTTATAACATGCAGGTAACACTAACAGGTAAAGTAAAATATAATGCGTATATAGTCGTCTAATATTTCATGAAATGCTCTTCTCTAGACTTCATTTCTCTGGTGAACTAACAAGCTGTAGACACTGATGACTTGCCTGAGGTAAATTAAATGCTACGTGATATATTATTTACAAGCTTCACAAGTTTATTTATGTTTTTCATGGTTGAAACATTAATTGAGCGATTACATGAGGCATGAGATGTTCATTCATGTTTATTTTGCGTTAAAAAACAGTAGTAAAGAAGAAGGGATGACCATGCTCACTTGCACACCGTGCTGCTGTTTGAACTGAGGCGTTTTTACAATGATCTCTCACGCCACATCAAAGAGCGTCAAAACTGCATTTCTTGCCATTTTTGACATAATTTGAAAGATGAGACTTTGTTTCTTATCAAAAGTAACTACATGTAAAACTGGAAGTTTCCAATTAAGTTCCACTCGTGCAGTGGTTAAACAATGTTTTGGTACATATACGTGTACCATTATACCCTTACTTTGTAAACTTTCTTGATAGATTTTTATACTTGTCCTGTTGATTTAGCATCATTTGCCTTAGAAAATATTTACTTTGCCAAACATTTTATGTCTGAACAGTGTAGTACATAAATCTGGATATCTGGGATTTGTAATGGTTATGTAAAATACACCCAGATGAGCATATTCAAATCATTTTGTCCATTGCCTGCACATTCAGAAGTGCCCATAATGGTTTATATGAGAAGGCTATGTGATGGATTGATTGTATCTTTTCTACATTTTGCTAGGAATGAGCTCATTAGTTTGCAGCATGTGCCACTCAGGCCTATCTGACCTAGCAGGGCCATGCGGGCAGACTGTGTTAACATGGATCTAAGAATAGACCCATGCTGGGAACATTAGTAAAATCTCTCCTATTGAAAGCCATGACAGGTGCAAGATAATTGGAATGATAAGTGTGTGTTTCTGAGTTCATGCATGCATGTGTGCATTCATATCAGCCACTCATTATGCTTCTGCTTGGAACCCGATCATCTTTCACTTGCTTATTTACTGAAGACGAAGCATTACTCGCACAGATGGTCACCCTCAGTGTCATTTATCTGCTGGAAATAAATAAATAATCGAAAGGCTTGCTCAGCAGAGAGGTACAAAGATAAAGGCGGGAACAGCACGGGCACATCTTCCATGCTGTTGCATAAATTAGTTTAAACATTAAAGGCCAATTTGAGATTAAGATCCTGTAGCTGACGTGGCTCAGGCCCAATCACCGCATATGAACGCACAGTCTCTGGAGAGATTAAACTCATTACTCACATGCACTGACAAATGGACACTGGCAGGCCTGGCATCGGTTTGGTCGCAAACGCGCACTGCACTCATTCACGGGTCACGCAGATGTTGGAATGTATGGGTGATCTGTGTGTGTGTTTTCATTCCAAGTCTTATTTTGACGTAACAACGTGGTTATATCTAAGTGTGTGTGTTGTTTACTTTCTTTTTTAAATTATTTTTCTCATTAACACCTTTTTATTGTTCATTCAGACTGATTCGCGAACACGGAACGTGCAAGAACACAAGAGGCAGGATTTATCGCATGAACCAATCACAGCCGAGCATAACCAGTCATATCCAGTCATATGACAATGACATTCCCCCATTCATTCTCAATTACCCCCCACTAAACCCACTGCATGCTTTAGGGCATCTTTTAAAACTCAATGTGCTCAGGGGAGGCAAGAGAGACGCGGACTCCTGCTGTAACTTTACCTGCTAGTGTCACTGTTGGACAGTGTTTCTTAAGAAAAATGAGTGATTTATACAATTTTAATGCTATGTTTTGTAATATTGGTGTTGTTTTATTCAAATATTTTTCTCATTCAATATTTTGTGGAGACACTGCCTATCTTGCCTCCTCACAGGAAACGCCCCTGTTATGACTTATTAGCATGTCCCAGTACTTTTGTAGTGTCTTAAAAGATGCTAATGCTTAGATATGCTAGAACCTAAATGCAAATGTCAAAAGTAGGTGGTCTCCCTGCTGAAAAAACAGCTGAAACCAGCCTGGTTGGTCTTCCAGTCTGGTCATAGCTGGATGGCAGGCTGGTTTCACAGAGTTTTTACCACTTCCAAGATCAGGTTAGTCTTAGCTGGTTAGAGACCACAACTTTATTACATAGTATCATGTCGTAAACTGACATCCTTAATAGATTCTAATACTTAGCTATGCTAAGATGTACGCTTACATGTAATCACAAACGTCAAAATTAAGGCCATCTGTGATATCAAGACACAAGTTTATTACTTATTAGCATACTGGTGTATGGTCCTAAAAAGATCCTATTGCTTAGCTATGCTAACACTTCCACCCCAATGCAAATGCTGAAAGGTGGTCACACTCAAATTCAGCTATGTACTTTCTCATAATTAGTGAAGTACATACTTTTAGTGCATAGTACCATAGTCGTTTGCAAACTGATATGCAGCCAATGTATAGGGATGGAGGGAGAGAGACTCCTGTAACTCAAAGTAATAAGAAAATTTTAAGTTGAGGCTTTAATATCAAAGCCAACTTCAAAAGCTTTAATGATTTATGAATCGTTGTCATGAGCTGTTAGCGTTATTATTCAGCGCTCAGAAGGTTAAAATTATTTCACCAGTTCTCATGGAGTTGGACTTTTCTTGAGTGCTAAAATTCCCACATATATTACTAGATTAATCATATCTGTCCTTGAACTGCTGACTTCGCATGTCTGTATGAATGTGCGTAGGTGTTTTTTTATGAAGTGAGTCTTATCGGAACTTTGCTGTCATTTCTTTAAGTTCCTTGAGCATCAGCATACAGCTGCAGATACTTCAGATGGAATTTTTTAGAGAGGCTAGAGGCACATCAAATCTCAAAAATGAAGTTGTGATATCAACTCATCGGCAATGATAACATGCAGAATTTTGGAACATCTGGAGTGTGTTATATTGATTAAATTACTGATTAATGATGATTAATATCGAATCTTGAAAATAAAAGTTGAACAACAAATGGAGAAAAACTGCACCATGATAGTTGCATAATGTAGAGTGGGAGACTCTATATAAATCAGCAAGACGTCAGCAAAGAAACTTACACCCCCTCTTCTCCTATTCTTACATATTTCAGTATGTGACAATAAGAAAATAGCTCTCTACTCTCTCCCATGCACAAACGCCTCCTCTCGGTCCATCCAAGCAGAGGTGGTTTTGCGTCCAGAAACGTCCCACCCTAATTTCATTCTGAATGTGTGCTGTGGATTTGAGCAATTTCGCCTCTCTGGAATGCTTCAGTAACACCGTTAATTGTCATGATTCAAAGTCGTGAGTCATGATTTATTTGTCAAACACTGCTTTCCCTTTCAGTCAGTCACGTTCGACGTTACGTCAGAGTGACTGAAGCAAATGGGATCTTGCCAGAAAGCCCAATCACCTTCGAGTGTTAACAAAACAAGCCAATGACAGTTGGCGTGCGTGCTTTGCATCACGCACCCCGCACTGCAGTGCGGGTATAAAAGGAGAGCGCGTGCAGACACACATCAGCTTTTCGCTTCGGAGCCGAGCCTTCCTACTGGTGCAATCACCGAAGAGAGTGTGTACAGACAGCAAGTGTGTTGGTGTTACGGCGTGTTAGCGGGGGTTGCCGATCCAGTGCTGCTGCTTCTTCCGGGTTGGACGGCGTGCTGCAGCTCATCAAACTGCGGTCGTGCAGCGACCCCTCCTGGGCGCTACAACACTTTATTTTCTAAAAGAGCAAATCTAAAAGAGCTCCACGAGCGGCGTGGCGTCTTTTTAAAGATGGCCTTCCGTTTGTGTGTTTCTGGATATGGTCGTTTCCTGGCTCCGTCTGATGGTCACGAACACTATGTCTCGTGCTTGGGCTTTCATCATGCTGAAGCAGCGCTCGTGGATGAGTCATGTTCTCATTGCAGGAATATGGCCATCGCGATGTTGCGATCCAGATACCTCCTCATTAAACGAGGGGGTGTCCCCCTTGCCATGCCCCATTCTGCTTCCTCTGTCTCTCAGCAGTGGAGGACTACTTCGGCTTGTGGTCAGGGTGATCTGAGGATAACAGTGAGAGCTTTCCCGTCGAATGCATCTCCGCGGGCCTCTCACTCCTCTAGCACTTCGCGCCCTCTGGTGTTCTCGGATGAGGTGGCTGGGTCCCCGGACAGGGCGGGGCCCAGCATCTCGTCCGGAGTGCCAGCAGACGACAGGATGTCGATTGCTGCATCGGGGGACAGGCTAGGCTCTGGAGATGATGATTCGTCAGCGCTGCCTCCGTCAGGAAGAGTGACGTTGCCCGAGTCAGATCCAGAGCTGACTGCTATGCTTTCCCGGGCCGCCAAAACCGTCGGGCTGCACTGGAGACCTCCTCCTTCTCCCGAACGCTCGAGGCTGGATGATTGGTTCCTGGGGGTGCAGGCCGATTGCCGGCAGCCACCTCCAGTTCCATTCTTCCCGGAGGTGCATGAGGAGGTGACTAGGTCTTGGAGTGCACCTTTTTCTGCCCGAAACAAAGCTAGCGCCTCCTTCGTCCTCACCACCCTCGATGGTGGAGTGGCCCAAGAGTATGTGGAGATCCCCCTGGTTGAGTGCGCTATTGCGATACAGCTCTGCCCGCAAGGCGCCGCCGCTTGCCGGGGTGATCCACTCCTTCCGTCCAGGGCCTGTAAGTTCTCGTCCGGTTTAACAGCCAAGGCTGACAGAGCTGCTGGACAGGCCGCTTACGCCCTGCACACCATGGCCCTCCTGCAGGTCCACCAGGCCAAGGCATTAAAGCAGCTGCACGAGGGTGGTGCTGACCTAGGTGTGTTGCAGGAGCTGCGCACAGCGACGGACCTCGCCCTGAGAGCGACGAAAGTCACAGCACATCAGCTTTTCGCTTCGGAGCCGAGCTGGACGGTGGGTTACGACCAATCTTGGACCTGCGCGAGCAAGAAAGGTGGTGGGTTACGACCAATCTTGGACCTGCGCGCTCTGAACTGGGCCCTTCACAAGCTCCCGTTCAGAATGGTGACGCAGAAATGCATCTTTCAATGCACCCGTCCTTTCGATTGGTTCGCAGCGATTGACCTGAAGGACGCGTACTTTCATGTCTCGACCCTCCCTCGACACAGACCGTTTTTCCGCTTTGCGTTCAAAGGGCGAGCATATCAGTACAAGGTCCTCCCCTTCGGGCTGTCCCTGTCGCCTAGTGTCTTCACCAAGGTCGTGGAGGCAGCCATTGTTCCATTAACCCTCTGGGGTCTGAGGGTGTTTTGGGGGCCTGGAGAAGTTTCAACATGCCCTGACATTTGTGCTTTTTTCAGTTACTTATAAAAATACAAATGGCTAAAGTCTAATAACACTGTAAACAGCACAAGCTGGGCTATAATAATATGTTAGCAGCATTTATGTACATGATTGTGTTTTTGAGAAAGCAACGTTTATGCGTGGTTAGTGAAAAACTAAAATTTTGAAGTCACTGAAATAAGGCCATAAAACACATACAGAACATCTGTTTACAAGACTTTTGAGAACTGGATCTTGTAGCCTAGAGTTTTTGCTTCAAAATTATGTGAAAATCAGCTTATTTACTCACTCACAGAAAACATTATATTGATTTAAATTTTTAAAGACATGTTTTGTGATCAAAAGCCTATATGCGAGGGAGTGGCAATGGTCTTGAATATTAAGTGATTCTCACCTGAGAGACAAAGGGTTCTCCCCTAATGGCCCCCTAATGGCCCATCAGTGTGACTGTGACTTTGAAGCAGGTAAGAGAGAATGTGAGGAGATTGAAAAAAATGTTTTGTTTTTTTTTTGTTCTTTTTTTAATTATTTGTATTTTATTTACAACACAGTATAATCAAAACATACATAATGAAGGTCAAAGACACATTATTGTGCACACTGATCTAACCACCTAAGATGTGAACAGACTTTGAGTCATTTCTGCAACAGATTCTGTTCAACAAGTGAAACAAGTAAATTATACCTGATATTTACTTGTTTTATTTAAGTGTTTCTGCTTCTTTCCATGGATTCAAGAAGAAAAAAACAATCAGTAGTCAAGGAGCTTGTTTTACCATAGAATATCAGTGTAGTTGAAAATCTGATGTTGGTACAGCGCTCTCAGAGGAAAACAGTTTGAAGAGACAAAGTCAGCAGGATTCATCTGTGGTGCAGGTATCTGATTCAATAAAATACAAACAACCAAAAAAAAAAAAAAAACATTTGTGAGCATGTTAATATCACGAGCATCTGTATATATGTAGCCATAGACTCACGCATGCTTTGTACTATCGTAAGAACAAAAACATTTTATATCTGAGAAACTAATTATTATTGTTTGGCACGTTATTAAAATCTATTTTTGAACAGAGTAGGCTATTAATAATAAACATGTTCTAAACATACTTAGATTCGTAGCATTCATCATGTTACAGTGTACATTCATATTACCTTTGTTTTATATAGAGCATGAAAACATCATCGCACTGTAAGAAATTTAAATACAATGAATTGCCTATCATATTCAAAATATTTTACTCAATTTCAAACATTGTAGTCATGAATTATAGTTTGGGAAAACCCCAACTATGATTCTGCAGCCATAGACTCACGCATGATTTGTACTATAAAAGGATGTACTTTGTACTATAAAAAAGGATATTTTATATTTGAGAAGTAATTGTTATCGTTTAGCACGCTATTAAAACATATTTGTGAACAGATTATTAATAATAAACATGGTCTAAACATTCTTAGATGCGTAGCATTCATCATGTTGTAGTTTGGGAAAAACCCAACTAGTCATGTGTTCAAGTTTATGTCACAATAACACGTTAACTAATGCAAAAAAAGAAACATTACTTACTCGTCAGATTGATCTTCTCTTCTGGATGAAATATTGTTCTTCTTTTGAGGGAAATCCAGCCTTTACTCAGCGTGTATTCTTGCAGAAACGAACAGTAGCCACGATGAACGAACTCCTCACGCTTTGTTTATGTTGGGCGTTTCCATGCGCACGTGTCTCACGTGGATATTTACATATGAACGGCTCGAGCCGCGAGGGGGCGGGATTGCATTAAAGATAATGAGTTAGACGGGAAAGACTGAACATCGTGTTGGTTTCATATGGATTACTTTATCACAGAATGTTTGTTTTTGACATGACTAACTTCATTGAAAAGTAGACACTTCAAGCTTTCTATAGATATAACTCCCATGTCTGTGTGCTGAGTATTTGCTGAGTCACAGTTCATTTTAGTGACGCGTTTCTAAAAGCAGCTCGCGGAGAGGGAGAAGGCAGAGAGCGCACCCTGTTTGTTTTCTTTATTCTTCAAAAGCACAAAGTTTAGTTGTTATAATGAATGTATACAAATAAAAGTAGACCCCTTACAGATTCGAATGGTGTATTGCTCTTATCTGTACGATCAAAAATGGCAGAGTAATTCAAGCTCATTTCGGCCTTATCAGGAAAATCTGCCACAAAACGCGTATCCGCGTTTGTCGACCCCAGAGGGTTAAGAGAAAGAGGCATTCACATCCTCAACTACCTCGACGACTGGCTCATACTGGCCCAGTCTCAAGCGCAGTTGTGCGAACACAGGGACACGGTGCATAGCCACCTCAGCCGGTTGGGGCTTCGGGTCAACTGGGAAAAGAGCAAACTCTCCCCTGTGCAGAGGATCTCTTTCTCAGTATGGCGTTGAACTCGGTCAACCTCACGGTACGTCTCTCAATAGAACGTGCTCAGTTGATGCTGAACAGTTGAGTCTTTCCAGCGCAAGAGGGTGGTTCCACTGAAAGAGTTTCAGAGGTTCCTGGGGCATATGGCATCCGCAGCCGCTGTCACGCCGCTTGGATTGCTTCATATGAGACCGCTTCAGTGTTGGCTTCACGACCGGGTCCCGAAATGGGCATGGCGACGCGGCACGTACCGAGTCTCAGTCACACCGTCCTGCCATCAGACCTTCAGCCCGTGGTAGGATCTTGCTTTTTTTCGGGCAGGAGTTCCCCTAGTGCAAGTGTCCAGGCATGTTGTTGTATCAACGGATGCCTCTGCCATGGGCTGAGGAGCCATGTGCAACGGGCTTGCAGCTGCGGGGCTCTGGACAGGGCCCAGTATGGCTTGCTTTGCGCCGCTTCAAATTGCTGCTACACGACAAGCATGTACTGGTCTGTACTCACAACACTGCCACCGTTGCGTACATCAACCACCAAGGCGGTCTACGCTCCCGTCGCATGTCGCAACTCGCCCACCATCTCCTCCATCTGAGGTCGCTTCACGCCATTCATGTCCCAGGTGAGCTCAATCGTGTAGCCGACGAGCTCTCATGTCAGCCCGCCCTTCCAGGAGAATGGCGACTCCACCCCGAGACAGTCCAGCTGATTTGGAGATGCTTCAGGGATGCTCAGGTAGACCTGTTTGCCTCCCCAGACACGTCCCATTGCCAGCTGTTTTTCTCCCTGTCCGAGGGAACCTTCGGCACGGACGCACTGGCATAAAGCTGGCCTCGGGGCCTATGCAAGTATGAGTTTCCTCCAATGAGCCTTCTCGCACAGACATTGTGCAAGGTCAGGGAGGACGAGGAGCAGGTCCTTATACTGGTGCCATACTGGCCCAATCGGTTCCCAGAACTGATGCTCCTCGCAGTAGCCCCTCCTAAGCAAATTCCTCTGAGGAGGGATCTCCTTTCTCAGAGAGGGGGCACCCTCTGGCACCCACATCCAGACCTGTGGAATCTCCACGTATGGTCCCTGGACGGGATGCGGAGGTTCTATGTGGGCTACCTCCAGCGGTAGTGAACACCATCACTTCAGCTAGAGCCCCGTCAACAAGACACGCTTACAGGCTGAAGTGGAACCTGTTCGTCGATTGGTGTTCTTCTCGCCGGGAAGACCCCCGTAGATGCCCAATCATGGTCGTGCTCTCTTTTCTGCAAGAAGGGCTGGAGCGAAGGCTGTCTCCCTCCATTCTCAAAGTGTATGTTGCTGCTATTGCCGCACATCACGATGCAGTAGATGACAAGTCTGTGGGGAAGCATGACTTGGTCATCAGGTTCCTCAGAGGGGTGAGGAGGTTAAATCTTAAGCTTAAATCTTAGGCTTAGAGCTTAGGCTTCTGTCGTTAAAGACAGTGCTCCTCATTGCATTGGCCTCAGTCAAGAGGGTAGGGGACCTTCAGGCGTTTTCGGTCGACAATTCGTACCTAGAATTTGGACCGGGTGACTCTCACATTGTCCTGAGACCCCGGCCCGGATACGTG
Source organism: Spinibarbus caldwelli (assembly GCA_039654775.1). Lineage (NCBI taxonomy): Eukaryota > Metazoa > Chordata > Actinopteri > Cypriniformes > Cyprinidae > Spinibarbus > Spinibarbus caldwelli. Next base: position 14,569,593 of record CM077266.1, on the reverse strand, counting down.
CTCAAAGTTCCCACCACACCTTTCAGGAATCAGGTGGTGAACTTGCAAGCGCTCCCCCGGGAGGAGGCAGACCCAGCCATTGCTCTGGTCTGTCCCGTCCGCGCCTTACACGTTTACGTGGACCACATGCAGAGCTTCAGGACCTCAGACCAGCTCTTTGTCTGCTTCAGAGGACAACAGAAGGGAAAGGCTGTCTCCAAACAGAGACTTGCCCACTGGATAGTGGAGGCTATAGTCTTGGCATACCAGGTCCAGCGCTTACCGTGCCCCCTCGTGTAAGAGCACACTCTACGAGAGGTGTGGCATCTTCTTGGGCATTGGCGTGGGGTGCCTCGATAGCAGACATCTGTAGAGCTGCCGGCTGGGCGACACCTAACACATTTGCAAGATTCTATAATCTCTGTGTAGAGCCCGTGTCTTCCCGTGTACTCACCTCAGGTGGCCAGTAACACCGGACCCGCTCTGTGTCAATCACGCTGGCTGCGCCATTCCCCTCTATGGACCGGATAGGTGCGCTTTTACTGCTTCTCAGTTCAGTTCCCCTTGCGAACCCTGTTGAAGTTCCTCCCGCACCCTCAGCAGTCAGGCGTGGCGGAGCACCAGACGTCAGGTCCAACACTCGTGTGTATGCCCCAGGTCAGCCCTTGTGCTGGGCTAGGTGCTCGTGTGTAGTGATTTCCCTACGGGTGATCCCACATATGTATTCTTCCACGGTATGGCTCCCCTCATGGTGAACCTGTGTCTTCCCTGGCTGAGACCTTCTGCCATCTCTGCTGTGTATTGATCTCACCCCAGGCTGGCTGAGTCTACTTCAGAGACTTCCATATGTAGTACTGCCCTTGACCAGTCCATATGTGTTACATCCTGTTGCCACAGTTGCTGTACCACCGCTGTATGGCCAAGGCACACCGTCTCGGCTCCTCAGCGAAAAACTGATGTGCGTCTGCATGCGCTCTCCTTTTATACCCGCGCTAGCGAGATCCCATTTGCGTCAGTCACTCTGACGTAACGTCTCTGTTCCCTCCTTCAGGGAACGAGGGTTACCTACGTAATCGAGACGTTCCTTCTCCCTTTCTAGTCGAATTGCCATGTGCATTAAATAATCCACAAACTGATACAGATTTTGGAGGACACTATGTTATTGCAAAGTGATTTATGCCAGAATAAGAAAATTAATTTATTAACACCACTAAAGATATATTGATTTTGGCCCTCTGAACACATTTACTGTAAAGTGCTTCATTAATGTAGATTATAAATGACATCTATAAATTATACTGAATTGCTGGATAAAATATAAATAGGCATTTACTGTATGTAATATACAGTATAGGTTTTACAATGTACAATGACACATTTTTATATAATATTACGGTTACAAGAGTAGAGACACAGTTAAAAAAATCACATAAAGGACCAACTACCACGATAATAGAAAACGTTTTTGTTCAATTGAAGCCAAGCAGGTACAAAAAGGACACAGAATCTAAAGCATTCATTCCATAAAATGAAACTGTCTTGCTACATTTGGCTTTCCTGGAACATAAAATAAAGTCATTATGTAAGAGTTGCAATAGTGAATGAGTTTGATACATTCACTAATGTCTCGCTCATTGAGGGTTATGACCTTGTCTTCAAACCATCCAGCAGTGATACGTGAGGGACTCCAGTCAAACCATCCACATCTGTGATAGACAGCTTTGCCGTCTGATAAAATGTCCCTTTACTGTCTATAATTGGCTTTGTGTGTGAGCCAAACTTTGGGTTTTCTTTTCCTGCAAGGAAACAAAAGATTACAACGTCTGAAAAGAACTTTTCAATCTACTTGCTGACACTACTTATTCTGACTGTCAACCACAACGACGTGCCTTCAGAGAAATGGAGAAATTAAAAAAAGTTTGTGAAGAAAGAGGGTGGGGACAAAGCAGATGAGAGAACACCTCTCCTGCATGTTGTGTAAAATGAGATTTTTTGACATGGCGCTCTCTTAATGTCACTGATGATTGTCCCTGTAAACCACTTGTGGCTTTGCCATTTTCAAACCTGTGTCAATTGTCTGCAAGCACAGCAGGGCGGGACTGACCTAGTGGGCGTCACGTCCCTCAAATAACCCATCTGCAGTGTATAAATGAGGCTGTAGAGCTCAAAGTAAAAAAAAAAAAAAAAAGGTTAGTTAACCTTAAACTGAACTTTAGCTTTGTTTTAACTCAAAATTTTATGCAGATCATTCCATTTGTAAATTTTTCTTAAGTCATGTTTAATTCTGTGTATTACATGCTGTTTCTTTGTAATTATTTATGAAATTTACTAGCAATTTCTGAGTGATTTTTTTTTCAAAGTAAACCCTACAACACCTTTTTTTCAGTGTAGTTTTAAATTGTTCAATATAGTGCTGTTAGTGTAAACATTAATCAATTAAAACAAATAGATAAATACATTTAAAATAAATATATTTTAGTTAATTAAAAAATGCATGCATGGTTTATTATTAAAACCTAACACCAAAAAAGACTTACATAATTTTGTTAACTTTGGCAGCCCTTAAATTCTAAAACTGTAATGTAAACAAAAATGAACTGAAAATATAAAATACTGAGGAAAAGAACAATAATTGAGTGAAAATTAACAAAAGCTAAGTTACAAACAATTCAAAGGACAACTAAATACATAAAAAAGAAACAAATTATTTAAAACCACTGACATCACATGAACACACAATACACAAATAGTATTTTGATAGCTGCACAGGGATGCATTGCTTGTAACATGTAAGTTGACCCAAACAACAACATAGTACATTTCAGTTATTTTCCTGCATTATTTACTTGATATTAGAACAGTTTTTTACAATGTGCTGAAGCACAAAGACTCAACCAGCCCCCTAGAAAACAAAACACCCTAGTGCCTACAGGCTCCTTTTGTAAAAATCTCAAGAATGAGTCTGTGTTGTCAAAGAAACAACAGTTAAAGAAGCTTGTTTAGCAAACCATCATATCTGCCAGATCATTACAACTTGTACAAAGACCAAAGAAAAAAGCTGAAACACACAATGGGGGAAATAGGCCCCAAAAAGGATAAGAACTGCAAACCTGGACTGAGGCAAACCCACTTATGAGAGTTCAGTAATGTTTCTTGCTTTGTAGTTTCATGAAAGAGCCCAAAAAAAAAAAAAAATCAATAGTACTGCAAAAGACCAAATCCTGTAATGCAGTAGAGAGGAACACAGCGAGATGAATATGACTTTAAAAAACTGGCTTTAGTCTGTGTGATACACAAAACTGAGCTCATGCCTCTCACTGATGCGTGTCTCGTTCTGCTTTTAATGATATGAGAATTTCTGTTTTATTTTCCAAGGGAAATGTCCTTGGGACTTAGCAGCGTAATACGGATGATTGTCCTGAACTAAGTAAAAGAGATGCATATTCAGCTGTTCTCACATGCACACAAGCGCACACACGCTTTTGTAAAGAAAAAAAAAAAAATTCTCTGTCGCCTCTTTGATTCTGCTCCCCAAAATCCATTAAACAGCACATCTTAAGAAGAAACTGTTTTTTTCCCTTCTTTACATCCTTCCTTCAGGGGCCCTTAAGAGAATACAGTGTCTGAGATATTCCTTCTTTCTATTTTTCATTCACGGTACCTTACCTGCCCTATTAAACCAGTTTGAAGTGAAAGCAATAGTTCATCCAGAAAAGGAAATTCTGAAATCATTTACTCAACCTCATGTCTTTTGAAACATCACATTACTTTCTTTCTTTGAAACACATGAGGAGATGTTAAGCAGAATGTTCAAGTTGCTCTTTCCCATAGAAAGTGAATAGTAAGATTAAAAATGAATTTTAGTCTGTTACACAAAGCTATAGAATGACTTGGAATATAAGTTGTATAATATATTGTTATGATGCTTTTAGTGTGCATTTTTGGAGCTCTACGGTCCCTGGTCCCCATTCACTTTCATTGTATGGAAAAGAGCAACTTGACTTTTACATACTACAGTTCACAATAGCAACATGGATAATAATGCTGAATTTCCTGAATTCTGAGCACATGAATCATAGGTGTTTAATGTTACAATTATTTACAAACGTATTAACTCAAATGATACATTTTTGAACAATATTTAAAAAAAAAAAAAAAAAATGAAGCCATTAAAGGAATAGTTCACCCAAAAATGAAAATTCCTCTGCAGTGAATGGGTGCCGTCAGAATGAGAGTCCAAACAGCTGATAAAAGCATCACAATAATCCACATGACTCTAGAGATCATCAATTAATGTCTTGTGAATTGAAAAGCTGTGTTTATGAGAAACAAATCCATCATTAAGCCGTTTTAACAAAAAAATATAACATCAGCAGGTGCAGACATTACCTAGCAGCACGGTAGTAATGACTTTATGAACTACTTTACTTCCAAGATCGAAACTATTAGAGATAAAATTGTAACCATGCAGCTGTCAGCCACAGTATCGCATCAGATAGTACGCTATAGATCCCCTGAGGAACAATTCCACTCATTCTCTTCTATTGGAAATGAAGAATTGTATAAACTTGTTAAATCATCTAAACCAACAACCTGTATGTTAGACCCTGTTCCATTTAAGCTCCTAAAAGAGGTGCTTCCAGAAGTAATAGATGTCACGGGTCAGGGGGCTGCTCCGGCTCCTCTCATGGTTTGTGTTGTCCTGTCAGGTTCGGCGGCTCGTGGTCCGGGTAATCAGCGCTGATCCCTCAGTGGGGGTGCGCGAATCACGAGTCGTCTCTCCCCCACCTGTCGCTTGTTCCCCCACTCCCTTATATGTCTCTACCTTTCTGTTCCTCGTCGTGAGTAGATTGTTTGTTCTTGCGTATGTTCGCATTACATGTGCACACCTCTGTCTCTGACTCTCTGTTCCCCTGTGCTGCAGGATTCGTAGCACGGAAGTCCGGCAGCTTGTGTGGCCGCAGTGTTTGCCGGCCAGCTCCGGAATCTCCTTTAGCCTTAGCGGCAGTTAAATATTGTTTATGTTATTTTATGTTTTGTGACGAGAAATAAATTCTCCCTGCACTCCTACTCTGCATCTGAGTCCTCCTTCACCACACCCCTGACAGAATCTACTCACCATTTATGGATTCAGCAGAGGAAGCGGAGTTGCGCCTAGCTCTCTCACAGCAGGGCATTCTTCTGGGTCGGCAGCAGGAAGAGCTCGCGGCTTCTCGTCAGGCTTACGCGGAGGTGTCGCACCAGCTTAGCCAAGTGGTGGAACGGCTGGACCAACTACAGGCCAGCCATTCTGCTGACCGGACTGCCACACCGGATCCTGGCCCTGAAAGATCGGTTCCTCGCGAACCGCGGCTTAATCCGCCAGCTCCTTACTCGGGTGAGCCCAACTCCTGCCGATCTTTTCTGTCCCAGTGTTCACTGGTTTTCGCTCTCCAGCCTTCCTGCTTCCCCACGGAGCTATCCAGAGTGGCGTACGTCATCACGCTCCTGGTGGGGACAGCGAGGGAGTGGGGCACGGCCGTGTGGGATAACGAGCAGGCTTGCTGTAGATCTTTTGATGCCTTCTCGGAGGAGCTACGCAGGGTGTTCGATCACTCGGCTCGGGGAATTGAAGCGGCACGTTCCTTGTCAGTGCTTCAGCAAGGCGAGCAGTCTGTGTCCCGGTACTCCATCGAATTCCGCACGCTCGCCGTATCCTGTGGCTGGAATAACAAGGCATTGTGGGATCACTTCCTCCACGGCCTGGCTGACCACGTGAAGGACGAGATTTATTCCTTGGAGCTACCACCCAACCTGGACGGGTTGATCGACCTCGCCATTCGAGTCGACGATCGGATTGCTCTCCGCTCCCGGCACAGAAGGGGGGGTTTTCCCCGCGAGCGAGTCATGGCCGCTGAAGCGATTGCCGCTTGTGACACGCTGGCACAGTGCTCTGTTCTCCCGGGGGAGGAACCCATGCAGGTCGGAAGAGCACGGCTGACGGTGGGGGAACGACGCCGCCGTTTGGCCAATCAGCTCTGTCTCTACTGCGGGGAGGCGGGTCATGTAGCAGCTGCATGCCCTGTAGCGCGGAGACGCTCGTCACGCAAGGGAGAGCATATGGTGAGCGTCACTACTACGCGACTGCCATCTGGTGGTCGTTCAGAGTTTTTGGCTTCGTTACGGTTCGGTGGAGCCGTTTTCCAGGTCTCGGCGTTAATCGACTCTGGAGCGGAGGGCGATTTTATGGATTTGGGATTGGCCACACGCCTGGGGATTCCATCTGTTGTCCTGGCTGAACCTATTTCGGCTAAGACTCTTTGTGGCACCCTACTCACCAGTATCACTCATGTTACCAAGTTTGTTACATTAACTTTATCTGGCAATCACGCTGAGGAGATTCGTTTCCTTTTGATTCAATCGCCCACCGCTCCAGTGGTGTTGGGTCACACCTGGTTGGTCAAACATAACCCTCACATAGACTGGGCTCGCGACTCGGTTTTGGCTTGGAGCCCTTTCTGTTTAGCTCAGTGTTTAGGTGCTGCATTTTCCCCAGTTATGTCTTGTTCTGTGTTGCAGGAGGAGCCGGTGAGCCTGGCGAATGTACCGGAGGCTTACCATGACTTGAGAGCGGTGTTCAGTAAGTCCCGAGCTTCATCTCTGCCTCCGCACCGCCCGTATGACTGTGCGATTGACCTGTTGCCTGGCACTTCTCCACCCAGGGGGCGCCTTTACTCTCTGTCCGGACCTGAGAGGAAGGCCATGGAGAGGTACATTCACGATTCTCTGGTAGCAGGCATTATCCGTCCCTCTTCCTCTCCAGCTGGGGCGGGGTTCTTCTTCGTGGAGAAGAAGGATGGTTCGCTGCGCCCCTGTATCGACTATCGGGGGTTGAATGACATCACGGTAAAGAACCGTTATCCTTTGCCGTTGATGTCATCGGCCTTCGAGCTTCTGCAGGGGGCAACCATCTTTACGAAGTTGGACCTCCGCAGTGCTTATCACCTAGTTCGGATTAGGGAGGGGGACGAATGGAAGACCGCCTTTAACACCCATAGTGGGCATTTTGAATACTTGGTTATGCCGTTTGGGCTCTCAAACTCCCCGGCGGTCTTCCAGGCACTCGTCAATGACGTGCTCAGAGACATGGTCGATCAATTTGTTTTTGTTTACATCGACGACATCCTGATCTTCTCCCAGAACGAGCGCGATCATGTCCAGCACGTCAGACGGGTGCTCCAGCGGCTGCTAGAGAATCGTTTATTTGCCAGGGTGGAGAAGTGTGAGTTTCACGCACAGTCGGTTCCGTTCCTGGGTTTTATTCTCTCGCCTGAAGGTATCCGAATGGACCTCGCCAAGGTAAAAGCGGTTGCTGATTGGCCCACCCCAGAGAATCGTAGGGCGGTCCAGCGTTTTCTGGGGTTCGCCAATTTTTACAGGCGGTTCATTCGGAATTTTAGTCAGATCGCCCTCCCTCTGACGGATCTCACCTCCACTAAGAAACCATTCTGTTGGTCGTCGCAGGCACAAGCTGCGTTTGAAAGTCTAAAGAGTCGGTTTATTTCGGCTCCTATTTTAAACACCCCTGACCCGTCTCGGCAGTTCATTGTGGAGGTAGATGCGTCCGAGGTGGGAGTCGGGGCAGTTTTGTCTCAGAGATCACCCTCAGACGAGAAAATACATCCCTGCGCCTTCTTTTCTCATCGCTTAACCCCCACGGAACGAAACTACGACATCGGGAACAGGGAGTTACTAGCTGTCAAGTTGGCGCTGGAGGAGTGGCGGCACTGGTTAGAGGGCGCGGAGTTCCCGTTTATGGTTTGGACTGACCATAAGAATTTAGAGTACATCCGCACCGCTAAAAGGCTAAATTCCAGGCAGGCTCGCTGGGCACTATTTTTTGGACGTTTCAGGTTTACCATTTCTTTTCGCCCTGGCTCAAAGAATGGTAAACCTGATGCGCTGTCGCGGATCTTTGAGGCCAAGGCTAGTCTCAACCCCCCTGTGGCTATTCTGCATCCCGAAAGGGTTGTGGCGGCTGTAACTTGGGGGGTGGAGTCCAAGGTCCGCGCTGCGCTGCGCGACACCACCATTCCCGCGGGGTGCCCAGAGAGTTTGTTGTTCGTGCCCGAGTCAGTCCGAACTAGCGTCCTGCAGTGGGGCCACGCCTCTAGTCTAGCTTGCCACCCTGGAGCGACTCGCACTTATAGGTTAATCAAGCAGCGGTTTTGGTGGCCATCCGTGGCGCGGGATGCTCGACGGTTCGTGTCGGCCTGCCCGATTTGTGCTGTAGGTAAGGGCTCCAATCGACCCCCAGTAGGGCTACTCCAGCCGTTGTCGGTCCCTTCGCGACCCTGGTCACACATTGCAATGGACTTTGTTACGGGCTTGCCTCCTTCTAACGGCAGGACGGTTGTCCTCACTGTGGTGGACAGGTTCTCGAAGGCGACCCATTTTATTCCCCTCCCCAAATTACCTTCAGCGAGGGAGACAGCGACTATTGTTTTGGATCAGGTGTTCCGTATTCATGGCCTCCCGGTGGACGTGGTCTCTGACAGGGGTCCCCAGTTTGTGTCAAAATTTTGGACAGAGTTCTGTCGACAGCTGGGGGCGACTGCGAGCCTATCCTCTGGATACCATCCGCAGACTAACGGTCAGGCTGAGCGTGCCAACCAGGATTTGGAGAGAGTTCTGCGCTGTGTGGCGTCTGCTGAACCGTCATCTTGGAGTTCCAGGTTAACTATGGTCGAGTACGCGCATAACTCCCTCCCGGTCTCGTCTACGGGTTTATCGCCCTTCCAGTGCTGTTTAGGCTACCAGCCACCTTTATTCCCCTCTCAAGAATCCGATGCTGTTGTTCCTTCCGCGCATGCGTTTATTCAGAGATGCCTCCGTACTTGGAGGATCGCCAGAGAAGCCCTCACTCGGACTGGCGAGAGGAACAAGGCGTCGGCGGACCGTCACCGTACCAAGCCCCCACTTTACGTGTGCGGTCAGAAGGTCTGGCTGTCTTCTAAGGACATCAACTTCAGACTTCCCTCACGTAAACTGGGACCCAAATTTGTTGGACCGTTCACCATTACCAAAGTGCTCAGTCCGGTGACGGTGCGGCTCAAATTAACCCCACAGTTTATGAAGATCCACCCGGTTTTCCATGTCTCTAAGATTAAGCCCGTTTTTCGCTCCCCCCTCCAACCCCTGACCTCCGCTCCCCCGCCTCCCAGACTCATCGAGGGGTCGCTGGCCTATACGGTGCGGCGGCTCATTGATGTGAGGCGTAGGGGCAGAGGTTACCAATACCTGGTAGACTGGGAGGGTTATGGTCCAGAGGAGAGATGCTGGATTCCGGCTCGCGACATTCTGGACCGCGCTCTCATTGATCAGTTTCATCAGCGTCATGGTGAGTCCTCCGGGGACGCCAGGAGGCGTCCCTGAGGTGGGGGGTACTGTCACGGGTCAGGGGGCTGCTCCGGCTCCTCTCATGGTTTGTGTTGTCCTGTCAGGTTCGGCGGCTCGTGGTCCGGGTAATCAGCGCTGATCCCTCAGTGGGGGTGCGCGAATCACGAGTCGTCTCTCCCCCACCTGTCGCTTGTTCCCCCACTCCCTTATATGTCTCTACCTTTCTGTTCCTCGTCGTGAGTAGATTGTTTGTTCTTGCGTATGTTCGCATTACATGTGCACACCTCTGTCTCTGACTCTCTGTTCCCCTGTGCTGCAGGATTCGTAGCACGGAAGTCCGGCAGCTTGTGTGGCCGCAGTGTTTGCCGGCCAGCTCCGGAATCTCCTTTAGCCTTAGCGGCAGTTAAATATTGTTTATGTTATTTTATGTTTTGTGACGAGAAATAAATTCTCCCTGCACTCCTACTCTGCATCTGAGTCCTCCTTCACCACACCCCTGACAATAGATCCTCGTCTGAATATTATTAACTGATCGTTGTCATTAGGATATGTCCCAAAAACCTTCAAACTGGCTGTTATTAAGCCTCTCATTAAAAAAATACAACTTGACCCCAAAGAATTAATTAATTACAGACTGATCTCTAATCTCCCTTTTCTGTCAAAGATATTAGAAAAGGTAGTATCCTCACAACTATGTTCCTTCTTAGAGAAAAATGCTATAAGTGAGGATTTCCAGTCAGGTTTTAGACCATATCATAGTACTGAGACTGCTCTCATTAGAGTTACAAACGACCTGCTCTTATCATCTGATCGTGGTTGTATCTCTCTATTAGTGCTACTGGATCTTAGCGCTGCGTTTGACACTATAGACCACAACATTCTTTTAAACAGACTAGAAAATTATGTTGGCATTAGAGGAAGTGCACTGGCATGGTTCAAATCATACTTATCTGACCACCATCAATTCGTGGCAGTAAATGAAGAGGTATCATACCAATCACAAGCGCAGTTTGGAGTACCTCAAGGCTCAGTACTAGGCCCCTTACTTTTCACGCTTTACATGTTACTCTTGGGAGATATCATTAGGAAACATGGTGTTAGCTTTCACTGTTATGCTGATGATACTCAGCTCTATATTTCTTCGCGACCCAATGAAACATACCAATTTGCAAAATTAATGGAATGTATAGTTGATATCAAAAACTGGATGACTAGCAATTTCTTACTGCTAAATTCTGAAAAAACAGAGGCATTAATTATTGGACCAAAAACTTTTGCATGTAATAGCCTAGATCACTGTCTAATACTTGATGGTTGCTCTGTAAATTCTTCATCATCAGTTAGGAATCTAGGCGTACTTTTTGAAAGCAATATTTCCTTCGAAAAACATGTTTCTAGCATTTGTAAAACATAATTTTTTCATCTTAAAAATATATCTAAATTACGACCTATGCTCTCAATGTCAAATGCAGAAACATTAATTCATGCATTCATGACCTCGAGGTTAGATTATTGTAATGCTTTATTTGGTGGTTGCTCTGCACGTTTAATAAACAAACTCCAGCTGGTTCAAAATGCAGCAGCTAGAGTTCTTTCTAGAACCAGGAAGTATGACCACATTAGCCCAGTTCTGTCAACACTGCACTGGCTCCCTATTAAACATTGTATACATTTTAAGATCTTGCTAATTACCTATAAGGCCCTGAATGGTTTGGCACCTCAGTATTTGAGTGAGCTCTTATCACATTATAGTCCTTCATGTCTGCTGCGATCTCAAAACTCTGGCCATTTGATAATACCTAGAATATCAAAATCAACTGCGGGCGGGAGATCGTTTTCCTATTTAGTGCACAAACTTTGGAACAATCTACCTAACACTGTTCGGGAAGCAGACACACTCTGTGAGTTTAAATCTAGATTAAAGACCCATCTCTTTAACCTGGCTTACACATAATACACTATCGCATTTCTATAATTCAAATCCGTTAAAGGATTGTTAGGCTGCATTAATTAGGTCAACCGGAACCGGGAACACTTCCCAAAACACCCGATGTACTTGTTACATCATTAGAAGAATGGCATCTACGCTGATATTAGTTTCTTTCTTATTCCGAGGTCACCGTAGCCACCCGATCCAGTCCATATCCAGATCAGATGGTCACTGCAGCCACCTGGATCCAGTCCATATCCAAATCAGATGGTGGATCAGCACCTAGAGATGACCTCTATAGCCCTGAACGTCAGCGGAGACCAGGACAACTAGATGAGCCCCAGAGACTGATCCCCAGTGAAGACCCTGTCTCCTAGACAGCCATCGGGACAAGACCACAGGAACCAGATGAGTCCTTTGCACAATCTGACTCTGCTGCAGCCTAGATTTAAACTGCTGATTTTGTCTGGCCAGAGGAGAATGACACACTATTTCCCCATCTAAATACTGTAAAGCTGATGTAAAGCCACCCAACTTTATATCAAGCTGATGTAAAGCTGCTTTGACACAATTTGCATTGTTAAAAGCGCTATACAAATAATAGTGACTTGACTTGACTTAACTTTAAGCCGTCACTTCTGGCCAAAATATCCATAATCCGTAATAACATCTCCTCTCACAGTATAATCCACCAACATATTTGTTAAGAACTGTTTTGGACTGTTTTTGAATGTAAACTTGAACTCTGCATAGTAGGATTATTGTGATGTTTTTATCAGCTATTTGGACTCTTATTGTGACAGCGTCCATTGTTGGTGTTTGTTAGCATTTGTCTGTGTGGTGTGAATTGACCTTTACACCACAATAGAAGTTCTACACTAGTTTGAGTTATTTCTGTCACAGAAACTACAAATGATAAGCATCTGCTTTAATGACATATAATTTAGGAATATACAGTATAAGGTTGTAAAACTAAAGCACTGTTTAGACAGTGACAGTGTTTGGTGTCTCCCACGGTCCTCTGAGACTGTAATCAGATTAATTGTGCTCTTGTATTCTGTATATAATCAGTAGTGCTGTAGTAATCAGTATCGCGCAATCAGCCTGTTAATCAGTAGCGTTATAATTTCACAGCAATGATCCTTCACAATGTAGGGCACTTCTGCCACTACAATCCACAGAGAAAGTGATGTTTAATAGGTAAAAGCCCTGATTTAATGTACTTAAATTAAATAACACTAATATACACATCAACCAAACATCTGGATAAACCATTTAATGCTTTTAGCAGATGCTTCACTCATTGTTTTAATCATATGCTAGATTTAATTATATCGCATGGAATCGATCTGACTGATATCGATATCGTACCTCAAAGTGATGATGTTACTGACCATTTTCATGTATCATGCATGCTGCGTATTACTGATATTAGCTTTATGGCTCCGCGTTATCGTCCAGGAAGAACTATTGTTCCAACCACTAAAGATAGATTCAGAAATAACCTTCCTGATGTATCTCAACTGCTCTGTGTACCCATAAATACACATGAGCTAGACGAAATGACTAGAAACATGGGCACTATCTTCTCTGATACATTAGAAGCTGTTGCGCCCATCAAATTGAAAAAAGTTCAAGAAAAACGTACTGCGCCATGGTACAACAGTAATACCCATTCTCTTAAGAAAGAAACTCGTAATCTTGAGCGCAAATGGAGAAAAACTAACTTGGAAGTTTTTAGAATTGCATGGAAAAACAGTATGTCCAGTTATAAACAGGCCCTAAAAGCTGCCAGGGCCGAGCATATCCGCAAACTCATAGAAAATAACGAAAACAATCCAAGGTTTTTATTTAGCACAGTAGCTAGATTAACAAATAACCAGACGCCACCCGATCTAAATATTCCCTCACAGTTTAGTAGTGATGACTTTATGAATTTCTTCACAGACAAAATAGATAACATCAGAAATACAATAACAAATGTAAATTCTACAGCATCTAATACTTCAGCTTCATTCATCATACCCAAAGAAAAAATGCAGTGCTTTACAATTATAGGACAGGAAGAGCTAAATAAACTTATCACTGCATCTAAACCAACAACGTTTATTAGATCCTGTACCCAGAGGTGGGTAGTAACGAGTTACATTTACTTCGTTACATTTACTTGAGTAAATTTTTTTGGGTAACTAATACTTTTAGAGTATATTTAAAAATGGGTACTTTTACTCTTACTCAAGTACATTTTTAGTGAAAAAACGGTACTTTTACTTCGTTAATGTGGGCGACGCTCCTCTTGTTACCTTAATGTAATACAAGTTAAAAATTCTTCAATTTATTCCAAACGCGCCGTCTACTTTTTTTTCTGGGCAATGAGCGATGCCCGTTCGCAAATGATTCATTCTTTTGTGTCAATTCTGTTCGAAGGCTTGATCAAACCAGTTGGCAAACCAGTGAATCGGTTCGCGAATCAGTTTGAATGATTCGTTCAGTTCTTCCGCGCGCGCTGATCGTCTGAAGCAGTTCTCACTGAAGAGCTGTAACATCAAGAGTGCTGAAGACGTGGCTTTGGATCAACAGTCAGTTGAAAGCAAATCTGCAAAGGCTATGGTTTGCTAGCTACGAAGATCTTTATTAGATGAACACCGCGTGTGCTGTCGGTTCCACAGGTAGAGATTCAATTACAGTACACGATACTATTATGACATTACCAGTTCGTTGTACATGTACCTTACACATTAAATACAATGTATAATTTATTCATTAAATAAGCTGTCACAGAGTATGAAATGAACACCCGCCAAACCAGCGTTAGGTCCAGGAGCAATGCCTTTGGCTAAACACAATTAATATTGATATTTTCACAATATTTACGCTTGCAGAAATAAAGGGTACATTTGTTTACATTTAGCAGAACAGACGGAAGAAGATCCGTCAATGTGTATTTGTTTCGTTATGTTCAGATGTTCAGTAGCGGTCATGTGAGGAGTTTTCACTCTTCTCCGTGTCAGAGGTTATATACATATACATTTATAATACATAATTAATATACTTTAAAATATAATTTAATTCAATTCAGTGATGCAAATCAGAATTTTTAACAGCTGTTACTCCAGTTTTCAGAGTCATATGATCCCTCAGAAATCATTCAGATATATTGATTTATTATCAGTGTTGTTGAAAAAAAAACAGCATCTGCTGGTTAGGTATGTTTTGAAGCTGGGATGATGGTTTATGCTGATCCTTAGCTGGTTTAAGCTGGCCATGTGCTGGTCATGCACATGTCCAGCTTAAACCAGCTAAGGATCAGCATAAACCAGCAAAGGACCAGCTTAAATCAGCTCAAACCAGCATCCCATGCTTCAAAACATACCTTACCAGCAAAAGCTGTTTTTTTCAACAGGGAACAGTTTTGCTGCTTAATATTTTTTGGAACCTGTGACATTTTGTTCAGGATTGTTTTATGAATAGAAAGCTATAAAAGAACAGCATTGATAATAAATCAGGCTGATAAAAATTCTGATTTGCATCACTGAAATAAATTACATTTTTAAAAAAAAACATTAAAAGTATTTTGAATGGCTGTGTGTGTGTGTGTGTGTGTATATAGAGAGAGATATATAGATATTTAGATAAAATTTATATATCTAAATAAAAATAGACTATTTTCAGTATATGATCCAAAGTAACTAGTAACTAACTACTTGAGTAGTTTTTTTATCCGATACTTTTTTACTCTTACTCAAGTAATTATTCAGACTATTACTTTTACTTTTACTTGAGTAAATATTTCTTCAAGTACTTTTACTTTTACTTGAGTACAGTTTTTGGGTACTCTACCCACCTCTGCCTGTACCCACTAAATTACTGAAAGAGTTGTTACCTGTGGCAGAAGAACTGCTTCTCAATATTATTAACTCGTCGTTATCTTTAGATCACGTCCCAAAACCATTCAAGCTGGCGGTTATTAAGCCTCTTATTAAGAAACCACAACTAGATCCTAGTGAACTGGCAAATTACAGACCCATCTCAAATCTTCCGTTTATGTCTAAAATTCTAGAAAAAGTTGTCTGCTCAATTGTGCTCCTTCTTGCAAAAAAATTATCTCTATGAAGAATTTCAGTCAGGTTTCAGGCCTCATCATAGCACAGAAACCACACTTGTTAAAATTACAAATGACTTAGTGCTGCGTTCGACACCATAGGTCATGACATACTCATAGATCGATTACAAAACTATACGGGTATTCAAGGGAAGGCTTTAAGATGGTTTAGATCCTACCTGACCGATCGCTACCACTTTGGAGATTCATCTCAATTATCACCAGTAAAGTATGGAGTACCACAAGGATCTGTCCTAGGTCCTCTGCTATTTTCAATATACATGTTGCCCCTTAGTAATATTATTAGAAAATACGGGATTAGCTTCCACTGTTATGCTGATGATACTCAACTATATAGCTCAACAAGACCAGATGAAACTTCTAAATTATCTAAGCTAACAGAGTGTGTTAAAAATGTAAAAGATTGGATGACCAATAATTTTCTCCTATTAAATTCAGATAAGACAGAGATATTATTTATTGGACCAAAAAACAGTACACAGAATCTCTTGGATTACAATTTACAACTAGATACAAACTTTACAATTTGGATACAAACTTTAAGTTGGCTTGAAAAAGCCTAGCCAGAAAGTTTGTAAAAGTTTTAAAAGCTTGAAGTTTGAAGGTTTTCAGTTTGAAGTAGTTTGAAATACGTAAAATAGTTTTAAAGATTAAAGTTCGAATGTTTTGAAGGCAATACAGTCTATCAGAAGAACAGACACAGAAAAACAGATCGCTGGGGTATGTGGGGTGGCTTCTAGGGTGGTTGCTAGGTTGCCTGGGGTAGTTGCTAGGGTGTTGCTATGCGGTTGCTAGGGTCCTTGGGGTGGTTGTTAAGGAGTTGCTAGGCGGTTGCTAGGGTACTTGGGGTGGTTGCTAGGGTGTTGCTATGTGATTGCTAAGGTACCCGGGTTGTTTGCTAGGTGTTGCTATGCGGTTGCTAGGGTACTTGAGATGGTTGCTAGGGTGTTGCCATGCAGTTGCTAGGGTACTTGGGGTGGTTGATAAGGTGTTGCTATGCGGCTGCTAAGGTACCCGGGGTGGTTGCTAGGGTGTTGCTCTGCGGTTGCTATGGTAACCAGGGTGGTTGCTAGGGTGTTGCTATGCGGTTGCTAGGGTACTTGGGGTGATTATTAGGGTGTTGCTATGCGGTTGCCAATGTACCTGGGGTGGTTGCTAGGGTGTTGCTAGGCGGTTGCTATGGTAACCATGGTGGTTGCTAGGGTGTTGCTATGCAGTTGATAGGGTACTTGGGGTGGTTGTTAGGGTATTGCCATGCGGTTGCTGAGGTATCCGGGGTGGTTGCTAAGGTGTTGCTATGTGGTTACTAGGGTACTCGGGTGGTTGCTAAGGTGTTGCTTGATGGTTGCTAAGGTATCCGGGGTGGTTGCTAAGGTGTTGCTATGCGTTTGCTAGGGTACTCGGGGTGGTTGCTATGCGGTTGCTAAGCTAATATTAGCATGACTAGCAAGTTACTAGCATTATGTTAGCATGTTTCAAGCATGATTAGCAAGTTACTAGCATGTTGTTAGCGTTATTAGCAATTTACTAGCATGTTGCTAGCATGATTCTAACATGATTAGCATATTACTAGCATGTTGCTAGCATGATTAACAAGTTACTAGCATGATGTTAGCATGTTTCAAGCATGATTAGCAAGTTACTAGCATGTTGCTAGCATGATTCTAGCATGATTAGCATGTTACTAGCATGTTGTTAGCATGATTGGCAAGTTACTAGCATGCTGCTAACATGATTCTAGCATGATTAGCATGTTACTAGCATGTTCTTAGCATGATTATCAAGTTACCAGCAGGTATCTAGCATGGTTAGCAAGTTACTAGCATGTTGCTAGCATGATTAGGAAATTACTAGCATGATGTTAGCATGTTTCAAGCATGATTAGCAAGTTACTAGCATGTTGTTAGCTTGATTAGCAAGTTACTAGCATGTTTGCTAGCATGATTCTAGCATGATTAGCATGTTACTAGCATGTTGTTAGCATGATTGACAAGTTACTAGCATGTTACTAGTATGATTCTAGCATGATTAGCATGTTATTAGCATGTTCTTAGCATGATTAGCAAGTTACCAGCAGGTATCTAGCATGATTAACATGTTACTAGGATGTAGCTAGCATGTTTGCAAGTTATTAACATGATGTTAGCATGTTTCAAGCATGATTAGCAAGTTACTAGCATGTTGTTAGCATAATTATCAAACTACTAACAAGTTGTTAGCATGATTCCAGCATGATTAGCATGTTACTAGCCTGTTTTAAACATGATTAGCATGATTAGCATGTTTCTAGCATGATTTAGATAGATTAGAAATAGTATTAGATAGAGTGGAAGCTTAAATGAGTTTATATAGGTAAGAAATAGTACATAGAAGGGAAACTTAATTGAGTCCAATGGGCTTCAGTTTGTTTACATTTGAATGTTTGTCAGTTGGGGCTTGAATAGTCTTGGCTCATTTGAACATTCCATCAATGTAAGTCTATGGGATTTTTTTGATTTTTAATCTTCATTTTTAAGAAAAGTCGGATTAGTCTGAAGAGATATAGCGACCCGAGTCAGACCAGTCTGAAGGTCTGGGGCGAGTTTGGTGGTTCTAGCTTGAAAGCTCTAGGAGGAGATAGAGTTTAAATTTTGGCTCAGAAGAATTATAATAAGTTTAGATAGTAGATCAGTAAGTTGGCTTTCTCAAGCCAACTTAACTAGACGGATGTACTGTTACTTCCTCTACAGTCAAAAATCTGGGTGTTATATTAGACAGCAACTTGTCTTTTGAAAATCATATTTCCCATGTTACAAAAACAGCATTCTTCCATCTTAGAAACATTGCCAAGCTACGAAACATGTTACCTGTTTCTGATGCAGAAAAGCTAGTTCATGCATTCATGACCTCTAGACTGGACTATTGTAATGCACTGCTAGCTGGTTGTCCTGCATCTTCAATAAACAAGCTACAGGTAGTCCAAAACACAGCGGCTAGAGTCCTTACCATGGGATTGACATCCATGGTAACTAGGATTTACACAAGCTTCAGTATGGATCCAGAACACATGAGAAGAGATGATGCCAACCCCTCAGAGGACCTCAGACGATGCCAACCCTGAAAAAATCTACTGAACTACCAAATCTTGCTATAAGTTTGATTTCAAATAATAATAATAAGATATAATAATTGCTGTTAATAATGTTCATCATCTGTTTGATTACGTCTTTAATTGATTTTTCCGTACATTTCTGCCATACCTGTATGTACATTAACTGACATAGTCACCAATGATAAGCTAATACTAAATATATTGTAGAAATGTAATTTTCTGTACAGCGCTTTGCAACGATTTGTATCGTGAAAAGCGCTATACAAATAAACTTGAATTGAATTGAATGCTTCGACATATGAATACTTTGCTTGTATGAGAATTGAACCAACAACGTTGTTAGCACCAGTTGAGATACAACAACATTTCAAATGATTTTTTCATTCACTGAACATATCTAAAATAATGGCACCATATATTCTGTTTTCATCAGATGTCATGTCGGTATGTAAGCGCAGGTGTGTGTGTGTTCGTGTGTTGGGCAGATGGTGGGGATGGACCAGAGGGAGCTGTTGTGACCCACAGGTGGCTGTTTGACCTGCTAAAAGGCAGGCCAACACCTGGAGAAGTCTTAGAGTTGAAAGAGAGAGGAAATAATGAGTGGCAAACATGCTCTCAAACACAGAGATACAGTGAGTAAAAGATAGAGGGCACAAAGGGTGAAATGGGATGCCAAGACTCTCTTCTTATTTCACTCTCATAAAGGTATATCTCTTAAATACTGGTGGGCAATATTCCCAAAATCTTACATTGCAATATAAGTAATTTTATTTAAAGAGCCCCTATTATGGATTTTTGAAAATTACCTTTCATGCAGTGTGTAACACAGTTCTAAGTGAATGAAAACATCCTGCCAAGTTTTAAATATGAAAGTGCACCGTGCATAAAGTTATTGTCTCGCAAAAGAAAGAGTCGACTCTGAATCATTGAAACGAGTCGTTTTTAAAACGAATCCTAAGCGGTTTCACGTTAACGTCAACATGAAACAGCATATTGCCCGCCCACTTGTTGCGCGCGCAGATCCAGGAAAACTTGATTTTCGCGTTGGTCTGAATGAAAATGCAAATCCATTCTTTGCCACTAGATGGCACTTTTGGAGCGTTAAAAGCTCACAAACACTGCTTTAAATGAAATCGACCAATCACCACAGATTAGCGTCACGCAAAGGAGGGGTTTGGAAAAATTAATCGTTGAGTGAATCATTTGGGAGTCGTTGAGCAAATGAGGTAAAAATAAATGCATATTATAAGAAAATGAAAGTGTTTTTGACCTCGCATGCATGTCAACCTGTTGTTGGGGACTCCCAAAACCAAAATATGAACCTTTCATAACCCATAATAGGGGCACTTTAATGATAACAATATATTTCACAGCATAGTTATTTTTGCTAGAAATAAGCCAAAGCATTTTACATTACATTAAAATTTCACAATTCTCAGATAAAAAAAAAAAAAAAAAACACCAAAAGCTAATGCTGATAATGTTAATACAAAATTTCTGTCTTGAAACTCTAGATGGCGCAGTCCGATAGATTCTAAACACATCTAACCAAAAAAAGACACATCCCCACTTCATTCTACTATAGAAAATTGAAGCCAAAACATCTCAGTATAGCCGCTGTCATCTTGCATCATTTAGAGCCAGAGTTTGCGAAGCAGAGATTCGTTGGAGCCTGAGTCTGCGCAGTAGCGATTGTGAGGTGGAGCCTCGGTATCAAAGTCCCGCAGACCCAATCAAAAGATCACAATCATGACACCACACCCCGTTTTCATAGCATCAAATAACTACCTAAAAGAAAACTTATTAGAAAAACGAACACTTGAACATTAATCAGCATGATAAGAACTACCTCAAATGATTGTCCCACTCTATTGTGATGATAACATTCTGGTTATGATAAGCATGTATTGCAGTTTTGTCATCTGCCGCTTTAAATGATCAATCTCTTCAAAACAGGATGGATTCTTATTGGCTGTCAATGTTTTTATTGTTCATCAGCTGGACAAAATTTGCTCTGAAAGTGAGTCCAAAGATATTGTTCTTGTGTCATTTCCATTATAGTTGAGGTGTGGCTTCCCTATTCTCATAGAATTATTAAAACTTATTGTCCTTGGTGTGAACAGTCATTTTAATAAAACGTGGTTGTTTGTGCTGTAGAAAGGTTTTTTGTTTTTTGTTTTTTAAATCAGTGCTATATGACTAAAAATGATGAAACGGGCTATGATATTCCCATTTGCAAATACAGGTGCATCTCAATAAATTAGAATGTTGAGGAAAAGTGCATTTATTTCAGTAATTCAACTCAAATTGTGAAACTCGTGTATTAACTCGTGTATTAAATAAATTCAGTGCACACAGACTGGAGTAGTTTAAGTCTTTGGTTCTTTTAATTGTGATGATTTTGGCTCACATTTAACAAAAACCCACCAATTCACTATCTCAACAAATTAGAATATGGTGACATGCCAATCAGCTAATCAACTCAAAACACCTGCAAAGGTTTCCTGAGCCTTCAAAATGGTCTCTCAGTTTGGTTCACTAGGCTACACAATCATGGGGAAGACTGCTGATCTGACAGTTGTCCAGAAGACAATCATTGACACTCTTCACAAGGAGGGTAAGCCACAAACATTCATGGCCAAAGAAGCTGGCTGTTCACAGAGTCCTGTATCCAAGCATGTTAATAGAAAGTTGAGTGGAAGGAAAAAGTGTGGAAGAAAAAGATGCACAACCAACCGAGAGAACCGCAGCCTTATGAGGATTGTCAAGCAAAATCGATTCAAGAATTTGGGTGAACTTCACAAGGAATGGACTGAGGCTGGGGTCAAGGCATCAAGAGCCACCACACACAGACGTGTCAAGGAATTTGGCTACAGTTGACGTATTCCTCTTGTTAAGCCACTCCTGAACCACAGACAGCGTCAGAGGCGTCTTACCTGGGCTAAGGAGAAGAAGAACCGGACTGTTGCCCAGTGGTCCAAAGTCCTCTTTTCAGATGAGAGCAAGTTTTTTATTTGGAAACCAAGGTCCTAGAGTCTGGAGGAAGGGTGGAGAACCTCATAGCCCAAGTTGCTTGAAGTCCAGTGTTAAGTTTCCACAGTCTGTGATGATTTGGGGTGCAATGTCATCTGCTGGTGTTGGTCCATTGTGTTTTTTGAAAAGCAAAGTCACTGCACCCGTTTACCAAGAAATTTTGAAGCACTTCATGTTTCCTTCTGCTGACCAGCTTTTTAAAGATGCTGATTTCATTTTCCAGCAGGATTTGGCACCTGTCCACACTGCCAAAAGCACCAAAAGTTGGTTAAATGATCATGGTGTTGGTGTGCTTGACTGGCCAGCAAACTCACCAGACCTGAACTCCATAGAGAATCTATGGGGTATTGTCAAGAGGAAAATAAGAAACAAGAGACCAAAAAATGCAGATGAGCTGAAGGCCACTGTCAAAGAAACCTGGGCTTCAATACCACCTCAGCAGTGCCACAAACTGATCACCTCCATGCCACGCTGAACTGAGGCAGTAATTAAAGCAAAAGGAGCCCCTACCAAGTATTGAGTACATATACAATAAATGAACATACTTTCAAGAAGGTCAAGTCAAGTCAAGTCACCTTTATTTATATAGCGCTTTTAACAATACAGATTGTGTCAAAGCACTTAACAGTATCAAATTGGAGGATAGAGTGTCAGTAATGTATAATAATAAGATTGAATACTCAATTTTAAGTTAAAGGCATTTCATTATTGAATTCAGAGATGTCATTGTCTAGCTCAGTTTAGTTTAAATAGTATCTATGAAATCAAATTGATGATAATCGTTAGAAATTAAGTGTCCCCAACTGAGCAAGCCAGAGGCGACAGCGGCAAGGAACCAAAACTCCCTCTGTGACAGAACAGAGAAAAAAAAAAAAAAACCTTGGGAGAAACCAGGCTCAGTCAGTGTCAGTCCTGTCTTCCTGTGTCTTGTCGTTCCCTTCTTCTTGTGCCCTTATTTGGTCTTCCTGTTCCTTTCCTCGTTTTGTGTCATTATCAGTTCATTATTCTCCAGCCGTGTTTTGTTAATTATCTACTTATGCCCAGCCTTTATTAGTTCTCTGCTTCCCTGCTTCTGTGTCCAGTCTTAAACGTCATTCCTGGTCTCCGTGGTCTATGGTCTATGTTCCATGTTCCATGTTCCATGTTCCTGAAGATAATTAAAGTCTTTTGTGTTTGAGTCAACTCCTCGTCTCCTTGCTCCCCAGAGCTAACGTGACAGTCGGGGGACCAGTTCTCCTCTGGCCAGGATATTATTGTTTTAATTTTTTTTACTTATTGTTTTAATTCAGTTTTAAATGTATAAATGTATTATATTTCTATTTTTATATTATTGCAATTTCTAACAATAATAGTATTGTGTAGTTAGGTATTTTATTATATTTTTAGTTATATTGTTATATATTATTTATTATTTAGTTTTATTGTATTCAAGTCGAGGACTTCACTGGGGATATGTCCCCGGTGCTCATCCAGGTGTCCGGCCTCCGCCGACGATCAGGGTCGCAGACATCATCTCCCGGCGCCGATCCACCATCTGATCCGGACACGGACTGAGAAACAGAAAAAGAAAGAAACCGAAAAATATTAGCGTAGATGCCATTCTTCTTACGATGTAATGAGTACATTGTGTGTTATGAGGAGTGTTCCCGGTTCCGGTTGATCTAATTAATGCAGCCTAACAATCCTTTAATGGATTTGAATAATAGAAGAGTATTAGTGAGTTATGTGTAAGCCAGGTTAAAGAAATGTGTCTTTAATCTAGATTTAAACTGACAGAGTGTGTCTGCCTCCCGAACAGTGTTAGGTAGATTGTTCCAGAGTTTGGGTGCTAAATAGGAAAAGGATCTGCCGCCCGCAGTCGATTTTGATATTCTAGGTATTATCAAATGGCCAGAGTTTTGAGAACGCAGCGGACGTGGAGGACTATAATGTGATAAGAGCTCGCTCAAGTACTGAGGAGCTAAGCCATTCAGGGCTTTATAAGTAATTAACAAGATTTTAAAATATATCAGATGTTTGATAGGGAGCCAGTGCAGTGTTGACAGAACCGGGCTAATATGGTCATATTTCCTGGTTCTAGTAAGGACTCTAGCTGCTGCATTTTGGACCAACTGTAGTTTATTGATCAAGCGTGCAGAACAATCACCCAGTAAAGCATTACAATAGTCTAACCTTCAGGTCATAAACGCATGAATTAGCATTTCTGCATTTGACGTGAGAGCATAGGTCGCAATTTACATATGTTTTTGAGATGGAAAAATGCAGTTTTACAGATACTAGAAACATGGCTTTCAGTTGAAAGATTGCTATCAAACAGCACACCTTCCTAACTGATGAAGAAGAATTGACAGAGCAGCCGTCAAGTGTTAGATAGTGTTCTAGATTATTATATGTGGGGTTTTTAGGTCCGATAATTAATACCTCTGTTTTTTCAGAATTTAGCAGTAAGAAATTACTCGTCATCCAGTTTTTTATATCGACTATGCATTCCGTTAGTTTCTCAATTTGGTGTGTTTCACCGGGCCGTGAAGAAATATAGAGCTGAGTATCATCAGCATAACAGTGAAAGCTAACACCATGTCCATAGGCGTAAATCCCGGGGGGGACAGGGGGGACAGGACCCCCCCATCTGAGGGTTGTCCCCCCTAAAAATATCATTACAAGCAACTCTGTCTTGAAAATAATATAATAGACATATACTTAAAATAATTGTGTAAGTAGTAAAACAAAATAAACCCAAAAAAGCGTTTTAAGTTCAGAAATGTTTTGATTCCCCCCTCCCTTGCCTCACAGTGGTTTGGTCCACTGCTTCGATACACTCAGGACACGAGCCCGGTGGGAGCAGTGTTGCCAAGTCCGTAGTTTTCCCGCGGAATTGGGCTACTTTTACGCTCTTTCCGCGGGATGTTTTTCATGTCCGCGGGTTGGAGCGACCCCAATAACGTGATATTTAGCCCCTGGAAAGCGACATTTATCAGGGGAACCCCACCAAAAAACGTGTATTTTACCCCACGGGAACGCGATTTTTACCGGAAATCCCCCCTGAAAAGCGATTGGGCTAGTTTTGCGCTAGTTTTGAGTAGCAATTGGGCGGGTTTTGCTGTGAAAACCTGGCAACCCTGGGTGGGAAGAGCAAAGTTCCTTAGTAGTTATGTGTAAGTCATTAGGCTGTCAAGGCTATTTTATTCTCTTTAAACATCGGGGGAAATTATTCTTTCTCTTTAATACAGATGATGCTGGATCATTAATAAATTAGTCATGACAAAAAATAATGATATCCGATGTATTTTCTATGAGCAATTTATAAGGTTACCAAGCTTAACACCGTAGATTGTCACCCACTACAACTAACACAGCGATAAACCTGTGTGAACTGATATTAGGCTAATATTGTAGACCTACCGATGTGTTGGGTTTTGCTCAGTATGATGTTAAGTGGCAGGCTTAATGCTGTTGAATATCTAAAGAGACGTACTCGGTCCCAGACGAAACCTAAAATACTATGGAGGACGCAAAATAATCATGATAATATGACCGCGTGGTGAACCATATGAACCGAACTCATATTTAAACATGGTCTCCATGCTGTTTACACATGCTGTGTACACATATCTGTCCTTACAAGTACAATTTTGGCTGAATTATTTGTGTCCCCTTCAAAAATTGCTCTTGAGAAATTTTATGTTTCTTGTCCCCCCCTACTGTTAGATGAAATTTATGCCCCTGACAATGTCTCCTGATAATATCTCCCAAGGGTAATATGTAAAGCGTGAAAAGTAACAGCCCTAGTACTGAGCCTTGAGGTACTCCATACTGCACTTGTGATCGATATGATACCTCTTCATTTACTGCTACGAACTGATGGCGGTCAGATAAGTACGATTTGAACCATGCTAGGGCACTTCCACTAATGCCAACAAAGTTTTCTAGTCTATTCAAAAGAATGTTGTGGTCGATAGTGTCGAACGCAGCGCTAAGATCCAGTATAACTAATAAAGAGATACAACCACGATCGGATGACAGAAGCAGGTCATTTGTAACTCTAATGAGAGCAGTCTCAGTACTATGATACGGTCTAAATCCTGACTGGAATTCCTCACAGATACCATTTTTCTCTAAGAAGGAATATAATTGTGAGGATACTACCTTTTCTAGTATCTTTGACAGAAAAGGGAGATTTGAGATCGGTCTGTAATTAACTAGATCTTTGGGGTCAAGTTGTGTTTTTTTAATGAGAGGCTTAATAACAGCCAATTTGAAGGTTTTGGGGACATATTCTAATGACAATGATGAATTAATAATAGCCAAAAGAGGATCTATGACTTCTGGAAGCAGCTCTTTTTGTAGTTTAGATGGAATAGGGTCTAACATACATGTTGTTGGTTTAGATGATTTAACAAGTTTATACAATTCTTCCTCTCCTATAACAGAGATGAGTGGAATTGTTCCTCGGGATCTATAGCGATACTGTAGCTGACGGCTGCATGGCTACAATTTTATCTCTGATAGTATTGATCTTGGAAGTAAAGTAGTTCATAAAGTCATTACAGCTGTGCTCTTGTGAAATGCCAACACCTGTTGATGCTTTAATTTTCGTTATGTTTGTTTTCTTCTAGAAGAGACGAAAAGTAATCAGATCTAGCAGTTTTTAATGCTTTTCTGTAGGATAGGGTACTTTCCCGCCAAGCTATACGAAATACCTCTAGTTTTGTTTTCCTCCAGCTGCGCTGCATTTTCCGGGCTGCTCTCTTTAGGGTGCGAGTGTGCTCATTATACCACAGAGTCAGACTGTTTTCTTTGATCTTCCTTAAGCGTAAAGGAGCAACTGTATCTAACGTGCTAGAAAAGAGAGAGTCCATAGTTTCTGTTACATCATCAAGTTTTTCTGCGTTGTTGGATATGCTGAGGAATTGAGATAAATCAGGAAGATTTCTTATAAAGCAGTCTTTTGTGGTAAAAGTGATGGTTCTGCCATACTTGTAACAAGGAGTAGAATTTACAGTTTCAGCTATATGGAGTTTACACAAGACTAGATAATGATCTGAAATATCATCGCTTTGCTGCAGAATTTCAACACCACTGGCATCAATTCCATGTGACAGTATTAAATCTAGAGTATGATTTCGACAATGAGTAGGTTCTGAAACATGTTGTCTAACCCCAACAGAGTTCAGAATGTCTATGAATGCTGATCCTAATGCATCTTTTTCATAATCGACATGGATATTAAAATCACCAACAATTAAGACTTTATCTGCAGCCAGTACTAACTCAGATAGAAAATCAGAAAATTCTTTAATAAAATCTGTGTGGTGTCCTGGTGGCCTGTACAAACATCACAGGGGATTTATCACTAACACGTGTTTCTCTAGATAATGTTCTACGCAACACCATAACTTCAAACGAGTTATACTTAAAGCCTGCCCTCTGAGAAATACTAAGAATATTGTTATAAATTGTAGCAACACCTCCCCCTTTACCTTTTGGACGTGGCTCATTTTTATAGCAGTAATCTTGGGGGGTAGACTCATTTAAAGTAATGTATTCATTTGGTTTTAGCCATGTTTCTGTCAAACAGAGCAAATCTAGGTTATGATCATTGATCAAATCATTTACAAATAGTGCTTTTGCAGAAAGGGACCTGATATTCAGTAAGCCAAGTTTTATCAATTGTTTCTCTATATTGTAAACATTTTTTATTTGTTGAACATCAATTAAATTGTTACTATTACTTTGGCTTGGACGTTTTCTGTATTTTCTAGTACGGGGAACACAGTCTCTGTAGTGAGATATCTAGGTGAAGGAGTCTCTATGTGCTGAGAATTAACTGACTTCTGTGGCGTGAGGTGGCTAGCAGACGGTCGGTTTAGCCAGTCTGTCTGCTTCCTGACCTGGGCCCTAGTTAGTCAAGTACAAACTATAAGACTATGTGCCATATTTCTAGAGAGAAGAGCGGCACCACCCCAGGAGGGATGAACACCATCTCTTTTCAACAGGTCAGGTCTGCCCCAAAAATTCTTCCAATTGTCTATAAAGCCTATGTTATTCTGCGGGCACCACTTAGACATCCATCCATTGAGTGACGACAGTCTGCTATGAATCTCATCACCCCGGTAAGCAGGGAGGGGGCCAGAGTATATTACAGTGTCTGACATCGTACTTGCAAGTTCACACACCTCTTTAACATTATTTTTAGTGATCTCTGACTGGCGAAGTCGAACATCATTAGCGCCGACGTGGATAACAATCTTACTGAATTTACGTTTAGCATTAGCCAGCACTTTTAAATTTGCCAAGATGTCAGGCGCTCTGGTTCCCGGTAAACATTGGACTATGGTGGCTGGTGTCTCTATTTTCACGTTCCGTACAATAGAATCGCCAATAACTAGAGCACTTACATCAGGTTTCTCAGTGAGTGCATCACTGAGTGGGGAGAACCTGTTTGATGTTTTGATCGGAATGGAAGAGCGGTGTTTTGACCCGCGACTAGGCCGCCTCACAGTCACCCAGTTGCCCTGCTGCACGGGCTCAACCGGAACCAAACAATGTACAGGAGTCCCTGAGCTAGTCGCATCCAAAGCAGTATCTACAGCCCTCACATTCTTACTATCCTCAACTAAAGTTTGGATGCATGTCTCTAGTTCTAAAATCTTCTCTGTCAGCCTAACTATTTCCCTGGATTTATCACATGTGAATCCCTCGCTGCTGACAGAGACAGATAAGCTGTACATGTGGCAAGCGGTGCAAACAACAATAGCAGGAGAAGAAGCCATTACTTACCGTGATTGATGAATGATACCAACTTAACTTAACACTTACCACTGTTGTTTGATGAACTCGTGAAAAACGGAGCTAGAGAGAAATGAAAACAGAGCGAGAAATAAAAAGAAAAAAAAAAGAAAACAATAATAGGCGCGAATGGAACCGCGAGTGACAAGCTAACCGGCTAACGAATGCTAACGCGCTGCACTCGCGGTTTTAAAAGCGAACAATCAAATTAGTTAGATTAGTTTGATAGATAATACCAGAAATATGGTGGGAATTAAGTTATATATTATCACTTTAAACAACATAGAGTGAAAGTAAGGTAAAGATTCAATAAAAAAAG
The DNA here is from genome assembly GCA_039654775.1 of Spinibarbus caldwelli. NCBI lineage: Eukaryota > Metazoa > Chordata > Actinopteri > Cypriniformes > Cyprinidae > Spinibarbus > Spinibarbus caldwelli. Next base: position 14,540,951 of record CM077266.1, on the reverse strand, counting down.
CAGAGCTACAATCGCAAACCTCTCAGCAGCACAACAGACAGGAACAGACTGAAGCAATCGATCAATCGAATAACCAACAAGACCAACAATTCACTAAAAATGTTTTATTTATTGGTCTTATGAAGTGTTCTAATTTGTTGAGATAGTGAATTGGTGGGTTTTTGTTAAATGTGAGCCAAAATCATCACAATTAAAAGAACCAAAGACTTAAACTACTTCAGTCTGTGTGCATTGTATAGCACGGTATAGCAGTTATAGTATTTTTAGTATATGTATAGTCAGATAGTTAACTGTTGTATAGCTCTATTGTTTTTCCTATACTTGCATTGTTGTATGTTTATCTTATGTTTAACTAGTATGTAGCACCGTGGTCCTACGAGACACGACATTTCGTTCCACTATATGTCCACACATGTAGCAGAATGACAATAAAGCTTGACTTGACTTGACTTGACTTGGGATTGAATTTATTTAAAACACGAGTTTCACAATTTGAGTTGAATTACTGAAATAAAGGAACTTTTCCACGACATTCTAATTTATTGAGATGCACCTGTATGTAGGAAAACTTCAGCCCCCATAATGCACTGGGTCAAACTGACTGTCTGTCAGCAGGAATACAAAAATGCAGAAGTGTGATCTGTGGTTTTCACAAAAGCCTTAGGTCAGTGTAGCCAAGCCACATGACCAACTTGAACAAGTTATGAAAACTGTGTAGGAAATCTTTTGCCCTAACACTTACCACTCTACTGTTATATTGCTCACCTCTACCACTGACACACAGTTGGCCAAAATATAAGTTTTTTTCTTAGAGACAGATTTATTCTGTTTGTTTTAAGTACTGCATAATAATTCATACTAGTAACTCGCATCTCAGTTTGAAGTAGGCAGTCTAAAATGTGTGTGTGTGTGTGTGTGTGTGTGTGTGAATCTAGTGGAAATTAAATTCTCTAACGCAGTGTAAATAGGTCACTTCTTAAGAGATTCAAAACATTAGAATTCCTCAAGGCTCCGAAACACATTCAAGACCTTGTTAGGGCTGTGGACTGCATCTTAAATGACACCTATTATCAGAGCCAATACAAACTCAATCTTTCCCATTTCAAAACAAAACATTTCATCTTAGTCACAGCACACAAGGGTAATTAATCTGTACAGTCATCGTTTTGTTGCTGCATGTAAAACATCCAATCGCAAACAGAACTTTTAATTAAGGCTAGTTCTTGCATATTTTATTCATCACTGTTTGAGGACTTCTCAACAAAAACAAAACATTGTGTTGACTTTACTTATAAACAATTCAATATTAGTATGTGTTTTCATTAATGAGACTATATTTTCCTCAATACATGGCATAGGGCCTGTTGACTTATAGATGAACTGACACAAAAAGCTGACAAGAATGACATTTCCTGAAGACTTGAGATTTCTGGAAGTTTTGACACTTTTGCCTAAAATAACTTGTTCTTACCCTTTGCACTTTCACAGCTATATTAGTTAAGATTTTGTAGACTTCAAAGTCACTTTGAAATTAGTGGTCAAATAAAGATCAAATTCTGTCACAATAAAACAACCATCTAAATAAACAGTTTGTGGAAGTCCAAAATGTTCTTAATTATCAGATCTACGCTAAGCTACAGCACCTTGTAGTGGTGTTCAGGAATGAATCCTGTCTTCTGATCAGAAATCACCAAATTGAACTGATTATAACTGAATAAATGATTCTCAGTCAGTATCATATCACACAGAAAGCAACAATGAGCATCTAATGCCGGTCTGTTGCTGCAGATCTTTTACAAATCGCTTTAAGCATACTTAACAGTTTAATGTCACATGATCTTAGACTTCACACATTTACCGCATACCAGTTCCATTGCATTTAGTTAGTCTGTGAGCTGAATGACACAGAAAAATCACTCAACATCATCACAGAATATTAGTGTTGGACTTTAAAAGAGCAGAGATGTCTGATACTATTTATGGCAATGTCATGGGGACTGAGACTGAGGGAATCAACAGAGACAGAGTGGAGATGATGGTGACTATCTATGAGAGTGCAGATTGTGTGAGAGATCATGACTTCAGGACAGAGACAAACACTTCCACTTCAGCCACTTCAGCACACAGGTAATCACATTAATTTTTTTTTTTTGATTAAATGTCACAGTTTGCACGTCCAGTCATTCAACATCATGCCTGTGTTGCTCAGGAAGTTATTGCGTGAAGATCAGAAGCTCCAGAGCAGCTGCAGTGTGTTTGGTTCTGCTGTGTGTTCTTCTGCTGACTGCAGTCATAGCACTGTGTGTCCACATCCACACAAACTACACAGAAGAGACACACCAGCTGCTAACCAACATTACCAACCTCACAAAAGAGAGAGACCAGCTACTGATCACGATCAAAGATTTAAAAACAGTGAATGATCAGTTAGAGATCCAGAACAACCACCTGACAATTGACAAGAAAGAATTATTATCCAAGAATGATGACCTAATGAAACAAAAGAGAGCGGTTACAGTTGGAGAACAATGACCTGCGGAAACATCTTGAAATGAGTAATTATGAACTACATCACAGATATAAAAACATTCAACATTAACAACATAAAATATATATAATCTTTATAAATAAGTTGTGTAATTCAGTGTGGATGGGAATAAAGTGCTAATACTTAACTGCTTATGTTAACAAGTGGATGGATGTAGGGTTGTACCGATAGACGATAGTATCGTGTATCAACGATAGTCAGAGATATCGACGATAGCAGATGTCTTTGTCGATAGTCAAGACGATATTAGGCTCATTCTCTGTATAAAATGATTATTATTATTATTATTATTAATATTAGGCGGCCTATTATTTTTGGGCTATTATTATCAAATTGCCCCGCTATTTCACTCAGCGCCGCACTTCACACACACGCAAATGAGGATTCTCCTCCTCATTGGAAATGTTTTAAAAATGGACTCTAAAATTAAGCCCACATCAAAATTGAACTGCTGAAAATTGAACAATTGAGGGTGATAAACCTTTATTTACAAATTAGGCTATGTCAAGAGTGCAAAAAGAGACATCTTTTAGACATCTTCTTGAACAGCTATGAATGAACATGATGAAACTGCACCGGCAGCATTTCTTTTTCTTTACAGCACATTAACAAAAAACAATGATGCTTATTCTTCATCATCGTTATTATAAAAAGTATGCAGTTAATAAGTTATCAGTCTAAAACAGGGCTCGTCATGGGGCGCGCGGTCCGGAGCGCTGTATGACTGATATCCATTTAATTTAACTTTACTCCAAAAATATGAACTTACCTGAAAATACTTTTATCTTTAACGTGTTCGTTTATGTCCAATATTTAGTGTTAAACTGTTGGTCTTTAAAATAAATCTACTTTTGATTTTCTCTTTGACTGATTTTTAGACTGCGGCAAACTTGTCATAGTAGGACGCGCGGTCCTAATAGCGATGTATGACTGCTGTATCCGAATATATGAACTAGCTGTTTTAAATATTTTTACATTTAACTTGTTATTTTTTCAGTATGTTTGAAAGTATATTATTTCGGTTATTGGTGCTTCCAGGCTTTCTCTCTCTCAGCACGCGCGGTTTAAAATCACCAAATAGTTATGGAATAGCCTATGATAAGTACAGAGAGTCTCTCTCTTGCCCCCACCCACCCATGGACGATAATATCATGTATCGGCGATCTCACAGGCTGGCGATATGACGATATGAAAAATGACCATATCGCCCAACACTAGATGGATGTACTATCCGTCCAGTTTTTACTTCATTTCCTCGGATTGGAAGAGCTGGACTGAGAGCAGAAGATACTGTACAGAGGATCAGATCTGATCATCACAAACAACAGAGAGGAACAAGTGAGTGAAATATACTGTGTGTGTGTGTGTGTGTGCGTGTGTGTGTTTGTGTGTGTTTGCTTTGGATGGATATACAAATTGTCTGTGTGAAGTCAACTGAATTTTGGTGTTATCAAATAACAATGTAATTGTTTCATCTTTTTAGGGTATTGTTAAGAAAATATCTGCTGATGCTGATGTCTGGATTGGTCTGACTGACAGTGATATGGAGGGCAGATGGAAATGGGTTGATGGCAGTACACTGATATCTGGGTGAGACATCACTGAATTTAACTGATTATTATATAACCGTCTAATAACCGCTAATGATGTTCGACCGCTAATGATGTTCGACTTCGCCAGTCGGAGATCACTAAAAATAATATTAAAGAGGTGTGTGAACTTGCAAGTACGATGTCAGATACTGTAATATGCTCTGGTCCCCTCCTTGCTTACCGGGGTGATGAGATTCATAGCAGACTGTCGTCATTCAATGGATGGATGTCTAAGTGGAGCCCGCAGAATAACATAGGTTTCATAGACAATTGGAAGAGTTTTTGGGGCAGACCTGACCTGTTGAAAAGAGACGGTGTTCATCCCTCCTGGGGTGGTGCAGCTCTTCTCTCTAGAAATATGGCACATAGTCTTAGAGTTCGTACTTGACTAACTGGGGCCCAGGTCAGGAAGCAGACAGACTGGCTAAACCGACTGTCTGCTAGGCGCCTCATGTCACAAAAGTCAGTTAATTCTCAGCACACAGTGACTCTTTCACCTAGATATCACACTATAGAGACTGTGTCTGTTCCCCGAACTAGAAAATACAGAAAACGTCCAAACCAAAGTAAGAGTAACAATTTAATTGATGTTCAACAAATAAAAAACAGATTAAATACAGATAAACAAATGATAAAGTTTGGCTTATTGAATATTAGCTCCCTTTCTACAAAAACACTTTTTGTAAATGATATGATCACTGACCATAAACTAGATGTGCTTTGTTTGACAGAAACCTGGCTAAAACCTGATGATTACATTACTTTAAACGAGTCTACCCCCAAAGATTACTGTTACAAACATGAACCGCATCCAAAAGGCAAAGGGGGAGGTGTTGCTACAATTTATAGCAATATTTTCAGTATTTCTCAGAGGTCGAGTTTCAAGTATAATTCGTTTGAAGTAATGGTGCTTCATATAACGTTATCCAAAGAAACAAGTGTTAATGATAAATCCCCTGTGATTTTTGTACTGGCTACTGTATACAGGCCACCAGGGCACCATACAGACTTTATTAAATAATTTGCTAATTTTCAATCTGAGTTAGTGCTGGCTGCAGATAAAGTCCTAATTGTTGGTGATTTTAATATCCATGTTGATAATGAAAAAGATTCGTTGGGATCAGCATTTATAGACATTCTAAACTCTATTGGTGTTAAACAACACGTGTCAGGACCTACTCATTGTCGAAATCAAAAACACTTTCATTTTCTTATAATATGCATTTATTATTACCTTATTTGCTCAACGACTCCCAAACGATTCGTTCAACGATTAATTTTTCCAAACCCCTCCTTTGCATGATGCTAATCTGCTAATCGGTCGATTTCATTTAAAGCAGTGTTTGTGAGCTTTTACCGCTCCAAAAGCGGCACATAGTGGCAAAGAATGAATTTGCATTCAGACCAAAGCGAAAATCAAGTTTTCCCAGGTCTGCGTGCGCAACAAGTGGGCGGGCAATATGCTAATGTTTCATGTTTTGTCTGTTTCATTCATTCCTCAACCTTTGACTTGTGCGACTACAGCACTGTGATCACTCTTGGTTCGTCCGTGCATAGGATCACACCAGTCAGTGTGATTTGAACATTTAAATGTGTGTTCGCACTGCCATTGACCTAAAGAGAGCATCTGTCATGTGTATGAATTTCAACCACACAGTATCATTATTTCTATGTTAAAAACATTAAAATCACAGAAGTACTGGGATAAAAGTTTATGGTTCAGATATAAACTCTGATTTGTACGGTAGCGATTAAAATAGAATAAATCACCTTTTGAAAGTAATTTATCAATTACATTGTTACGCCAGTAGGTGGCGAAAAGTGGCTGTTAAAATGTATTTGTCTTTGAATCATACAAGAGGTTCGTTCAAGAATGCTGATTCATCCAGTAATGAAACAAGTACATCCTAAGTGAGTCATAGAATCATCTATTCATAAATTACATGTGATTTTGTTTAGTTGTCTAATGTTTTTTCTTCAGAATCATGAGAGAACCATTCCATTGGGGGGGAGGGGAACAAACAAACCTAAATTAATCCAGAATCATGCCGTTCTGTTTTGCACACAAACAGTTCTTAAAGAGTCCAGTTTTTATGTAGCCTGTTGATTTTTGTTCATGGTATTCAGCTCCAATAAATGGTTTGCAAAAAAGAGACACAGGATATCATTACTTAATCACATTGGAATCAAAACTGGGAATCGAAAAGAATCGGAATAGATAAGCAGAATCGGAATCTTAATCAGAACTGATAAAATTCAAACGATACCCAACCCTAGTGTGAGCAGGACTGAGCTTCAGGACATGGACAGAGGGACAGTGGAGATGATGCTGGATATTTGTGAGATCATCGGTGCGTTCCAAATGGGATATATCACCCTCCGAAGGGCACTTCAGAGTGAAAACAATCATGGCCGCCATATTGAAGGGTCGTTCCAAACCGAAGTGCTCAAAACTGGCCACTTCAAAGGGCCCTTCGGAATGAAGGATTTCAAAGGGTACAACTGATTGACACTTCGGGCCCCCATGATCCTTTGCACAGATGCTTTGCATGATGACGGCGCCTCCGTGTGAACACGGGATGATGACGCAGAAGGGCACTTCAAGAAACAGTTGTTTGGTCCCCTACATCCTTCAACCCTTCGAAGCTTACACTCCGGAGGGTAAACCCTTTGAAGGGATTAGGGCACAGGGATGAGCCCTCCCGAATGGAACGCAGGGCAAGACTTCAGGAAAGAGTCAACACACACCAGCTGATTCAAATTACAGGTAATCACTTTCACTTCTATGATCAAATGAATAAATAGGTATAAACATAACAGTTTGCTCATGTTCAGTTGTTTCACATCACAATCACAGGGAGTGATTGTGTGATGAACAGAAACTCCAGAGCAGCTGCAGTGTGTTTGGTTCTGGTGTGTGTTCTTCTGCTGACTGCAGTCATAGTGCTGTGTGTCCACATCCATACAAACAACACAAACTACACAGAAGAGACACACCAGCTGCTAACCAACATTACCGACCTCACAAACTGCACAGCTGAATTGTGGAAATGTCTTCATGAAATGGGTAATCATGAACGACACAATTATTTTAACTTTTAGCGTTAAAAACAAAATTTATACAGTAATCATATGATGGGAATAAAGTGATAATAGCTGAACTGGTGTGCGTTTCCCAAAAGCAACTATGGTCGCAAGTTCCGTCGTTACCAATAGAGTTCAATGGAACTAACGACCATAGTTAGCTAACGATGATTTTGGGAAACGCACCCCTGGTTGTGTTTGTAGATGAATGGATTTACTATCAATCCCGTCTTTACTATGTCTCTTCTGAGTGGAAGAACTGGACTGAGAGCAGACAAGACTGTTTGAAGATAGGATTGGATCTGATCATCATAAACAACAAAGAGGAACAAGCGAGTGAAAGAGAAAAGAGAAAGATTGTAAATGTTTGTACATATATGTATATGCATATACTTGCTACTGTATATATTGTTCTTATTCTTACAAACATCTTAAAAACAATTCAAGATGCTTGTCACTAGTGGAAAAAATGCATATACGTAAATGCAAATAAAATGTCTTACAAATAAAAAATGCAAATAAAACTGGCCTACAAAGGCAAAAGACAGGAAATAAACCAATACTAGAACTACAGTAAGGAATTGTTTTGATGAATTTTGTCCATTTCTCAATATGCATTCTGATGAGATTTTGTTTCCATGTGTACACATTCTGCGTCATCATCAACTGCCAAAGTTCAATTTCAATTCTCAAGAATGCAAGTACAGAAGGGTGCACAGGATTACCAGGATGCGTTCTTGATACTGAGGAAGCATTGAATACAGACTTGAAAAATTTAACTGTAAGAAATCATTACAGGCAGACAATGTACAAAGTGAAAGTTTTAACAGGTTTTGACCTTTGTGATGATGTTATATTTATTGTGCATTTAGTGGAGCTTTCCTATTGTTTAAAATGTGCTGAGTCATTTGAGCAATAAGATCACGGCACATCTCTCAGAATGATTCTATGTCCTCGTCTTTTCAATTTTGCTCCTTCAAGGTAGCCTGTGTTCTTGGAGATGAGCCAAATCTGAGAGCCAACATTGACAAAAAAAAGTCACTTACTTGCATGGAAGAAAGCCTAAAGTGGTAAAGGTGGTGGTGAGTGTGGTGTTGTTATTATAATTAAAGAGTAAACTGACTGACATTGATATGGAGGACTCATGGAAATGGGTTGATGGCACCAACATGACCTCTAGGTGAGAAATCATTGGATTGAATGGATTGATTATTATGTAATAATGATTCTCAGTCAGTATCATTATCACACAGAAAGCAGCACTAAACATCTAATACTGATCTTTTGCTGCAGGTTCTGGAATCGTGGAGAGCCTAAAGGATATAAAAAAAAGAGAACTGTGTTTTCACTCATTTTTCAGGGTGGGTTGATAATTCATGTACAGGTTATCAATGGATCTGTGAGAAATTTTTTTAAACCACATATTGGTTAATGCAGTTATTTATGAACATATATCAAGTTTTTTCTTTCTTAAAGGGACAGTTCAAAATGAAAATTCTTTATAGATTTTATATATTTTATTTGCTTGTGCTTGATCATTATGGCAGTGAATGGTGATCATCTTTTCAAGCTTTGAAAAAAGAATGTAAACGTATTATAAATGACTGATAAAATTAAATATTGTGTTCTGAAAGCATATGATAAATGCTCAGTTTAGAATTTGTCCTATATGCCAATGTTTTTATGGCTGTATAATATAATATTATAAAGTTCAAATGTTACTTTCAAGCTGGAGTTAATATGTTTTCTCTTAGTTGCTGTTCTGTGCTTTGATTTGTGTTTATTAAAGACCATACAATTTCATATCAAGATCATCACCAACACAAATAGACCCGGTTATTTTACAGACACAGTTTTCAGAAAGACCTTTACAATAACAATGTCCTCTACTAACTAATCAACATCTTTGCTGCAGAACTTTTATTTAACCCACATTATAGAGTTTCAATGTGGACATCATTATCAACTAAACTTCACCAAGGTGGAGGTTAGAGGAAACGTCAAAAAATTTTGTATATGAGCTAAACTATGAAGAAGGATAAAAACTGACTCATCAAACAGCACTACAGAGAAGTGAAGTATGTGCACGCCACGAGTCTTAATGTCAGTAACCTTCTCTCTATTCTCAAGGCCACGATTTTTGTCCTTGATGGTGAAAACCTGAAGATATTCAATAATTCACCTCACACTGTTTTCCAGCAGCGCCAAGCCTTCAGGCTAGCTGAGGCTTGAATGATAAGTATTTAACAGGGATCAACACAACACGTTTAACACGTTTTTCCTTGAAACTGCTTATCCTGAGCTCCTAGATTCTTTCTCTATGTCTGACTGCATTTACCACTCTGTGAGACGCCACGGTTTGTTCATCAAAGTAAAAAAATGTCTTGCTCTTGTGTTGTATACAGACCCATGGTGTCCACCTTTTAACTTTTAACCACTCAGGGTGTGATGACATGCTGCGTTCAAGTCCTCCTGGGATGTTTTTGCTTAAAGGGATTGTTCACCCAAAAATGAAAATTACCCCATGATTTACTCACCCTTTAACCATCCTAGGTGTATATGACTTTCTTCTTTCAGACGAATACAATCAGAATTATTTTAAAAAATGTCAGCTGCTTTATACTGGCAGGTCCAGATTTTGAAGCAAAATAAAGTGCATCCATCCATCATAAAAAGTGCTCCACACCAGGGTTGTCAGGTTTCAGAGGGTAAAATACATGTTTTTGGCTGGGATCCCGTGGTGGAATTCACATTTTAGGGGCTAAATATCACGTTATTGGGGTCGCTTAAATCTGCGGCAACAGTGTTAAAGTAGCCCAATTCAGTGGGAAAACAGTGGACTTGGCAACACAGCTCCACACAGCTCTGGGGGGGTTAATAAAGGTCTTCTGAAGAGAATTGATGCATTTGTGTAAGAAAAATATCCATATTTACATCTTAATAAACCATAATCTCTAGCTTCCGCTAACTGTCGTATGCACGTTCATGAGAGAGTGCCGTCCAGCAGATGACGTAGGAAGCAAAACAAAACACCGGTCACCAATTAGAAGTACAAAACGAGGATACAAATCATATACCGCAGTAAGTCATATACACCTAGGATGGCTTGAAGGTGAGTAAATCATGGGGTAATTTTCCTTTTTGGTTGAACTATCCCTTTAAGTTCAGAAATCGTGATTTTTTTTGTTGTTGTTGTTGTTGTTTTTGTTGTTGTTCAGAGTAAAATTGACTCACAGGGCATTTCAATATTTATTTCTTGTTTACACATTCCAGCCAAGACAGGAACCTTTTCAGCGGTAATACAACATAAAGTGCTAAGGAGCCTTTCACGTAGGTGTTTTTGTTTTGAAAAATTTATTCACAAATAATGTTTCAGACTGTGTATTCCTAAAGCCTGAACACTCTTATTTGAATAATTGTGCAATGTCAGTGACAGTGTTGGTGATTGGACGAAAGAAGTGCACGATCTGTTTACGTATTGGCGCTAGCACTGAAATCCTTGTGTTGTATTATATTTTGACAGCTGTTTTTCCAGAATTGGCTTTTTAGACTTTAAAGGTGAGAATGAGACGGTCTCTTTATCACTTGAGTTGACACGTTTTTTTGTTGCCATTTACCCCTTAAAAGCTGAAGCAACTGTTTATACAGCAAGCAGTGTTTCTGTAATCCAAAGAAAGTGGCATAAGCATTTAGCCAAAGCATTAAGCCCTTTCACATGCGTTTGGCACCGTAATGCAGGATTAACACCAATAAAGCTCTGCTTCTCTGGAGCAGGGTTTCATAGTCCCGGAAAAACAGCAGTGCCAACTACTACTAATAAGAATACTATTTTATAATTATATTTTAATAAAACTTCACAGTATTTTCTGTAAAATTATGCTTAGATTTTGTAAAAATATAGTAATATGGTGGATAAACACACCCGTCAAGCTGTTTAGAGAGATACTGTTTTTTTTCTGATGGGGTTTGGAGAGAGTCCCATTAGCTGAATGGTCTTCAGTGTCACATCAACAGACAAAAACCTCAGGCAGGATGTAGCAAGCTGGAATGCTAGAAGGTTCCCATGGTAACTGTGGAGCATGGAATATTTCTTGGGAAGTCTCTGAACATTTCATACTGTGGTTCTCTCTCCTGGTAGATGAGAAGACCTTTGATCATCTATAATGGTCTGATGCAGAGTGTGCTCCAGAATATAAGCAAGAACTTATCAAATCTAGTTGTGTCGATATACTAAGCAGCTAAGTAAGCCATTTATACACACTGCAACACAGCAAGTATGTTTTTAACACAAAGGTTCCCAAAAGGTGGTTGCTGAAAATATGTGTGCATCACTTCACACACATAGTGAAAAGCATTTAGGGATACAGTGAATCGTTTATGCTAGCAAAATGTCAAAGATGAACTCCTTGGTGGGATACAACAGGAACCTAAAGCCCTAAAGCAATACCTAGTGCAAACTGATCCTGATTGAGACAGAATGACATGTAGATGTTGAAACATGCATCTGTGCTGACCAGTAAGCAGTTCCAGTGGCAGCTGTTGTTAAGGACAGAATATGTGCATTGAGGACGTATACAGCCTCGGGACCAGGATAGGATGTTGGATTGCTCAGGTCAGAGAGTGCCATTCAGTCGACAAGCTGATTATCAAGTTTAGTGGTTGTCAAGCCTAAAAGTTCAACCTTGAAATGTCAGCAAACACAATGGCAGTAGATTTTCGCGCAAGCAAAAAAAAAAAAAAAACGATTAAATATGCATTCTTAGCTCTTTATATCTATACTAGGTTTTAAATAATGTGTGTGCCTCAACATTGAAGAAAACAGATCATCAGAATAAAAGAATCAATGAGCGAATGAGTGATGAAAAGATTTCTACAGTTTTGCCATCTTGCTTTTAAATTTAATTTAATCCCAGGCGAGATTATTAGATTCAATGTACATTTGATCATCACCAAAGCCCATTTCAGCAAGGATTTAATTTGTCAAAAAGTGTTTGTCAAAGATCCAAAAAAGGTATTTTTCCTCCGTCAGGAGGAAGATTTGATTCATTTTCTCCATGCAGACGTGAGCCAGCCCGTCATCCTCATATCCTGCGGTTAAAGCACGGATTGTGAAGGGTTTATGCAATCCAGTCTGCTTTGGAGCACTAACACTGAGATGAGCTGCTACATATTACAGCAGGAACAGATAGTGACCACAAGCACATGCACAACTCAGACAAATAAGCATGTAATGATGCACACGCGCATCACGCAAACTCACAGTCTGTCACGTTTATAGACATATTTTAAAGAAAAAGACTTTGTAGAGCAGAGCTGTTTAAATTGGGGTTCCTTGACCTCTGAGGGCCAAAAGGGGGTGCTAGTGGGTCTGCAATATTGTTTTGTTTTTGATTTTTTTTTTTAAAAAGGTTTTTGAGATACCAATATGAGCGTATTAACTAAATTATAATTTTTAACGTATTAATTTAATTATAATTTAATTTAAATGTTGAAAACACAAACATCATTAACACGTTTACTAAATTTTGTAATGTTGCAGCATCATAATAATAAATATATAGTTATTTATAATTGCTGCAGTATTATTAGATTCAAATTATGTATAATTTATTATTCTTGTGATATATTTTTATACATAAATGTTAAAAACATTAACACATTTACATAATTTTGAAATATTCATAATAAAAAATAAATATATAAATTTAATATATAAATATACCCCCTTAAATTTTTCACTCATTGTTATATTGCAGCCATTTGCTAAAATCATTTAAGTTCATTTTTTTTCCTCATTAATGTACACACAGCACCCCATATTGACAGAAAAACACAGAATTGTTGACATTTTTGCAGATTTATTAAAAAAGAAAAACTGAAATATCACATGGTCCTAAGTAGAAGCACCCTTATTTAGTAGAAGCACCCTTTTGATCTAATACAGCCATGAGTCTTTTTGGGAAAGATGCAACAAGTTTTTCACACCTGGATTTGGGGATCCTCTGCCATTCCTCCTTGCAGATCCTCTCCAGTTCTGTCAGGTTGGATGGTAAACGTTGGTGGACAGCCATTTTTAGGTCTCTCCAGAGATGCTCAATTGGGTTTAAGTCAGGGCTCTGGCTGGGCCATTCAAGAACAGTCACAGAGTTGTTGTGAAGCCACTCCTTAGTTATTTTAGCTGTGTGCTTAGGGTCATTGTCTTGTTGGAAGGTAAACCTTCGGCCCAGTCTGAGGTCCTGAGCACTCTGGAGAAGGTTTTCGTCCAGGATATCCCTGTACTTGGCCGCATTCATCTTTCCCTCGATTGCAACCAGTCGTCCTGTGTCTGCAGCTGAAAAACACCCCCACAGCATGATGCTGCCACCACCATGCTTCACTGTTGGGACTGTATTGGAGAGGTGATGAGCAGTGCCTGGTTTTCTCCACACATACCGCTTAGAATTAAGGCCAAAAAGTTCTATCTTGGTCTCATCAGGCCAGAGAATCTTATTTCTCACCATCTTGGAGTCCTTCAGTTGTTTTTTAGCAAACTCCATGCGGGCTTTCATGTGTCTTGCACTGAGGAGAGGCTTCCGTCGGGCCACTCTGCCATAAAGCCCCGACTGGTGGAGGGCTGCAGTGATGGTTGACTTTCTACAACTTTCTCCCATCTCCCGACTGCATCTCTGGAGCTCAGCCACAGTGTTCTTTGGGTTCTTCTTTACCTCTCTCACCAAGGCTTTTCTCCCCTGATAGCTCAGTTTGGCTGAGGTCTTAGGAACCTTAAGTGCAGCAGAATTTTTTTTGTAACCTTGGCCAGATCTGTGCCTTGCCACAATTCTGTCTCTGAGCTCTTCAGGCAGTTCCTTTGACCTCATGATTCTCATTTGCTCTGACATGCACTGTGAGCTGTAAGGTCTTATATAGACAGGTGTGTGGGTTTCCTAATCAAGTCCAATCAGTATAATCAAACACAGCTGGACTCAAATGAAGGTGTAGAACCATCTCAAGGATGATCAGAAGAAATGGACAGCACCTGAGTTAAATATATGAGTGTCACAGCAAAGGGTCTGAATACTTAGGACCATGTGATATTTCAGTTTTTCTTTTTTAATAAATCTGCAAAAATGTCAACAATTCTGTGTTTTTCTGTCAATATGGGGTGCTGTGTGTACATTAATGAGGAAAAAAAATGAACTTAAATGATTTTAGCAAATGGCTGCAATATAACAACGAGTGAAAAATTTAAGGGGGTCTGAATACTTTCCGTACCCACTGTACATAATAAATATACACAGTACACACACATATGTTATGTACACAAAAAAACTTTTATTTTGGATGCGATTAATCGCGATTAATCGTTGCCCAGCACTAATTAATATTGTGAAATATTTTTACAATTTAAATTAAAAGTTTTCTATTTGAATATATTTTAAAATGCAGAAATCATTATAATACGCAGAGATCTACTGAGATATAGATAGATAGATAAATAGATAGACAAACAGACAAACAGACAGATAGATTTTCTTCTTCTAATTATTATTATTATCATGAAATTGCAATAATATTGTGAAATTCAAAATTATTTATATATTTATATTTTGGGATCCCTACCAAAGTGCCACGGATACTGCCCCTTCCTGTCTTGTGTGAGCCTCCTGCACCCTTTCTTGGTGAAAGCCAGGCTCACGACAAGAAGGCCAGCCACTGTTGTCGTAGCACTACCCACTCAGTGAAGTTGGATAACACTGGGAAAATGTACCCGTTCCACTTGGAGCAGGAACGTTGCGGAAGCCCCATCCTTCCCGAAGAAGGTTTCGGAAGCACTTATACATATGAACAACCATTTAGGTGCATATGGAAGATTAGAGGTGATTGCAACTCTCTTAAAAATGGCAGAAGTCTGCCGGGGAAACACGGGCTCTGAGGCTATACCATGGAATTTACACATATGGGATCCATTTAGGTGTCTACATATGGAACCTCTACCGGTTCTCACGGATTCATCGAGTGAGGGCCTGGCATCGGACACTCCGCCACATCTGGCTGCCAAGAGGACGAAGGAGCTCAACAGGGTCTACTATACGGACTCTCTGAAGTGGTTTTAGCAAGCCGTCCCGAAGCTGGGGCCTCTCAGGGTTTCTACCCATTTGAGGTGAGAACACAGGAGAATACCGGCTCCACACAAAGGCTATAGAACCTAGCAAACGTGTTGGGGGACGCCCAGCGAGGCGTCACAAGCCAGCACCCAGGAGGATGTGACACTTCTAGTAGAGTGAGCTCTCAACCTGAACAGGCAGGGCACACCCTGTGCTTGATAAGCCAGG
Organism: Spinibarbus caldwelli; assembly: GCA_039654775.1. Taxonomy (NCBI): domain Eukaryota; kingdom Metazoa; phylum Chordata; class Actinopteri; order Cypriniformes; family Cyprinidae; genus Spinibarbus; species Spinibarbus caldwelli. Next base: position 14,525,415 of record CM077266.1, on the reverse strand, counting down.
GTGATGGCATCCACTATCCAGTGGGCCATCCTCTGCTTGGAGACGGCATTCCCCTTCTGCCGGCCTCTGTGACAGACAAAGAGCTGGTCTGAGGTCCTGAAGCTTTGTCTCCTGTCTACGTAGCATCTTAATGCTCGGATGGGACAAAGCAAAGCTAGGGCTGGGTCTTGCACTTGCAGGCTCACCACTTAATCCCTGAAGGGAGTAGTGGGAACCTTGGGCACATAGCCAGGCCGGGGACTCAGGATTACCTGGGAGTCAGCTGGCCCGAACTCTAGGGACGAATCATCGACCGAAAATGCTTGCAGGTCCCCTACCCTCTTGATGGAGGCCAGTGCAAGCAGGATCAGATTTTTCATTAATAGAAACTTCAGCTCAACTGACTGCAGAGGCTCAAATGGGCCCTGCTGTAGTGCTTTGAGCACTAGAGACAGGTCCCAAGAGGGTATAAAGGGGGGTCGTGGAGGATTTAGCTTTCTCGCCCCCCTAAGGAACCTGAGGACCAAGTCATGCTTCCCCACTGACTTCCCTTCCACGGGGCGTGGTTGGCAGTAATCTAACCACATCGACTTTAAGGGTGGAGGGAGACAGCCTTCGCTCCAACCCTTGCTGCAAGGAGGACAGCACGACTCTGATCAGGCATCTTCAGGGGTCTTTTCGGTGAGAAGAGCACCATTTGACGAATAGGTTCCACTTCAAGGCGTAAGTGTGTCTTGTAGACGGTGCTCTCACCGAAGTGATGGTGTCAACTACCTCTTGGGGTAGGTCACCTAGAACCTCTGCATCCTGCCAGAGGTCTGGACGGGGGTGCCACAAAGTGCCCCATCTCTGAGTCAGTAGATCCTTCCTCAGAGGAATCTGCCAAGGAGGGGCTGTCAGTTCTGGGAACCAGGTCCGAGTGGGCCACTACGGCGCCACGAGCAGGACCTGCTCCTCATCCTCCCTGATCTTGCACAGTGTCTGTGCAAGAAGGTTCACTGGGGGAAACGCATACTTGCGAAGGCCCCGTGGCCAGCTGAATGCCAGTGCATCCGTGCTGAGTGTTCCCTCGATCAGGGAGTAAAACAACTTGCAGTGAGAGTTCTCTGGAGAGGCAAACAGGTCTACCTGAGTGGCTCCAAAACAGCTGAACCGTCTGGGGATGGAGTCTCAATTCCCCGGGAAGCGCAGCTCGTGACAGCTCGTCGGCTGCCTGGTTGTGCAGGCCCGGGATGTGAATGGCACAAAGCGACCTCAGATGCTTCTGACTCCAGTGGAGGAGGTGGCGGGCGAGTTGCGACATGCGACGGGAGTGTAGACCACCTTGTCGGTTGATGTACGCAACGGTCGCAGTGTTGTCCGTGCGGAACAGCACGTGTTTGCCTCTTAAGCGCCCTTTGAGGCGGTTCAAGGCAAAGCGTACTGCTAACAACTCTAGGCAGTTGATGTGCCAGTGCAGATGGGGGGGCCCGCCCAAACCCCTGACACTGCATGCCCGTTGTATGTGGCCCCCCCAGCCGGTGGTGGAGGCATCCGTGTAAACCACAGCATGCCTGGAGACCTGTTCCAGGGGCACTCCTGCCTGAAGAAACGAAAGGTCTGACCACGGGGTGAAGGTTTGGCGGCAGGCCGGTGTGACTCGGACCCGGTGAGTGCTGTGTTGTCACACCCACCTCGGGACTCGGCCATGGAGCCAGTGTTGAAGCGGCCTCATATGAAGCAGCCCCAGCGGCGTGACCGCCAAATGCCCCAGGAGCCTCTGAAATTGTTTCAGTGGGACCGCCGTCCTACTCTTGAATGAATTCAAGCAGTTCAACACCGACCGAGCACGTTCCTGCATGAGGCGTGCTGTCTGTTCGACCGAATCCAACTCCATACCGAGAAAAGAGATCCTCTGCGTCGGGGAGAGTATGCTCTTTTCTCAGTAGACCCGATGACCCAGCTGGCTGAGGTGCGAGAGCACCAAGTCCCTGTGTTCGCACATCTGATCCTGAGACTGAGCTAATATGAGCCAGTCGTCGAGGTAGTTGAGAATGCGAATGCCCTGTTCTCTCAGGGGAATAAGGTTACCTGGTTCCACGGTTTGGCAGAGGGTGCATGAGTAGGACCTTTGATGACACTCTCGAAGCCCACTGCTGCCTACTGGCGAGAGAGGAGGATGAGTCCGGTGTTGGTCCGTCCGCAACTCTCCATGCCCTCTTGGGACCCAGAGACAGTGAAAACTGCTTTCTTGTCAAGTTTTTTGGAAACAAAAGATTCTCCACCTGGCCCTCCTCTGGGGGAGGGAGAGGTGCATTCACCATCTCCCAAAGAGCCATTCCCTCTCTCTCTGGACCGCCCGTTCCGGGGCTTCTTGCTCTTCCCCTCACCACCAGGTTTGACGGGCGGGGCGGCCTGCTTAAGCCCAGCTCCACGGCGCTGCTTGACTGGTGCCGCCTTCGGCAACGAGCAGGCTGAGGCGCTGCAGCCAGCAGATGGGTGGAGGCAGCAGCTGGCCACCACGGGCAGGACCTGCTGGACCGCCTCAGTCTGCTCCTGTGCAGCTGAAAACTGCTGGGCCATGTTCTCGAACTTCGTCGCTAACGAGGCTGGTCTGGGACACAGGGACCTTGAGGAACCAAACTTTGTCGGCAGTCCGAAGCAGTCCGAAGCTCTTTGAGAACTCCTGGGTCGTGCCCACCCTCATGCAGGTCCTTCAGTGCCTTGGCCTGATGAACCTGCAACAACGCCATAGCGTGTAGAGCAGAGGCAGCTTCTCCACAGGCCGCATAGGAACTGCCGGTCAGGGCCGACGAGTACCTACAGACCGGGAAGGGAGTGACGGCCTGCCCCGCCAGGTGGCAGCGGTACTTGGACACAATTGCATCGCTACCAACCGCTCCACTGGAGGGATCTCCGTATACCCCCCCGCTGCCCCACCGTCAAGGGTGGTGAGGGAGGACGAGCCATGGGGGCGGTTTCAGGCAGTTAAAGGTGCTGTCCACGACCCAGTGAGCTCATCATGCAGCTCCGGGAAGAAAGGGTGGGGCCCTGAGAACCAACGCGAACCACCCCGAGAAACCAATCGTCCAACCTATAGGGTTTGGGAAGCGGTGGAGTTTTCCACTCGAGCCCAATCCTTTCGGCAGCCCGGGCAAGCATAGCCACCATTCTGGATCCATATCCGGCTTAGCTGGCTGCCCAGAAGGTGGCAGTGTTGCCGGATCATCATCTCCGGAAGGGTCTGGCTCACCCTCCGATGCAGCGATCGACATCCGGTCGTCAGGAGGAGCGCCGAAGGATACCGCTGGTATGCTCTCTGAGAGGCCCCAACTGACGCTCAACTGGCTGCGGAGCGCAAGAGGAGCGATGGTCCCTCGAGGGTTGGTTCTCTGGAGGGCTTGCAACCACTGTAACCCTCAGACCACCCGTACTACCACCTGAAGTAGTCCTCGCCTGTCTGCAGCCAGGACAAGAGTCAGATCGAGGCAGGCAACAGAGCTCCACCCCTTTTGAGGTAACGGAGCCTGGTCCGCAGCTCCGAGATGATTATCTTCTCGCGATGAGAAGATAATTTATCCACGAACGCCACCTCAGCGTGCTTTATGCCCAAACACATGAGGCAGCGATCGTGACCATCACCCAGCGCCAGGTAACGACCGCATCGAGAAACGCACAGGTGATACGTTGTCTATAGCAAGACCCAATTTGTCTTTATAAAAACGTAATGTCGAGTTTGCCAGACGCAACGTCGTCTTTAAAAAGACGCACGCTCCTCTTTTAGGGAAAAAGCTCTTTTAGCTTGCTGAAGCGCACAGGGGGAGATGGCCGCCTGCAACACAAACAGAGAGTAGTGCAGCCTGATGTGTGCAACCCACTTGACACGGGAAAACCACCACTGCTGAAGCGCCGTACCGCCAACACGGAAAACACTCAAAGAGCGCGCTGAACTAGAGTAGTCAGGAGCAAAACAATGTGATCCCTCGGCTCCAAAGCGAAAAGCTGGATATGCGCTGCACCTGCTGCCTACTTATTTATACTCACGCTGTGATCAGCGGCAGCTGGATGCAATCATCGCATGCCAATGTGCTCGTTTAGTTTACACTCAAAGTGGATTGGTCTCTCTAAGCGAGATCCCAAAGTCAGTCATTACCGACGTGACGTCGAGAGTGACCGACTGAAAGGGAACTATGTGCTTCCAACTTTTTGGGACAAAACCTTGAAGCATTTTTGTGTTCCATCTTTACAACATGGCTGTTGTGTTTGAATATCTAGGTACTTTTGGCCATATAAGTACGTTCCTCAAGTTTTTCCTTTTCTCTCTCCATCGCTCTCTCTCTCCCCTCACGCACATCCGCACACAAATACAGACCCAATCATGCATAACAGCAGACTCTGCAATATCTATGCTGTATTTCAGAGCAGTAGGGAATTGTCCACGAATGGAGCAGGGCCAGAGAGTTCAGTGTGCACCCAGAGAGAGTGCTGGAGGCTCATCAGATGGGATCGGTCTAAACTAGGAGGGCAGTGTTCTCGACGTCATTGGAATCACAAAACCAGCTTCCCCACAAAATAGCCTGATGCATCTGAGCACTTGTCTCTGAGGCCTATAAAAACAGACAGGCAAAAACAGGGAAGAGAGAGAACAGGACAGTGCACGGGACGGTCCAAGGAGTCACATGCCCAGAAACATAATCTTCTCCCACTCGCTCTGTCTTTAGCCTTTTTCATTTTCTCCCTCAGATGTCTCCTACCATCATCCACCTCCCTCTTTTCGATAATTCCACACAGTAACAACAACAATTTCCAGTTTTGACAGACATGGCCCTGTTCGCTATAATAGTTCTCTCCTTTTATGTGTTTTGTTGGATTATTCGCAAATCCTCTTTTGAATGCACAAAATCAGCAGATTTCTGACTTTACCTCACATGACACTTACAATTTTCTTCCCCCGCCCCGTCTTTCAGTACAGACCTCAATTGAGTTGGCATTTATGAAAAGCATATATGTTCCCAGACAGCATATAATCCAGTGCTATTACAGCTGAACTGTATTGCAACAAATGCCAGAGGTGGCGGGACTAATTTGCAACAACAAACGGATGAGAAAGTATGCTACTTTTGCAGATGATTGTCTGAAGGAAGCTGTTCTGTTGTCTGTGATCTCTGGAAACAAAATTTTCTGCTCTCTGCAACCATTTGGACTCGAATAATGTGTTCCGACAGAAAGACTGACAGAAAATCTATCAAAATTAGTAATTAGTGGAGTTTTTAACGTCACATCACTCCACCATAAAATCTGCTTTGCCCACCTTGCACTTTGTCAGATAAAAGCCAAAATAGCATCTGACATGCCCAGTGGCGCTGAAACAGTCTTGTCATTTCCATTACCCGATCCCTGTTCCATACGCACCTCCTTAATCTTCTCTCTAAATCTCTTGTGCGGCTCCTAGAAGGGTGTTTTATCAGATCAGATCATATACTGTTGCAGTTATTTGTAATGCCGTTGCTCTGAAAATCTTGTTTTTCCAGTTATTTGATCAATCTTACTCAATCTGGGAAGTGTAATGTTCTAAAACAGGGATTACAGGAACTGTCATGCAAACAAGAAGATTAAGGTTACAGAAAAAGGAGTGATATCTAAACAAATTCTGTGTGGGAAAGTTGAGACATTGTTTCAAAACTGTCACAGGCATCGTCAAAAACAGTGAGATAAGTCGAATGAATTTACCACACAGACATTCATCCAGTGGGATCATTCTGCTAATCTGTTTTCTGCGTCATCTCTAAGTAGGCATATGTCCAGTTATAGGATTTATGCCAAAATTTAGCCTAAGTTGACCTCCTTTCAGCCAACTCTGTTGAAAAGCACATGACAGTGACTCAATTATTTCCTCCTCATGAAACAAATGAATTATAGCTAATTGTATATAAATAATTATATATTAATAAATCGTGCACTTCTACAGTTGTATTTGTATCTGAAAACATTTACGCAATGCGGCATCCACACCACTAGGTGTCAGTATAAGTAAAATACAGCAGCCATTACAGCCAGCACAAACAGGGGGTCAGCTTTTTGGCAGAAATTGTAAAAGTAGTATGCTGTGTATTTGTTTTTTGTTTTGTTTTTTTTTTTTTTTGTGCAGTTTGAAATTTTATATTCGAGAAATGACTGTTTGTGTCATTTATGTTGTAGTATGCAAGTGTCTTCTAATGTTAACCAACTTATATAACTACAAAATCGACAAACAGCATTTTGCAGAACCAATAGGAAAATCCTAGGGAAACTGTGGCCCAAATGCTAATTCTCTTCAAGGTTTTAGGATTATGAATTGAACAGCTCTACTCAAATTTTCCATTTGTTTGGTTCCAGTGTCTCTCCATTACACTACATTAGTGCAGAACAATAGAAAAATCTCTTTTTACATTAATCTTTTTTGCAGAGTATAGACAAATCCACTCTTCTTTGTTGCAGATGGATCTGCAAAAAACCATTTGCCAATATTACATTGGGTAAACTGCTTGTGATCTGACCTGATTTAGCCCTCAAAACGTAATTGAAAAGACACCACCAACCTTGATACTGTTCCAGAGTTCAGCTGATGGAAGAAAACAATCATCTATAATCAGACCAGATATCACTTCCAAAACATTTATTCTTAATATTTAACATGCATGAATGACACTACAAAGACATTCCCAGCTTTGTTTTCTTTCTTTGCATATGCATTAAGGCCACTTCAAAGTCATGTGACAGCACAAGATGTCACTTAAATCAAATCAATGCTTTTATAATTCAATATCACTGCATGCATCTGCTCTTTAATAACGTTCATATTTAATATGCAGCAATGACTGCTTTGCAGTATCCTTAAAACTAGCACTGCAAAGATTTTATGTATGTAACAGTTAGAGAACAGATTAACTGTTGCGTATCATTAAAATTAAACTAACCATTATATTAATTATAGTAAGAACTAATTCAATATTTATGGATTACATCTTATTTATCATATTCTTGTATATTACTACTTTACTTTAAAGTAAAGTAAAGTTACTTTACTTTACTTTAAAGTAAAGTATATTACTACAATCTAAATTAGTGCTTTAAATGTCGAATTTGCATTCACAACTGAATACCCATACATTACAGGGATAAAAAATAATTTATAATAGCTCTAATTAAAACCTGATCTAGATTTACTGAGAATTTAGATACTAAATCTTTGGTTTTTTTTTTTTGTTTTGTTTTTTTAGCTACTAAATCTTAAGTATTTTAGGGATGGCTTATCCAAACATGCTGCTACAACCAACAAAATTGACAAAAAAAAACAACAACAAAAAAAAAACAACCGGACTTGTTGCAGTTACTGATAACAACAGAACATAGGGCTCAAAGTATGAGGCAAACTGAGGTGATGAAAGTCTGTACCAGTCTCACTGACACTCTGACAGTAATAATCCAAAAATGCCTCTATTTTTGCCTGCCATAGCGAGGAAAGTATTATAACAGCCTGGAGAGAGGATTGGCTGTACTGACATAACAATGACATATTCACAAAAAAGCCTACCTCTCATTGAACCAGAATATTACAATAAATTGACTAAGCCTGAAGCAGTTAAGCTTGGCTCAAAGATATTTCAGTCACAAAACCATCCGTCTCTGCATGCAGGAGTTAATAACTCTACACAAACCGTTTATTCAGTGTTTAATGGTAAGCTGCAAAAACACTGTTTCAAGTTCATCTCGATAAACTCAAAACACTCTGGATGCAGAGTTTGCTTTAAAAGTAGACATATTTTCAGCAGGGGGTGGATGGAGATAGTAGAAACAAAATTCTGCTTAGCTGTGCTAACCCAAAATCAAAAGACAACTCCAAAGCTGCAAATAGTAGGTGAAAAAAAAGCTCTGGCAAGAGTATGTTGGCTAATGATAGTTTAGCAGTGTAGTCCTGTAGTGGAAAGGCCTTGGGAATTTGTCTTGATGTCTCTCTTTAGACTGCAGGGACATCATGGAGTTTTGCCTTGTAAACAGTTCCAATCAAGCTGGCCAGAATCCCTACTGATGTACTAGAAACTCTGGAAGTCAAAGTCTAGGCTGGCAAATGACAGAGCCACTCAAATTACTCCCATCCCATACTGAGGAAACATTGGCAATGACATGCTGTGACTTGGAAAAACGGTAAATGAAGAAAAAGGGAAAGAAAAAGAGATCTGAATTTCCTGCATGTTTTAAAACTTGGTGATACTTGTACTGCTTCAGACAGGTAAGAACCTGGTCCCATCATAACAATGCTGACCCCAATTTGAGACCATCCCAGATGAGATTATCTTCACAGCACTAAACAGCTCCTTGGCCCCCATCCCTTTCCCTCTCCTCCATGAGATCTTTTCTGATCTTCTGCCTAACTGCTCTTTTGCTGTCAGTCTCCTTTATCTATTAGACCTGCCTTTTCAGACTTTAAGAAGACAAATTGGAGCTCTCTGATGTTAGAAACTACCTGGAAGTCTCACTTAGTCCCTTTCAAAGCTAAAGCTTTGCAACAAGCTGCAATCAAAGAAATTAAACCTAGTTGGCCTGTATCAAAATCAAGTTACAAACAATACACAAATCAAATAAAACCACTCTCCTTGCCATAACACATTGTGGTGGTGTTTAATCCTGCTTCAGGAGAGCCAATGTCCTGCAGAGTTTAGCTCTAACCTGTCCCAACACACCTGCCTAGTTTCTAGCATTCCTGAAGACCTTGATTAAATGGGTCAGGTTTGTGTAATAAGGATTGGAGCTAAAATCTGCAAGATACTGGTGTTTCAGAAGCAGGGTTGGACACTGTTTCCAAAACCATATGACTCTTTACTAATACTTCTGGATTTATTTACTTTCTGGTGTATATGTTACCTGATTAACAACTCAGACCAAGTCCTTTGAAAAGACTCCAATTCCTCACCACTGGAATTCCCTGGGTTCAGTGTTTGGTCCTTTTTTCTTTTTTCAGTTTTCACCAGGTCAATTTGAATGTTCATCCAGTACGGCTTCCCCACATTCCACTCTTCTGTCCCCACATCTGCAATCTCAGAAAGGTTCTCTGCATGCCTCTTTGATAGATCAAACTAGATGTCAACCAGTTATGTAAAGGGTGATCTTTATGACTGAGCTCCACTTCCCCAAAAAATCGCTCTCTATCTTCATTGATCCAGCTCTACTTAATGGATCTCAAAACGACAACTGAATTACTTCAGCTCTCTACTAGCCAATTGAGTGCATCTGAAAAGGTGATCCGGGACTTGCTTTTAACATCTGGAAATTATCTGACCTTACTCTTACTACTTCCTTGATGTGCAAGATTAATTCAAGACATTAATTTAAGGCTTAATTAAAGACACTGTTCCTGGCTTACTCTTTACAAAGTCATCCCAGCAGGCACCAGACGTCTATGTAACGTCAGGTTGACGTTGGACATGATGTCGGACAGATGTTGCATTTTGGTTGAAAATGAAAATCGGGTTGACGTCAAAATTTGACGTCAATTTGACGTTGACTTAACGTTGAATTTTGGTTGCACAACCTAAAAACAACAAAATCTCAACGTCAGCTGACGTCGGTATTGGACATCAATTTAACATTGACATTAGACGTTGAATTTACATTGAATTTTGGTCACCCGACGTCGCAACCAAAATTTAACCAAATATCAACGTCTTATGATGTTGTGTGCCTGTTTTGTGCCTGCTGGGATATACCATGACTGGCTGCCTAACTTCTGAAACTTTCCTGAGCAAACTGGCAAGTGGCATCTGAATATCAGCAGTTCCAGTCAATTGGCTTTATGCAACTTCCAGAAGTAAGGGCACAAAGGTGTTTTTGAGTATACCTGGAAGCAAAGTCAAGCTGATACAATGGCTGTATTTAAGGAAGATTCAAAGATTGCCAGGTAATTAACATAAAAGATTCTGAGTTTTGTTTGAGGCACTTCACTAGCAAGTTAACTAGATTCACAAGCAGAAGACGATAAGAAGTTTAATGCATTTTAAATAACGATGGGCTCCCACTTAACTTTAGAGGCCCAGTTTAGTATTCATCCTGCATTCTCAACCTTGGTAATTGTCACTCACATGATTTGTGCATTCTATTGCAATTCGATTTAGTAGACCGCATCTGTTCAGAGCATAAATAGACAAGTAGAAAGTTTAGATGAGATGCCTAGGTTTGCTAAATGCCTGAATTTGCCATCATAATGCTGTCATACAATTACCTGTAAGTGCCAATCTCAAGGCCCTTTAGCCAACAACAAACCAGCCATGCCCGCAGTGCTCTGAACCCAAAGGACATGTTTCTTCCCTAACCCTGTCCTTCAGTACCATTTCCTTTCAACTCCGCTCGCTAAAGTGGCTACTTACAGACGGAAAGTGAGGAGACGAGTGGGGTAGAAAGAGAAAAGGGGAGAAAGAGAGGGTGGGAATAAAAGAGATTAGCATAATTATGTCTGATCATGGCTGCACAGTTATGAAAGCAGTCAGAATTGTGGATTATGTTCCTCGATACTACATTTATTACTTTTGATGAATAGAATTGACATCAAAACACTTATTTTGTGTGATAGCCTGCATGTGACAGAAAGGGTAGCTTTATGACACCTGAATGTCTCAGATTGAAAGCACTTATCACAGTCGTCGGGACAGGATGTTCTAGGATAGCCAAACTTCTGATAATAAGATGGTGCCCCCTCCTGGCCAGGAGTGTTCAATCCTGCTCCTGGAGGACCATTGTCTTGCAGAGTTGTTGTATATTTCACAGTAATGAACTTCAGGACCTCAAGTAGCGGGCTTACAACTCTCTTTATTAACATTTCACATTCACTTCTTCTTTTCATATTTGCGCCCTCTCTACCACTGGCATATTAGCGATACCTACTGTTCATGCATGTATCTCAATATACCACATATTCCGTTTTTGTGGAAGAAAGAAAACATAGATTAGAACTAAAATAACAAAGAACAGAACACCAGAAAAAAAAACAGCAGTTCTGAATAATAACAACATGCCTAGTACTGTAACACTGAACAGTCCAATATGCATAGTTTTGTAACTCAAATGTTTTACCTGCTTCTATTGGTAAGTGAATAAGTGCTCTTATATATATATATATATATAAATATGTGTGTGTGTGTGTGTATATATATATATATATACACACATATATCAATATGTCTCAAACACCTTTATTAGACTATCAACAATTTTTCAATATCTTGTATCTCCCTCCCCTGTTAAGTTACGGAGTATGTCACTTTATGTGACATAGTCCTTGGACCACACTAGGGCCCGACGCACTCTACGAGGACGTGAGGTACAAGAAGGAGAGACTGACATTTGAGGTGTCTGAGGTGCTTCAAGAGAGAAGATGTATAGGATGTGGTGACGCAGGATGCAGCCGGAGCCAGGTGCATAGCATTCCAAACTTTTTCATCTGAAAAGAGATATTTTGCCGATCCTTTCTGAGCCACAAACTTAAAAGTCTGAGTAAACTTGGAATGTCCTTTCTTGGTGATTCCAGACTTTCTAACACGCACAAATGTCCCAACTTGAATCTTTGGAACTTGTGCACTGCATCGCCGATCCGTGTACTCTTTCATTTTGTTTTGTGACTGTTGGATGATTTGTTTCAGTTTATGTTGATCCTTTGGTGGGGCCACGCATGGAAGAATACTCACATGCAGTTTTGTCTTAGTTTGTCAGCCAAGCAAAAGCTCAGTAGGTGAAAGTTTTGTCACAGCATGTGGAGTTGCTCTGTATATATGTAGAAACTCTGTCACAGAAGCTTTCCACTCTTTACCTTCAATGCTAGCGGTCTGTAAACAATATTTTAACACTCTATTGAAGCATTCAATCTCACCATTTGCTTGGGGGTAATAGACAGAGCTACGGTATTGTTTAATATCTCTGTCTGCAAGGAATGCCTCAAACTCAGCCAAAAAGAACCGTGAGCCATTGCCGGTTTCGAGTTCAAGCGGATTTCCCTCACGACTGAATGCAGCAGACAGGAACTTCACAACAGTCGCAGAAGTAACATCAGGTGCAAACACAATCTCTGGCCATTTACTGTAGTAATCAATGAGTGTCATAGCAAAGCGACATCCATGAGGAGCGTTATTCAAGGGCCCAGCTACATCAATAGCCAGTTTTTCCCAAGTAGTTGTTGGAGTTGGCACAGGACAGAGTGGAGCTACGTGGGTAATAGCTGTTTTATCATGCTGGAAGCAGGTGGAACAGGATTTGATGGCATTTTCCACTTGACAGTCCATGCCAGGCCACCAATACAAGTCTCTCAGCCTCAGCTTTGTGCGCACCATCCCTTGATGGGTGGCGTGCGCCAACTGGATAAACTTTGATTGAAACGCTTCTGGAATGATCACTTGATGTGTGCCCCGAATTACGTAACCATCGTGTACAGCCAGCTCATTCTAAAGACAGTGATAAGGAGTGATAGCTGAGCTACGCTACGAGGCCACCCCTTTTCAATGCAAGCCTTAACCTGTTGAAGAATAGGACAGGCATCACACGTAGACTTAAGCTCCTCTACAGTAACAGCTGCAAACTCAGGAGACAGTACTGCTACCATCTCAGGCTCTTGCTCTTGGCAGTAATCAGTGGCAGGAAGGGGAAGTCTGGACAAACAATCAGCTGTCACATTGTCTTGGCCAGGCTTGTATTTCATGTTGTAATTAAAACACAAGAGGCGCGCAGACCAGAGCAAGTCTCATGCCTGCACGTCCAAGACCCTTTGTGGAAAGCAGTGTGGACTGTGTGACTGTGGTCAGTGCAAAGAGTAAAGTGGCAACCCCAGAGGTAGGTACACCACTTTTCTGTTGCCCAAACACACGCCAAGGCCTCCTTTTCTGTTGTAGAGTACTTCCTTTCGCAATCTGACGATGTTCTAGATGCAAAAGCAACTGTTCTTTAAGTAGTGCCATGACTCTGGGTCAGCACTGCACCGACACCATAATCTGAAGCATCTGTAGTGACTGTTGTCAGTAAAGGATCAAACAGTGCAAGGGCTGGGCTAGTAGTGATTAGATGTTTCAGGTGGATGAAATACCCCTGGGCTTCATCCGCCCAGCAAGAGTCAGTAGACTTTTGGAGCAGTGCACAGAGAGGTTCCACCAATGTTGCATAATTGGGAATAAATTTGGAATACCAGCCGGCATGTCAGAGAAAAGGAAGCAAGGACTGTGCATCATGAGGAGGAGGTGCTTGCTGTATAGCTAGAACGTGATCTGGATTTGGATGCAAGCCTGAAGCGGAAATGACATGGCTAAGGAATGGTAACTCAGTTTTCCTGAAGTGGCGCTTTTCTACATTAAGCTTCAAACCACAGTTCTGCAACCGCTGTTGTACGGTTTGAAGTTGTTTCTCATGTAGCTCTGGGTTGTCACCATAGACAATGATGTCATCTAGATAACATTGCACACCATCCTGACTGGCCAAAATTTGAGGCATCATCCTTTGAAATGCACTAGGTGCTGAGGCCAGCCCATAATTGACCCGTGTTAAACGATAAAGTCTGTCAAGGGTAACAAAAGCCATTAGATCCCTACTACCCTGATGCAAGGTCACTTGGTGGTATGCATTCTGGAGGTCTATTGTAGAAAACATAGAAGCCCCACGCAATTCTGTAAAAACTTCCTCAGTGTGTGGCAGAGGGTGACTGTCTATGATGACAGCTTTGTTTGGCTCCCTTAAATCAACACAAAGTCAAATTCCTCCAGATTTCTTTTGAATGACCACCAATCGCGACACCCAATGAGATGAGTCCACTTTTTCTATGATACCTTCAGATTCCAGCCTCTTTAACTCTTGCGAGACTGCATCTCTCACAGCAAATGGCAGTCTACACAATTTCTGTTGGACTGGTAGCACATCTGAACGCACATTTACTTTGTGTACAAAGCCAGCAACCAAACCCAAAGGCTCAGTGAAGTTTACAACAACTTGGCTGTTCTCTGCAGAAGATGCAACAGATCCATTCCGTATATAAAGATGCAAAGCAGTGAAGAGATCCATACCAAGTAATGGTGTTCTGCCAGGTACAACGTAGAATGAAGCTTATGCACGGTGACACTGATAGCTAACAGCAAAGGCAAGGCACCGCAAAACTGGAATAGTCTTTTTCATGTATGTTACCAGATGTACATTAGGCACAGTAAATCCAGGCTCACACTGTGCGATTTTGGCCACGATTTGGTCATCTGGGAAAAATTTTGAAAATCCTAAAAGATTCCTATAATCCTAGGCTAAAATCTGTAGTCTTTGATCGCTGGTTTGACATGTTCACCGACAGCCGTTTAATGGCTGTTGCGATCAAATTTCACCTCTGGCAGTGTCAGAAGATTTTAACTCGTCTCGACTGTCGTACAGTCTGACATTAATGACAACTGAGATCCCATAGTGTGACATGATCATCATGTTCGTACAGTCTGACAAGTACAATCCTAAAGGACTTTTAAAAAATCGCACAGTGTGAGCTGGGCTTAAGGGAAATATCTGAGAAGTGCTGGCGGTACTGATGCTCTGCGAGGATGGAAACAGCTGAGCCAGTATCCACAAGCAATTCATTGTCGACTGATTTCCCACCCTCAGTGTGCAAAGAAACAGTACATGTGAGATTTTGTTTCTGTTTCATAGACAGAGGCATTTCAATGCTTAAGACGATTAACTCAGGCACAGCACCTTCTTGGACATTGCAGGTGGATGCAGAACTACGACAAACTCTCGCAAAATGTCCATCTTTATCACACTGTCTGCATTTTGATTGTTTAGCTGGGCATTTAGGGTAGTTTGCGAAATGTGATGTAGTGCCACAGTGGAAGCATGTTTTTGCATCCAGTTTTTTCAGTGATTCATTTGATGGCATCTGATGAGAAAATGTGGACTTAAATGGAGCAGATCTCTGTCACCACCACTGTTTTGCACCTTCACGTAGGCCAGCATGCACCACTTTAACTGAAGTTTCAATGCGCTCCATAGCTTTAGCTTCAGCTACTGCAGACTCAATTTGTCCCGCAATAGTGATCGCCTTTTGCAGAATGAGGTCCATTTCCAAAAGCAGACGTTCCCGTATACGCATGTCTTCTCTACAGTCTGATCCCTAATAATGTCCGTGAGTGCACCGAAGTCGCAGTTCACAAGCAGCTCAAGCCGAGCAGCCACATACCGCACAATAGGTTCACAGTCTCTGAGCGCGCTGGCAAAATTTATTTCTCTCAGCGACCACGTTCACTTTCTGTACAAAAAAAGCTCGTAAAGCAGTCAGCACAGTCTCATATCCATCATCAGCCACTGTGAGTGTATAAAAAATCCTCTGTCCCTCCATACCCAAACAATGAATAAGCAAAGCATGCTTTCTCTTTTCCGCAATGTCCTCTGCCGACAATGCAGTCACGTAGTTTGTTCGTTATTTCACAGTAACGAGCTTCAGGACCTCTAATAGCGGGCTTACAACTCTCTTTATTAACATTTAGCATTTACGTCTTCATGTCATATTTGTCCCCTCTGTACCACTGGCATATTATCGACACCTACTGTTCATCCATGTATCTCAATACACAACAAGAGTTTAGCCCCAAACCTAATTAAACCTGAAACAGCTTATCAATGTCTTCAGGATCTCTACAAGCAACTTTCATTCAGGTGTGTTGAAGCAATTTGAAGCTAAGCTCTTCAGGCCGTTGGTCCTCTAGGAGCTGGAATGGACACCCCTGCACTTAGTTTTGTCTTTTTGTTAGACCAGGTCCACTCTTCAATATCACTCTGTCTGTCTTCAATCACCTTGTCGCATTCAAAACAAGCTGAAAACTGTGAAATATAACATGCATCTCATTAGGACCAGTTGCTACTGATTAATTTAAACAGCTATTTCCTATATAGTCACAGTGTGAGTTGACCTAAATGGAATGATGTAAAGTGACATTTTTAAGACTGCGTAATCATAACATCGATTATATTTTAGATCAATTCTGCAGATCTATGTCTGATTTTAGAAGAGATGTTAATCTCAGAAATGGTTGTTCATCAGAGAGACATGGAGAGAGGATGAACTGTGCAGGCAGAGAGAGAAAAAGAGAAATTATGGGCAAGAAAGGTGGAAGAAGAGAGCGTGAATGTTTTTTACTTGCCTTGCTCCGGGGGAGTTTGTGTGTGGAGATGCGTGTCAGCTGCCTTCCCCCTGAACCTTTTCTCTGTAGTGCAGGAGAATGTTACAAAAGCACATCTCACCATAATGACTCTGATGAAAAGTGAATGAAATGGACTGGTTTATGGCCGAAACAGCTCTCTGTCTGAACAAGGCACATGAAGCATCTCCCTAGGAAAGTTTTGAAAATGAAGTGTGGATGTTTCATTTTTGAATGTCTCAAAAAAATGTTTTTTTTTTTTTTTACCACTGTTAAAAGTTCAGTTGATCTCAGCAAAGGAAGATCATTACTTTGATATTGAATTATTTCACTCATTGCTCTAGAGGATGTGATAATGCTCAGAACATTACGTTTATAACTAGAAGAAGAGGGGGGGAAACAGCGCCACGTGTCAGTAAAGCCAAAACCACACTGGCTTATGCAAAAAAAAAAAACAAAAAAAAAACCCTGAGAAAAATCCAATCTACACGTACTTCTTATTGTGGTTTTACAACCAAATGCTGGTGGCAGATATCTGATATGGTACTGAGGTCTTAGTTTTGTTTCAGTGACTTAAGGATGTTGTGATTAACCTCTATTGGTAGTTGCAGCTACCAGAATTCACACGAACTCCCTGGTTTACATTTCTGATTCACCCAAGCAACGGTGTCAGTTGTCTCACAACATGCGTCATACATAATAGTCTGTATTTTGAATGTAATTAAATGATAAAGCCCGTCACAGATAAAACATAGCCTCACAGGGATTTGTTGGAAACGAAAAAAGGCTGTTATTGTACAACTGTGAATCTAATGTTATCTGAAATTGGGAGGCATGGTATTACAACGTGAACCTGACCTGAATTTAGCAAGCAATTCCAACCTGGATCATATTGCACTTCTGTCTATTCAGTAACTTGCAAATTGTCTGCCAGTGGTTTGGGTTTTATGCTTAATTAGATCCGGTTATTTTCATATCAAATGCTGAATGAATGCAATTACAATTATCTCTTACCAAAAATTTCATCACATTCTCTTCTATCATTGTTCTGATCATACATAGTCCAGATTTGCCTTTTGATGTGCATCTTCATCAAAGAGTCTGACTCATGCAACTCCTGCTGACTCAAACGTCATGACCACATCTCGATAACATCTAGAACAAATTATTTCAATTTAAAGACCTTAGCCTGGCAGGAATTCTAGATCATGAAGCATGCAACTTGGATGTTTTTTGAAAAACATCTTTACCAAGTGAAAAAGCTAATTTCCCAAAATTCAAAAGAAGCTAGTGGTTATTACAGTCATTAATGCTTGTTTCTTCCTCCGATGTTCTGGTCTCTAGTTGTTGCAATCACTTGTCAGCATAGAGTAATTTTTCATTCATTTTTACACCTTCTTTTCTTCAATATAAAATCTTTGAAGGAGAGAATGGCTTCTGAAAAGCTTCAAAGTAGGACTGGCTCGCTTTTAGAGCAAAAGGCACTTCAATTTCAAAATGCGGACTCATCCATTGTGTGCTTGAGTGTGTATGAGTGGGCATATGTCTCTTTATTTTCTGTGTTTTGGGGCTACTTGGCTTCAAAAAGCTCAGGGACCACAAAGGAAGTCCTTCCCTATTTCCTAAAATTCAAGTTAGAAATATTTTAAATGAGTGCTGGGCAACGATTAAAAATAGAAGTTTTTGTCAAGTCAAGTCACCTTTATTTATATAGCGCTTTTAACAATACAAATTGTGTCAAAGCACTTAACAGTATCAAATTGGTGGACAGAGTGTCAGTAATGTATAATAAGATTAAACACTCAATTTTCAGTTAAAAGCATTTCATTATTGAATTCAGAGATGTCATTGTCTAGCTCAGTTTAGTTTAAATAGTATATATGAAATCAAATTGATGATAATCGTTAGAAATGAAGTGTCCCCAACTGAGCAAGCCAGAAGCGACAGCGGCAAGGAACCAAAACTCCCTCTGTGACAGAATGGAGAAAAAAACCTTGGGAGAAACCAGGCTCAGTCAGGTGGCCAGTTCTCCTCTGGCCAGGATATTATTGTTTATTTTTTTACTTATTGTTTTAATTAAATTTTAAATGTATTATATTTCTATTTTTATATTGTTGCAATTTCTAACAATAATAGTATTATGTAGTTAGGTATTTTATTATATTTTTAGTTATTTTGTTTTATTTTATTTTATTTATTTATTTATTTAAGTCAAGGTCTTCACTGGGGATATGTCCCCGGGGCTCATCCAGATGTCTGGCCTCCGCCGACGATCAGGGTCGCAGACATCATCTTCCGTCGCCAATCCACCATCTGATCCGGACACGGACTGAGAAACACAATAAGAAAGAAACAGACAAATATTAGCAATAAATATTTACATGTAAATGTAAATTTTGTTTACATTTAGTTATTTAGCAGACGCTTCTATCCAAAGCGACTTACAAATGAGGACAATAGAAGCAATCTGTCACACTTCTCGGGGGAGCAAGGAGATGAGGAGTACTTCAAATAACAGTCTTTAATAATCCAAAAACGTAAGAGATACAGGAACACAATGGAAGACGTTCAAATGACATATAAGGACCGACAAACATGAACTGAATGGACTGGCTTTTAAGGACAGGACAATCAGGGGAGGAAGACGAGACACACCTGGAATCAAATTAACAATTAACACGAGGGAGAAACACACACAAACAGGTCCATAGTCCTGACACAATCAAAACCAACAAAAAAGCAACAACATGCAAGCGCTATGACAAGTCTCGGTTAGCCTAACGCAGTACACTTAGCAAGGGTTTTTTTTTTTTTTTTTTTAAGAAAACAAGTAGATAGAATATAGAAAAGAAAGCTAGTGTTAGTTTTTCAAGAAAATCTAGCAGTTAGAGAATAAATATGCAATTGATAGAGGGTCAAGTGTGTTTTTTTTTTTACATAATATATGTGTGTGTACTGTGTATATTATGTATATGAAGACACACACATACAGTATATATTTTGAAAATATTTACATGTATTTACATGTATATATTTATATTCATATAATTTATATTATATATAAATACCTGTATATTTAATATATAAATATAACAGTTTTATTAAATATATATATGTATATGTGTGACCCTGGACCACAAAACCAGTCATATGTAACACAGGTATATTTGTAGAAATAGCCAACAATACATTGTATGGGTCAAAATTATTGATTTTTTTTATGCCAAAAATCATTAGGATATTAAGTAAAGATCGTGTTCCATGAAGATATTTTGTAAATTTCCTACTGTAAATATATCAAAACTTAATTTTTGATTAGTAATATGCATTGCTAAGAACTTAATTTGGACAACTTTAAAGGCGATTTTCTCAATATTTATTTATTTATTTTTTTGAACTCTCAGATTCCAGATATTTAAATAGTTGTATCTTGGTCAAATATTGTCCTATCCTAACAAACCACACATCAATGGAAAGCTTATGTATAATTCATGTATGAATCATCTGGGGAAAAAAAATAAAAAATTGACCCTTATGACTGGTTTTGTGGTCCAGGGTCACTTAACATATATGTGTGTGTTATATACATAATAAATATACACAGTACACACACATATATTATGTACACAAAACTTTTATTTTGGATGTGATTAATCACGATTAATCATTGCCCAGCACTATTTTAAATATAAAAAGGTAATATTTTGATTGCCACATTGAAAATAAAGCTTCACACTATAAATTGCAATGTTTCTTAGCAACCATAAATAACCAATAGTTGCGAAATGTTGCAACATGTCAAAACTAAATCGCCCCCATGATCAGCGAACCTTCCTACACTTGAAGTGCTTTATCTGTGACAGTTTACAGAATAGATTATAGTTATAGTTATACATAAAGCAGTATAAACGGTATAGCAGAATCTCATTTGGGTCACAAAAAATTGCTTAAGGGCTGCTTTCAGTAAAATAAAATAAAAATGTCCAACTCGTTCCCTGAGGATGAGATTGCTTCTTTTGATTTTTGTAAGAGAAAAAAATGGATTCAGTGGATGTTTGCATATAAACTCTCTTCCAGCTCTCCTCAACCTCCTACATCCTTTGCAGATCCAGCACTCCACTTCTAAAGAGTGTTATGAAGATAACTCATGCCTAACATGAAGAGGAAGATCAACATGGGAAAGATGAAGATGGTTAGTCCAACTCCTGCTGGCTCAAATGTCAAGATTTACGCCCTCTTCAAGGTCTGTATTGAAGGATCGCAACTGAAAGAGAATCCACTGGCTATTAACCAGAGTGAAGAGATACACAGAAATAGAAAACAAGTAAATACTGAAAAAATAATGAAGTATACTGCATAAAGACTGGTGAGCAAAGCTAGAAACACTTACATTTAACAATAAATGATACAATATGTGAAATCAAGCTAATCCCAATTATTAGGATGCACAGTCTACACTGTTTTAGACAAACAAATACAGGACAGCAAAGCGCTAAGGTCCGATCCCAAGGTTTGATTTTCAGGGAATGCTCTGAAAATGTAATGCACATGTAATGTACATTTCTTTGGATAAAAGCATCTGACAACTGCATAAATGTAAATGTTCCATATACTGTATTAAAGGAATACTCCACCCCAAAATGAAAATTATGTCATTAATCACTTACCCCCATGTCGTTCCAAACCCGTAAAAGCTTCATTCGTCTTCGGAATACAAATTAAGATATTTTGGATGAAAACTGGGAGGCTTGTGACTGTCCCATTGACTGCCAAGTAAATTACACTGTCAAGGCACAGAATAAAAACATCGTCAGAATAGTCCATCTTCCATCAGTGGTTCAATCTGAATTTTATGAAGCGACGAGAATACTTTTTGTACGCAAAAAAAAAAAAAAACATTTATTCAACAATTTGTCTCCTCTCTGTCTCTCTGTGTCAGCGTAGCACCATTTTAGAGAGCATCCGATGGACGCAAAGTGCGTACGCTATTCTCAGTATACATCAGTAACGCATGGATACGCGGTTTCCATTCAAATCAAAGCATAAAATAAACGTACAATATGTATCCATGCGTTACTGATGACAGAGAATAGCATACGCACTTTGCATCCATCAGATGCTCTCTAAAATGGCGCTATGCTTCATTTTGGGGTGGAGTATCCATTTAACTGTGTCGCAGTTTTAAAGATCTGAAGGCACAGTTCTCCTCTGAAACTGTTAAAGTCCTGTTATGTCAGGCCCAATATATCCACCCTTTCCTCTCTCTCGTTGTTGTATTTTAGAAGTGTAAGGTATAAGTAGCTGTGAGGAGAGGAAGAGATGAGTAATTGAGGACAGGGTCAAATGAAATTAACTTGAAGCAAATTTGAAGCACCCTGATTCATCCCCAATCTGATACACAATGTGACCTCAGTCCAACTGAGCGCAGAACCTCACCGTCACCAGACACAGAACTGTTACATCATCAGAAACACACATGTGCACGCACACACATGCTAACACACTTACAAACTCTATCTATAAAGACTGTGTCTGTTCCCCGAACAGTGAGGCCAAAATATAAATTTAATGCAGGATCTAGAAATAATCTGATTGTGATTAATCCAGAAAAATGCTAAATAAATGAACAAAAACAACATTAGATCACTCGCACCCAAAGCAGTTATTGTAAATGAAATGATCACAGATAATAGTTTTGATGTGCTCTGCTTGACTGAAACCTGGGTCAAACCAAATGATTATATTGGTCTAAATGAGTCTACTCCACCAAGCTACTGTTATAAGCATGAGCCCCGTCAGACTGGCCGTGGCGGCGGTGTTGCAACAATATATAGTGATATTCTCAATGTTACTCAGAAAACAGGATACAGATTTAACTCATTCGAAATACTTATGCTTAATGTTACACTGTCAAATATGCAAAAGAAATCTCTCCTATCTCTTGCTCTGGCTACTGTGTATAGACCGCCGGGGCCGTATACAGATTTCCTAAGAGAATTTACAGATTTCCTCTCAGACCTATTGGTTACTGTTGATAAAGCGCTAATTGTCTGAGATTTTAACATTCACGTTGATAATACAAATGATGCATTAGGACTTGCGTTTACTGACCTAATAAACTCTTTTGGAGTCAAGCAAAACGTCACCGGGCCCACTCATCGTTTTAATCATACGCTAGATTTAATTATATCGCATGGAATCGATCTTACTGATATAGATATCGTACCTCAAAGTAATGATGTTACTGACCATTTTCTTATATCGTGCATGCTGCGTATTACTGATATTAACTATATGGCTCCGCGTTATCGTCCAGGAAGAATTATTGTTCCAACCACTAAAGATAGATTCAGAAATAACCTGCCTGATTTATCTCAGCTGCTCTGTGCACACATAAATACACATGAACTAGATGAAATGACTAGCAACATGGGCACTATCTTCTCTAATACATTAGAAGCTGTTGCGCCCATCAAATTGAAAAAATTAAAGAAAAACGTACTGCGCCATGGTACAACAGTAATACCCATTCTCTCAAGAAAGAAACTAGTAATCTTGAGTGCAAATGGAGAAAAATTAACTTGGAAGTTTTTAGAATTGCATGGAAAAACAGTATGTCCAGTTATAGACAGGCTCTAAAAGCTGCCAGGGCCGAGCATATCCGCAAACTCATAGAAAATAACCAAAACAATCCAAGGTTTTTATTTAGCACAGTGGCTAGATTAACAAATAACCAGACGCCACCCAATCTAAATATTCCCTCACAGTTTAGTAGCGATGACTTTATGAATTTCTTCACAGACAAAATAGATAACATCAGAAATACAATAACAAATGTAGTTTCTACAGCATCTAATACTTCAGCTTCATTCATCGTACCCAAAGAAAAAATGCAGTGCTTTACAATTATAGGACAGGAAGAGCTAAATAAACTTATCACTGCATCTAAACCAACAACGTTTATTAAATCCTGTACCCACTAAATTATTGAAAGAGTTGTTACCTGTAGCAGAAGAACCGCTTCTCAATATTATTAACTCGTCGTTATCTTTAGGTCATGTCCCAAAACCATTCAAGCTGGCGGTTATTAAGCCTCTAATTAAGAAACCACAACTATATCCTAGTGAACTGGCAAATTACAAACCCATTTCAAATCTTCTGTTTATGTCTAAAATTCTAGAAAAAGTTGTCTGCTCATTTGTGCTCCTTCCTGCAAAAAAATGATCTCTATGAAGAATTTCAGTCAGGTTTCAGGCCCCATCATAGCACAGAAACTGCACTTGTTAAAATTACAAATGACTTGCTTCTTGCGTCAGACCAAGGCTGCATCTCATTGCTAGTTTTATTTGATCTTAGTGCTGCTTTCGACACCATAGATCATGACATACTCATAGATCGATTACAAAACTATTCGGGTATTCAAGGGCAGGCTTTAAGATGGTTTAGATCCTACCTGTCCGATCGCTACCACTTTGTTTATTTAAATGGAGAGTCATCTCAATTATCACCAGTAAAGGATGGAGTACCACAAGGATCAATCCTAGGTTATCTGCTATTTTCAATATACATGTTGTCCCTTGGTAATATTATTAGAAAATACGGGATTAGTTTCCACTGTTATGCTGATGATACTCAACTATATATCTCAACAAGACCAGATGAAACTTCTAAATTATCTAAGCTAACAGAGTGTGTTAAAAAATGTAAAAATTGGAAGACCAATAATTTTCTCCTATTAAATTCAGATAAGACAGAGATATTACTTATTGGACCAAAAAACAGAACACAGAATCTCTTGGATTACAATTTGCAACTAGACGGATGTACTGTTACTTCCTCTACAGTCAAAAATCTGGGTGTTATATTAGACAGCAACTTGTCTTTTGAAAATCATATTTCCCATGTTACAAAAAACAGCATTCTTCCATCTTAGAAACATTGCCAAGCTACGAAACATGTTACCTGTTTCTGATGCAGTACAGCTAGTTCATGCATTCATGACCTCTAGACTGGACTATTGTAATGCACTGCTAGCTGGTTGTCCTGCATCTTCAATAAACAAGCTACAGGTAGTCCAAAATGCAGCGGCTAGAGTCCTTACTAGGTCAAGAAAATATGATCATATTACCCCAATTTTACAGTCTCTGCACTGGCTACCTATTAAGTTCCGCATCAGTTACAAAATATTATTACTTACCTATAAGGCCCTTAATGGTTTAGCTCCTGCGTACCTAACTAGTCTTCTACCCCGCTACAATCCATCACGCTCCCTAAGGTTGCAAAACTCTGGACTTTTAGTAGTACCTAGGATAGCAAAGTCCACTAAAGGAGGTAGAACTTTTTCGCATTTGGCTCCCAAACTCTGGAATAGCCTTCCTGATAACGTTCGGGGTTCAGACACACTCTCTCTGTTTAAATCTAGATTAAAGACACATCTCTTTGGCCAAGCTTTCAAATAATGCATCTCATAATCTTGTACTGCAGTTATATCTGATAAAATGCACATTATTATTCTTTAGCTTGGGTTAAACAAATCAATTTTGCTTGGTTGGAACAGCAGCTACGCTAATTAAGTCTCTATTTGTTTCTCTGTTTCTGCTACGGGATTGAGATCCCATGGTAACTAGGATTTACACAAGCTTCAGTCTGGATCCAGAACACATGAGAGAGATGATGCCAACCCCTCAGAGGACCTCAGACGATGCCAACCCTGAAACAACATACAGAACTACCAAATCTTGATATAAGTTTGATTTCAACATATACTAATTGCTGTTAATAGTGTTCATCGTCTGTTTGATTATGTCTTTAATTGATTTTTCCGTACATTTCTCCCATATGAACATTAACTGACATAGTCACCAATGATAAGCTACTACTAAATATATTGTAGACGCTTTTCAACGATTTGTATCGTGAAAGCGCTATACAAATAAACTTGAATTGAATTACAAACACATAGTACTCACATGCGGGCAATCCACATGCCACATAGTATGTAAATCAAAAATGGGTTCATTAGGTCTAACTGCTTTTTAGAATATGCACATGCCACACAGTTTAAAGGCTTTCATGTTTTCCCGTTTGAATTTTAGCACTCAGGTATTTGCATATGTCACGTCCGGCTTTGCGGCCTTTGACCTGAAACAGCCAGAAAGTACTTAGCAACTCACCTCCATGACTCACTCTCAAGTAATTAGCAACTGTGATTCAGTTAGTGAAGTAAGAACTAGTTTCCATGCGGAAAACAAGATGGAGAGTGGACTGGCGCTCCAGGCTCGTTTCACGGCCAAGACATTAGGAATCATTTGCACATGAAATATCAAGCCTCTTTAATTTCTGTGTTTTTCAACTAAACTATTTGCTGTCACTTTTGACTTGACATTTTTTAATTTAAAACAAGTGCTCTGGGTTTAAAAAACTGTTGAACTGAGACATGTGTTTTGGAGTGAAGCAGTAGTGTGTCATTTATGAGTCACTATTGCATAAACAAACAAAAAATATTTCAAATCAGGATTCCCAAACAGACCTCCCAAACCTGCCACTGGTTGTACAAAAGGTTAGCCCTGCTTCCAAACTCCTGCCATTGGTTGAACCACTGTTGCCGTGGGCTGGTAGGGATGATGAAAAAACAAGAAAACAAAGCAATGTTTTGGAAGGGTTTGTATTTAACATTAGCATTAGCATCCAGAGAACTGTAACATTGTGTTTATTCTAAGTGGCCGTTACAGTTTTGTCGTCTTCTGCTTAAATTATTTGAGCTCTTCAGTCAGGTGGATTCTGATTGCCTGTCAATGTGTTTATTGTTCATCAGCTGGGGAAAAAAAAATTCTCACTGCTGACAGCAGACTTCCCTATTCTCATAGAATCAGACCAATAATTAAAATTTTATAGCTATATGCCAATAATTATTTTCATTTTATGACTGATAATCAATAAATGGCTGATACTAAATTTTCTATTTTCTCTAAATGAATTAAAGATTTAAAGACTGAATTAAAGTCTAAAAACTAAAGTCAATCAGTTTAATGCTACAAAAATTTAATTAAATTAAAAAATAAAATAACAACAAAACAAGTTAGCAACTGCATAGCAACTTGCTAAAAGCCACTCAGAACACCCTAGCAAACGTATAGCAACATGCTAAAATCTAATCAGAACACATAGACAACTATAGCAACAGTTTTACCATTTATTCATTCATTCATACATACATAACAGCTTAGTTATTTAAATGTATTTCAGTTTGTAAACACTGCTACTATTCTCTGAGATGAGTTCTACTGTTGAAGGGTAGCTGATAAAGCATTAAATATGACAACAAATCTCTTTCAGTGCAAATGAGGCCTGGTGAAGCCAGCCCTTGAACCTCAATAAGAATATTCATGTAAATTTATGATTAAATAATAGATTCACCCATCAAAAAAGGGATGTACGAAATAATAGAAGAAATACAAAAAGAACACTCAACTGCACTTGATTCTAATAGCAGACAGTACAGAGCAAATAATCATGTGCAAATTAGCTTGCACTAATATTGATTAATTACAGCACATTGCCATTTGCCATTGCATTACAGACACCTGATAAACCCGTCTCATGCCCTCTTTGTTTAATTCATCTCTCCAGGTGTGGGAGTATCTGTACCAGTGTTTCAGTGAGTCATTACCACTCACACTTGGGTTAATACTGATCTGACATCAGCTGAGTGTGCCAAGACGAATGGCCCATCAAAGGAGACTCTCAGTGGAGGTCCCACTTCCTCTCTCTCTGTTATGACAGCGGGGACACCTCGTATTCTCCAGCGACAGATCTGTTGGAAAGACTTGACATTGGTTCACACCCCCACAGTCCTGCACTCAGGTACGGCCTATCAAGAAGAGTTGAGTCACGGATCAGTTTCGTTGGGTATTAGCCATGTTGTTGTCTCAAAGGCGGGTAGTGAAGTCACCAGGCTTACACACTCATCTCCAGCAAGGGATTTGTATGACGGCAGATTTACGTGCGGTACATTTGTTAAATTTATGGGTCTGAAGCCCATAGACAAACACTTTTATTGTTTTGGGCTTCTCTAGAGAACTCCAGCTGTCTCTCAGTAAGGAAATTAGTCATTACTCATTAGTCACGGATTGGCTCCCACAACACACGCTGCTGAAAGAGGCTGTTTGCAGTTGAATATGGAGCTTGTTTGCGTTGCTCTTTGGGATGCTGGATGTTTACCGAGACAGCCATGCCAAACACTTATCCAGAAGAAGAGTGTTATTCCCACTTGGGACTGAAATACAGAACCTTATTATCATGTGCTGGTATATTTGCACATGACTATTGCAAACACAACAGGGGCTTATGATGGGTTTGGGTTATTTTAGACCCATATAAATTCATACTTTAGGTTAATTTGATGTTAACGGTTTTCAGGTTAAACTCAAGAAAGAGTATATTTTTGCAAATTTTTATTATTTTTGAAATGTCTATTTTATGTTCACCAAGGCTGCAGTTATTTGTAAAATTAGTAAAATATTTTTAAGTGCTGTCAAACGATTAATCACATCCAAAATAAGAGATTTTGTTTACATAATATATGTGTGTGTACTGTGTATATTTATTATGCATATATAAATGCACACGCATACAGTATATATTTCGAAAATATTTCCATGTATTTACATGTATATATTTATATTCATATAATTTATATTATATATAAATATATTTAATATATGAACATAACATATTTTTCTTAAATATATGCATGCATGTGTGTGTATTTATATATACATAATAAACATACACAACACACACATACTGAATATTATGTAAACAAAAACTTTTATTTTGGATGTGATTAATTGCAATTAATCGTTTGACAGCACTAATATTTTTTACAATTTAAAATAATTGTTTTCTATTTTAATATTTTTAAAAGGTATTTAAAATTAATTACTGTGGTGGCTATAAGCAGATTTTCAGCATCATTACTCCAGTCTTCAGTGTCACCTGATATTTCAGAAATCATTCTAATATGCTGATTTGATGGTCAAGAAATATTTTTTTATCATATTTATTCAACAGAACAGCATTTATTTGATATAGAAATCTCCCATCTGTCTATTTGTCTATATCAAAAATACTTCTTATGCAGCATCATCCTTTACAGAGAATACAATCCCATAATGCATTGCAAATAAATCCAAATGACAGATGAGTGAAATGTTTATTCAGTACTAAATTGTATTATTATAAAAAAAGTAATTTAGAAAACTGCCTAAATTTACCAAAAAGATTGTGTTCTATGTTTTTTCAGCTTATTGGAATATTATATTGCTCTGCATTGTTATATTAAAATTTGCAATTATAATTAGTCTTTTTAGGGCGTTTTTTGATCAAAAGCATGAGGAACATGACAAGCAATTTATCATATATGAGGCAACAATAATAGAAGCACTGCAATGTCAAGTTTTAGTAATAACGGCAGTATAGAAGCTGTAGCTGAAGTTAAAATGCAGAAATCAGTTGTGAGTCAAGTCTCCCCTGTGTTTTGCGTGCAGAGCTCTGTTTGTATGACGCACTATATATAGAGCGTTTCAAAACAGTCACTTGTGTTTTTGATTTCTTTTAGTATGTTGTCTTAGTAGGCAGCTGTCTTTGTAGGCAGCATGCAGCTTCCTAGGTTTAAAACAGAAGTAAAGCACACATCTTTGTGGATTTCTGGCTCTTTTTCTCTTTTGTCCCTCACTCACTCAGAGCTACACACGGCGTACAAATAAATGCTGCTCGGGCTACAGGCACCTGTCATTCTTGATGCTAATTGACATCTTTGTGATGGCAGGAGCCCCTGTCTGCGTGCGTCTCTGTCAGAATACGGCTAATAGCTTCTGGCAGTCTGCTACAGTAAGTGGTCGTGAGATTTGATAAGGATGAAGCAGCCTCAAAGCTTTGCTTTACCTCCTGGGTGTCCCTGTAGCACGGCTGCTCTGAGGGAAGAAATAAATCCCTGGAAAAGAAGGATTCTGAGGGGACGGTATCCTGTGGAGGATCGGTAAACAATTACTTGAAGCTTGCAGGAGATGTTGGCATATTAGTCAGTGAAGAGTGCTGTGAAATACCCAGGATAACATGTCAGAATATTACAAAATCATAGCTAACACCACTTTCTCCAGCTTTAAAATTAAAATTGTGTCTTGTTTTATTTACCCGCATGTCGTTCCAATCCTGTATGACTAGTTTTGACTGGGTGTGAGACCAACAATACTTTTATTTAAAATTAAAACTTCTGCAAAACAATATTTGGGTCTTTGACTATTTTTGCAATATTGACTGCATTGCATGATTATTGTAAGTAAAAATGTCCATAATACGGTTTCCCAAATCACACGTTCACACATCTAAATTCATCCACCCACCCCAATAATGCAGTCAAATTAAAATGAAATTATTCTTTGTTTATTTCAAAATATACATAATTATGTTCTTAAACAAAACCAAAATAATAACCATTTTTATTAGTGATAATACTATAAATATATTGTTTAAAATAATGTCTATTATTATTATTGTAATAGCATCATAATAATTATTAGTGTAATATAATTTATTTAATAAGTTTGTTTACAAATGAATAAACAAATTACGATATATAATGTATATTAAATTTTATAGATATATTAGAATTGTATTATAAAATTGTATAATATTTTTAAATATATAATTTTATAGTGTACAAATGATGATGATGATGATGATGATGATGATGATGATGATGATGATGATGATGATGATAATAATAATAATAATAGTCACAGATTGAGCCAGAGACAACAGGTAAGTGAATAAACAGGCAGGTTTATCGACAGGCTTGTGGAAGCAGATCGTGATGAGTAATGGCAGATGAGTATCAAACACTATGACCAGTTCAATGGTTCTTAGCTGTATGCTGATGTGTGGTTTCTTTGCAGGTTCATAGGAGATCGGAGACCAAGAAAGGAGAACAATGTTGGAGAATCGTCAGGAGATCTAGAGGCAAGTACACAGGTAAGTAGTGCACAGAGTCTGGGTACAGTTCAGGGATGTGAACGATAGACAGGATGATGAGTGACTGAGTGAAGTGTGTCCTTAAAAGGAGGCTTGATTGGAGATGGCAGGTGCAGGTGATCAGAATTCAGGTGAGTGCGATCTGGTGTGAGTGGTGGCTGATGACTGTGGTGATGGTGGAGACTGTGACTGCATGGATTTGCTGACATTACCCCCTCCTCCAGGGGCAGCTCCTGATAGCCTCGAGCGGCGATGGAAGCGGCCACGGCCTCTGGGTGCGGGACAATTAGGATGGGTGCGATGAAAGTCATCTAATAGCATGGGATCAAGGATGTCTTCCCAGACCACCCAGGATCGTTCCTCTGGTCCATATCCTTCCCAGTCAACCAAGTACTCTAGCCGGCCACCCCGCCGCTGCGAATCCAGGATGGCTCTGACCTGATAGACGGATGGTTGGTCCAGGATCTCTGGAGTAGGAGGTTCATTTCGGCGGGTCCTGGTGTGGAAGGAGAAAAGGATTTAAGGAGGGACACGTGAAAGGTGGGGTGAATTCTGTACTTGGGTGGAAGTTGGAGCTGGTAGGTGACCTCATTAATCTGCCTCTGTATCTTAAACGGACCGATGTATCGGGGACTCAGCTTCTTGCAGGGCAGGTGGAGGCGCAGATCCCGGGTGGACAGCCATAACCTTTCTCCAGGATGGTAGATAGGAGTGGAGGAACGCTGGGGATCTGCAAAAGTCTTCTGCCTCCGCACTGCATGTTGGAGGTGAACGTGAGCTGAGTCCCCCGCTCGGAACCAGTAGTCCACAGCTGGAACCTCCGAAGGCTCTCCTGACCAAGGGAAGAGCGGGGGCTGGTAACGGAGTATGCACTGGAAGGGTGTGAGGCCGGTGGTGTTGTGCCAGAGGGAATTTTGTGCATACTCGGCCCAAGGGAGGAAGCGGCTCCAGCAGTGTTGGTCATCTTGACAGTATGCCCGAAGGTAGCGTCCGAGTTCCTGGATCTTACGCTCAGTCTGGCCATTCGTCTGGGGGTGGTAGCCGGAGGACAAGCTCACAGTGACCCCTAATAACCGGAAGAAGGCTCTCCATACACGGGAAATAAATTGTGATCCAGTAGGCTGTAGGCTGGGAGAAGCATCAGAGAGAGCGCCTCCTATTGGCTCTGGCACAAGAGAAAGGGCATAAGCTGGAAGCCTGGAGGAGAGGGGTAATGACCTGGCAAGTCACTGCTGACCCGCCAACTAGAGGGTGTTGTGGTTAAGGGTCGAAACACCCAGAGAAGGTTGGGGACCACCTGACGACCTCTCTTCCAGGCCAAGGCTTCATCCGTTAGGAATGGGTGTATGTTAGCATCGCAAATGTATTATACAACTGGGCCCCGGTCTGAGACGATGTCCTCAGGAATTCCATAGCTCTTAAAGTCATGAGTGAACAGAATTTCAGCAGTTTCCAGTGCAGTTGGCAATCCTGTGAGAGGAACTAGCTTACAGGCCTTCGAAAAGTGATCTACTGACACAAAGATACAAGTGTTACCGTCAGAGTTAGGCAGGTCTGTCACGAAGTAAATTCCAATGTGTGACCATGGCCGGCGAGGTATGGGTAGGGGCATGAGCTTGCCTACAGGGAGGTGACAAGGAGTCTTGGATTTGGCACAGACTGAGCAACTTCGGATGTAACTGATGACATCACGGGACATACTGGGCCACCAGTACCGAGCTTGGAGCGATAGGGTCCGTTGGCTGCCTGGATGTACAGAGCCCGGTATGTTGTGAACTGAGCCCAGAAGGGACTGTCGTTGGGAGGTGGGAACAAACGTTTTCCCTTCTGGGCCTCCCAGCAGAGTGGGTTCGGTCAAAGTGGTGGCTCTGATGTCCTTGTTGATGTTCCAGTGGATTGGACTAACAATCAGGGCTGGAGGGAGAATCGGCTCGGGTTCGGAAGGTGAATCAGGAGAGTGCAGGCATGAAAGGGCATCAGCTTTACAGCTGCGATTTCCAGGACGGTAAGTTATGGTAAAGTTGAATCGGGTGAAGAACAATGCCCAGCGTGCTTGGCGAGGGTTGAGCCTTTTTGTGTCAAGAAGATATTGGAGTTTCTTATGGTCGGTTATAACAGTAAATGGGTGGTTAGCTCCCTCCAGCCAGTGCCACCACTCTTCCAGGGCAAGCTTGATGACAATACGGCATATCGAGATACTCAGTGGCCGGAAGGGGTGATGAATACCATCTTCCACTCATCGCCTTCCTGGATACGAACAAGGTTCTCGAGGAGTTCCCAGCGTCCAAAACTACAATGTATAGTCGTTGGTGGACAAAGAGCCCTGGCGCACCTGAAGTAGCTGGTCTGATACGGAGAGCGTTCCTGTAGCGGAGGCAAAAACTTCTTTGAAATGGTTAGTGAAAGCTTCATAGGAGTTAATTATGGCACTGTTGGCATTCCATAAATCGCCTTAGCCCACAACAACGGTCGACCAGAGAGGAGGGAAATCAAAAATGCTACCTTCGTGCACTTGGTGGTGAATTTCGACAGTTGCATTTCAATGAAAAGCACAACTTGGAGGAAGCCACCACACTCAGCTGTGTCACCCGCGTAGGAAGCAGAAGCCCGGAGGGTATTGACCAGTTCCTCGAGAACCTCAGCAGGAGTGAGAGGCTGGGGATCCATGGAGGCGAATGTTTCTGGTCCGGTCTTCTGTCACAGATCGAGCAAGAGACAACAGGTAATTGAATACTGAACAGGCAGGTTTATTGACAGGCTTGTGGAAGCAGATTGTGAAGAGCAGTGGCAGGTGAGTATCAAACACTATGACCAGTTCAACAGTTCTTAGCTGTATGCTGATGTGTGGTTTCTTTGCAGGTTCGTAGGAGATCGGAGACCAGGAAAGGAGAACAATGTTGGAGAATCATCAGGAGATCTAGAGATAAGTACACACAGGTAAGTAGTGCACATAGAGTCTGGGTACAGTTCAGGCATGTGAACAGTAGACCAGACGATGAGTGACTGAGTGAAGCATGTTCTTAAAGGTGGCTTGATTGGAGATGGCAGGTGCAGGTGATCAGAATTCAGGTGAGTACGATCTGGTGTGAGTGGTGGCTGATGACTGTGGTGACGGTGGAGGCTGTGACTGCGTGGATTCGCTGACAAATATAGAATAAAATAACACTTGTTTGTATTATTATTATTATTAGTAGTAGTAGTAAAAATAATAACTTCTCTTCTTATTATTATTAAACCCAGAATGGTAATAAAAAGATTTTTTTGAAAAACGTTTTTAGCAAAAATAAGATAGTATAAGACCCAATAACACTAATTCCTTCAACTTTGCAACAACAAAAACTATCTCAAGTTCTCGCAATATGTAAGGACACTGTGTCACTGCTCTTAAATTAATCACAAACTGGTCTGCTTTAAAGCACTCAGTAGATTAGGCATGTCCTACTGCAGCTGGGAACCAATTTAAAGCCTGATTAATTACATGATATACACTAAATCTCTGAAGCACAATTCTGGAACCTGTACGTGCCCCTCGACTTTTAACCCACATGCCTTTACAGAGCTAAGTCATGGATGACACAATGCTTAGAAGGGCATCTTTCTCCAAGCCTTGGAGCCTGTTTATGTAAGCCAGCATAGCCTGGAACATCTACAGGCCCATATCAGTCATTAGATTAATGAGCACATCCCTGGAGATCCTTCATGCAAAACAAAGATGTCACAACAGGGTGTTCTTCACGACGAGATCTGTTCGTCCCCGAGCAGTGACATGGTGTAAGAGCTCCTTATGAACATTTGCTCCTCCATAATGGACAAATCATCTTTTTTCGGTTACGTTATGCCCTGGAATGACCAATGTGCACTACTGACGCAAGAAAGTTGGAGATCTTTTTTCTCAAAAGTAAACAGCTTGAAAGTCAATTATTAAAGCAACCAGCACGATCCGAGTCACCTTGACCACACAGCGTGAGATGTAGGGTTAAAACACCAGCAGAAATTACAGTTTTGGAAGAAAATCAATGATATAGTCTGAGATTGAAACAATCTCCTGTGGACAAGACACCAAACCTCTATTCAATGTAAACAAAAGTCAAGAATGTTTTACTTGCACACCGCAGACGTGTTCAGACTAGTGGACGTCAGAGTCTGACGTTAACTTTCAATTACAGATAGTACGAGGGAAGCAATGCTTAGACCTTCAAAGGTAGCATTACACATCTGGAGGGAGGTTCAATTTAATCTCCAAAGCAAGCTGGAAGCAGCGTCAGGGGTTTAATTAAGAATGAAATTTCATTTCCAAACTTCTCTTGAATGAACGAAGACCAACTCATTATTAAAGGCTGCATATAAACAAGCCAATTACACAGAGAGTGAGGCGTGAAAAACATAATAGCCTATGAAATCATGTTCTAATGCAATTTCAATTTCATACACTTAAAATGGAATGAACATTCGCCTGTCGGACAGAAGATGAAACAATTGTTAGAGGTGTCGATGACATTAAACGTGCATGGGTTTGGGGATGGCACAAGATCGAGAGAAGTCTGGGCGTTTAATGAAGCACTCATTAAAGCATATTCACGCCATGGCACCAGAGTGCCTGGAGGAAGGAAGAATGAGAGAATGAAATGCAGAAATAGGCATGTTAGCAGAAAGAGAGGGAAAAACACAAGATTGATTTTAGCTATCAGAATTTTGCATGTGGTCTATGGAAGAGATGTGTGCAAAATGGAGCACATGGGAAAAGGTTGGCGCTAATTGTCACACTTTTTGTTCCAATGAATATTTATCAGGTTGCATTAATTATTAAACTACACTTGTGTAATTTTGAGAAAAGAAAAATTGAGGATCCTGCACGCTTTTTCAGTCTACATGTGACATGATTGCAATTGATAACAATTGAAAGAATGCACTTTATGTATAATCTTTACATACATTAAACTCTTAGCTAAAAATAAATCTATAGAATATTTTTATAAATACAGTTTAAGAGGAAAAAACATGCAGTTTATTGAACATATGTTGGCCGGTATAGTGGGGCATGTTGTAATACAGTGAGATCCTGCCATTAGCCTATATAATAGAATAGAATAGAATAGAATAGAATAGAATAGAACATAATATAATATAATATAATATAATATAATATAATATAATATAATATAATATAATATAATATAATATAATATAATATAATTACTTAATAATTCAATTATAAATTGTATGGAAAAACTGCAGTTAAAAAAATTGCAGGACCTAACATTAATAAAATATATAATGTATCAAAAATATGATACTGGAAATTAAGTGAACAAAACATTTACACAAACACACACAAAAAAAAAACATTAAGACAGTATAGGTTTACATTTTAAAGTGGACATCTGATGCCCATTTTTCACAAGTTGATATGATTCTTTAGGGTCTTCAAGAAATATCTGCAGAATACTTTAATTAAAAGGTATTTTAATTAAAGTTAAAATTTGTTAAAATTCCTCAATGGTCATGTAAAACAACACCCTTTTTACCTGCCGCATTACCTTCAGAAACAAAACTAATACACTGCCTCCTCAGTGTCTCTCATGTCAGGAGAAAATGAAGACTGTTCACTTTTACATCCATCTACAAAACACTTGCACTGTTTATGAGACGTTGTTGCTGCAGCTGCTTGGAGAAAATGGCGGACAGCATACAACTGGCTGAGGGTGGAAATATGCGAATACGGGACAGCGGTTGTGGGCGGGGCCTGTGCAGTATGATGTCATACTGCTTAGAAAATCAAAACAGCTTGAACAGAAAATCAAAAAATTTTGTATCCGTTTTGTATCCAAATTTTTTGTATCCTTTTAAGACAGTAGGTGTTTAAAAATAACAAACAAACCACACTGCAATAGAAAAGAACAGCTGCAATAGCTTTTGACTCAAAACTGTTACTGAGAGTTACTGAGGTATAGATACTTTTTGACTTTGAGATGACTGTCAAAAAGTGGCTCAGTTTCCCTTAATCGACCGTAGCAGTTGTGACAAGTTGTGTGACAACTAGCCCCGGTCCCCCATATGTTGTGGAATGTGCTTTTCTGTGTGGTTGCATTCAAGAGTGTCCAAGTGTTCTTGGCTCCAGACAAAAGTGTGCGTGAGTGTGTGCCTATAGTCTTCTATAGTTATGGATGTGATTAAGAGGCTCAGCGGAGGGAGCGCTGCTCTCTGATCCTCCCCTGAGCTCCGCTGTCAACCGCTAAAGAGACAGAGGCTCTAAATGAATCCTCTCTTTACACGCCGGTTAAAAGGACTTCAGAGCCACACTACACCCCAGAGAGCAGCCTGTCCAGCTTGCTTCAGCCCGCTACACCCAACGCCTGCCAACCATCTCTGGCTAAAGGCCAAGCATAGCTTTAGCTGAGCTGCGTGAGGATCTGTGTAACAGCAACATTAACCTGGACAAGATTTACGTATCTGCTGGAGGACAACACTTCCTGAATTCCCAGAAATTTCAGCATAAAACCTATATGGTGTCAATCACATTAAACGTCATTGGTTTTTGTGTGTCTATGGTTCTCACTCACTAGCCAATGCGTTCAGCTTGTGCAGATATTTTCCCAAATAAATCTCCACTCAATAACTTCACATACGTACATATATACATAATAAAATAAACTAACAATCAAGCAAGCAAATAAATAAACGTTATTGTAATTATTATTGTTAATAATGAATTTAATGCATTTGTTTATATTATTTAAAAATAATAATTTAACAACATTTATTATTATTATTATTATTATTATTATTAAATGAGGAAAATTAATAAACATATAAATAAGTACCTATTAATGAATGTGTTCAATTGTTTTTATTACATAATTAACTAAATCATAATAACAACTTATTATAATTATTTATTAAATAAACAAAGGTTATTATAAATGTGTATAATTAATTAATTATTTATTTTTTGTTAATAATCAGTAATTTTAATCAATAAATTATCATCATCATCATCATCATAATCATCATCATATTATAATAATTATTATTCAATATTAATAAATACATACATAATTACATATTAATGAATGTGTCAAATTGCTATTATTACATACATTTTAATTATTTAATAAATATATAAATTAATTAATCAATTAATCTTAATTATTAAAAATATATAAATAATTAATAATAGTTTTAATAATACTATTAATATATACTGTATATAAATAATTAATAAATAACAAATATATTAATTAAGAAAGTTGTTTTTGTTAATACTAAATAAGAAAATTATTATTATTATTATTATTATTATTATTATTATTGTTATTATTATTATAACATCATAAGGTGAACGCTATAAATAGTCCTCTGATATCGGCACATACTGCTGTAGGTTTGATGGGTTTCAGTGTGCAGAGAGGCTGATAGGCTGTGGGCCACTCCGTTTCTGACAGCATCACTGCAGGAGAGGTGCTGGAGCCCCCTAGAGACTGACCTGTCTGAGAGAAAAACAGTTTTACTGGCCCCTCTCTATGGGTCAAACTGAGTGCTCTGGAATGCTGGAGAAACTGTGATCCTGCTGTGAATAGAGCACCACAGATACAACCTGATGAAAAGGGCCACAGCGATCACGCGTGTGGGAGTATTTGATTCAGACAATGAGTCACTGCTTGACAGACGTGACCAGGTTATCCATCAAGGTTTATTTACTCAAACAATACAGCAGCTCAGTGGGCTGAGTGGGATTGCATTGTTGACACAGGTCAATGTCAGTTCAACTTCTTCCTCATACAAACACTGTTGACAGGTTTTCAAAGTATACCTCATGGACCAATTAGTTGTACCACAAAGTCAGTATATAAAACTAGCTTTTAGGTCAATAAAGTGTTTTATATTAATGTGAGTATAAAATATATATTTTTGAACTCCTCAAAACGCAGAGAAATGAAAAATCACAGCTTGTAAGTGAAGGTAAATTATTCACTAAAACACTAACTTTGTATGAGCTCTAAAATGTACATATAATAATAATAATAATAATAATAATAATAATAATAATAATAATAATAAATGCATAGGGAAAACAATTAAATACTACTAATAATAAATAAATTGCTATTAAATACGAAAATGCATATTAATTCATTTTAATAACAGTAAATCATTATTATTATTATGTTCTTATTTAATAATAATAATACATTATTATTGTTATCTATTATTTATGATTGTTATATATTAGTTGTTTATTTACAATTAATTATGTATATTTATAATAATAATTATTATTATTATTATTATTGATACTACTACTACTATATAAGCACAGTTATTAACATTAAAATTATGTTTATATTATTCATAACTATATACACACATTTTATGCATAATACATGTACCATTTTAATGTTATCATATGGACTTATGCAAAGATGACTAAGTAATGAATTCTTGAGTTAACTATCTCTTTAATAATAATGTCTTGTGCGCTAAGTTGACAGAAGTCACAATCTGAGCAAGTGACA
Organism: Spinibarbus caldwelli; assembly: GCA_039654775.1. Taxonomy (NCBI): domain Eukaryota; kingdom Metazoa; phylum Chordata; class Actinopteri; order Cypriniformes; family Cyprinidae; genus Spinibarbus; species Spinibarbus caldwelli. Next base: position 14,486,741 of record CM077266.1, on the reverse strand, counting down.
TAACAGAATGTGGGCACGAGAAATGGATGATGATGGCAACTGGTGGTGGAGATCAGAGGACAAAGAGGAATTTGGAACATTTCATTCCTCTCCATCACTAACTTGTCTGAGATCACAGATCTGAAGCAGTGTCAAGCTTCTCAGCGATCAGTCATACTCTTAAAAGTACTGGCTTGATAATGTCACTGTACTATAGAAGAACAGGAAGTAGTGGGCTGGCATCCAGAAGGTCGGGAGTTTGAGCATCGCTGCCAGCATGCTAGTTCTGTGACATCTCATTGAGATGGCCACTGTGTACCGCTAGCGTGCCCTTAAGCAAACAACTTAAACCATTTCTGCTCCAGGAGACAAGCCTTATTCTGCAGCCCGACCTCTCTTTTGGATAGAGACTCAGCATCTTTCACCCAAGACACCACAACATCCTGTCTAAAGAAAACAAATAAACATGAGTTTGTGATGTACTGCATCTTTGCCCTAGATATGAGTTGTTTAGAATCCACTGGTCTGTCAAGCCTTTAAACATTATTCCAACAGAATGCTCATGATTCCAAATAGAATTAAAAATGGGCTTTGCAGAGGAAATAAAACTAGTTGGCCTGTAACTTTATTACAAAGTCCAGCATAATAAACGGTTTTTCATAAATACATAAATACATAAATAGTCAATAATTATTTATATAATGTAAATGAGACAAAAACTGCAACATACAATTTTTATTTATTTATTTATAAATAAATACATACTACATGATTTTTCTTTATAAATAAATAAATATTTATAAAAAAAAAAAGGTAAAGCAAACAGAAACAGTAACATAACATTACTACTAAATGTTTTTAATAAATAAATAAAAATACATCCTTAAAAAAAATTGTGTAAAAAACATCTCATGCACAGTAAGAAATATTTATTTATTTAATATTTTGTACCTTGCTTATATCACACAGTTATTTAGCAACCTGAATTTAACTTCCCTAATTTAATCCACTCAATGTGTTCATGATAATGTGTGGCCTAATGAGACAGTGATCAAAGGAACACATGTGCTGCTTATGTACGACATCTTCACTAAGAAAAAGACTTGAGAAAAGGTCACTTTCACTCATCTTCATGATAACACTAATAGAGATCCTATTAGAGGCGCTGGATTATCATTACTGGGGTTGTGTGCCAGATTTAAAAATAAACGATGGACGTGCAAACAGAGGAAGTGAGCTCTTTTCAAAACAGCCCTGTACACCCTGTGCTAACAAAATACAAGTGAATACATAATGCCATACAGTGAAGATGTGCTAGATAGCCTAAAATGTCACACATGGGTCATTAAAATTAAAATTGCCATGAGGGTCAGTTGGACAGCTTTGTGCATGATGTATTCTATTTGGTACTTAATGATAGAAAATTGCTTATAAATAAATACATACTACATGATTTGACATCATGAATGACATCTCTGAATTCAATAATGTAATGCCATTAACTGAAAATTGAGTGTTTAATCTTATCTTATGTTTAATATATTACTGACACTCTATCCTCCAATTTGATACTGTTAAGTGCTTTGACACAATCTGTATTGTTAAAAGTGCTATATAAATAAAGGTGACTTGACTTGACTTGACTTTACAGTGTATTTATTCATAATCAAAAAAATGTCTAAATGACATATCACATTATGTCGGTAGCAGCAGCCTTGTGGGCAGCGTGTGTATATATAGCTCCGTTGTGCTTTAGGCGTCCTGTCCTGGCTCATGGATCTTTCCCGATCCTGCCCCCCTGTCTCTTTCCCACTTCGCTTGCTGTCTACACTGTCCTATCCTAATAAAAGCAAAAAAAAAAAAAAAAAAACACCAAAAATAAATTACATTATGTTACAGAATCTAAAATGGTTAAATTAAACTTTTACTTTTAGTAACCAAACCAAACAGTAAGCTGTTAAGCTTAGTTTAAATAAACAAGCTAACAGCTTCCCTGACCCCTACGAAAACTAACCATGGTTTTAAAACCAAAAAACCATGGTTTTGCTACACTAACCAAAATTTAATCATGGTATTTGTAGTAAAACTGTGGTAATACAAATGGTAATCAATCCGCCACAAAAATATGGTTACTACACTTTTACTATAATAAAACCATAGTTAATTTTTGTAAGGGACACGCAAAGATACATCACAGAGACGTCTATTTGATCTAAATGTTTTTTTTTTATTTTGAGTATTTGCTCATCTGCAATAGCCTATGTCTCTAAGACATTTCCTATCAGATGTTTATGATTTAGAATGTGTGTAAAACCGCTTTTTCTAAAGGCTGTAGTACACGACACGACTTTTAAAATCTGAACAGAGTCATCATACACTTACTGAATTTGTAATGCTGACTGAGGATCACACACTAGCAGACTTTTAGGCCAATTCACACCGCAAAAACGCCAACAAACATGATATATATGATATATTACAGAAGCTAAAATGGTCAATTAAACATTTTACTTGTTTTTAGCATCTGTTTAGTTAGCTAACAGCTTAGCCTACATCTTGCATATGACATTATAGCATAGGTGAAAATGGTCAAAACAATTCTCTTTTTTGTTTTCGATTAGCTTTTGGTTAGCAAGCTAACAGCTTAGCCAACATATCGCTGTCACATATTTCTGGGGCTAAATATGGTCAAAATATTTCCCTTAGTTTATTTTCATTTAGCCTTCAGTTAGCAAGCTTGGCCTACTAGCTAAGGAACACACAAACAGGTCAATAAAAACTTTTTTGATCAGCTTGAACAAGATATGCACATGTAATGCACACGTTTATGATCAGGCACTGGAAAAGGGAGATATTCTGATAGGATAGGATCTTGCGGGAGTTTTTGAGATGAGAACCACTAGGGTACAAGCACATATCGTAGCATAGCTAAAGATAAGATACAGTCTGGTGAACTCACTGAAACCCATTCTGAAGCCTCATTATAGCGAAACTAAACATAATTTTGTGTATTCGGAGTGATTGTTCCTTTTTGAACATCTGATGAAACTTACATCAGAACTTCATTTGTTTCACTGCTCTTGTCTGGGTGCAATTTCTGTCTGTTTACAAGCTCAAAGACATTCATGTCATTGCTGATAACGACAAACAGGAATATTTTGTGCATGACTGCCTGATTACCTGATTTGCACAATTTTATTCATCAAATTATTCATTAAAATGATGCAGGCTGCATTTATGACATTCAGCCTCACTGAATTTCTCCCCGAGTCTTTGCCTCAGAGACAGACGCGCACACACAAGCACAGTTTTTAGAGGTTATGTATATGGATTACATCAGACACTTACTCAATTTCTGAATCAAATGCTTTGCTCACTGAGTCCTATAATGAAAGAGGATATTTTAGTCCTTTGGCAGAATACAAAGTCTCAAATGTGTGTTCTTTTGACAGGCAAATATTACAGATGACAGCGGATCTTGACCTTCTGAAGTAATTTGACTTGAGGACATCAGATCTTTTATACAGATCTATTCATATTTGTTACTTGGTATCATCCAGCCTGTCTCTCTAAATACTCTATGCCTATTTTAAAGTACACGTCCCCAGTATTCTTTGTCACATTTCCTCATAATTACCAAGATGCTGCTTTGATTTTATATTTTACAGCTTATATCTCCCCACGCTGCTATCAGCTGCCCCATTCATGGATCTTTTAACTTCCCTTATATCCTCTCCAAAAGAATCTAATAGAGACATCAATTCCCTCCCCATTTACAGCACTCACTGCTTCATTATTATTTGATAGTATGTGATTTTGATCTTTTTCTACAAGACCATGATTATGAGCTTCAGACCCCAGAGGCCGTGAGGAATGGAAATGGCACATGCGAATGCATGTGAATATCTGGGTAACAGGTAGTTAGTTCAGAAGTGTGAGACATCTTCCGAGTTTAAATCAAACAAAGCTGAGGTTTCTCTCTTCTGATGGCAATTCTAGCAATTTCTTACTTAAAAATAGGGATGCATGATAATCTGCCAATATTTTTACTTTTTGAAATTAATGTATATACATTGGATTTTTAATTGTGCTCTTTTCCCCTATATTTTTACATTTAGTTTACCCTTGCCATCATCTAACACTCACATCGTTCTTTAAAAACACTTTTAATAAATGTAATCTTTAGCAAATCTCAAAATTAATTGTTTATTCATTCACTGTGTTTTATAATGCTGCAATGCTTAAATTAATTTCAAGCATTTAACACTTTTAACTTTTAGTTTTTAATGTTTCATTTTAATTTATTTAGACAAAATAGTATATCATTTTAATATCAGCCATAACATTAAAGTAATTATCAGCTTATCTACTAGAATTTTTAGATCATTACTCAGTGTTAGGTTTTAATGTTTAATTTTTCATTTATTTAGACAAAATAGTATAGAATTTTAAGATCAGCCATTACATGAAAGTAATTCTTGGCTTATCTTCTCAAATTTTAATACAAATGTATTCCATACTTTCAAGTACCCTGTAATATAATTACTGGTTTTCCCAGACTCATTTTCAGGTTTGTTTTATTTTTTATTTATTCAGACAAAATAGTATATAATTTTAATATTAAAAACTATAACTGTCACAGTCATGTATGTCGTGTCTTGTGTGTTTTCCCCCTCCATGCCCTTATTTGGTCCTTCCTGTTCCTGTCCTCGTCAAGTTTGATTGTTTATGATTTCATTCAGGTGTGTGTGTGTTTAATTATCTTGTGTATTTAGTTCCTGCCTGTTCTGTTAGATTTCGTCTGGTCTACTCGTTACTCCCCGGTGTTCCTGTGTGTCCCAGCCTTGCCTTGTCTTGCCCTGTCTGTTTTGGATTTATTAAAGACTGTATTTTGAGTTCATCCTCGTCACCTCGTTTTCCTCGTGTGTGTACTGTGCACCGTGACAGAAGGCCAGACCTTTACAAAGAGTAAGCGGTGCCCCTTTTTCACCGTTTTATTTTCCGTTGTTGAAAGTCTTTTTGTTTGTCCCTATTTTGTGTTCCCCCACGGAAGTCGCCGCTCGTCCTCCCACTCTAGCCCGCGGATCAGCGTGGGAGTTCGGCGCGAGTGCCGCGAGTCCACTGGCCGCGCCTAAGTCAAGCCGCCGGTCGTGGCTCTGTCCCACCCGCCGGCCACGGCTCACTCAAGCCTCCCGGCCGATCCTCTATCAAGTTCGTCAGTCAAGTCTGTCAGCCGCCACTCACTCAAGCCCGCCGCTGTTCACGGCTCACTCAAAGCAAGCCGCCAGCTGCGGCTCCCTCAAGCCGGTCGTTATGAAGTTTAGCCCGCCGGCTGCTCCGACGTCAAGCCCGCCGGCTAAGGCTCGCTTCAGCGCAAATTCTCGCTCCAGTTCCCCAGTCACAGCCAGGAGTGCCGTTCCCAGCCCTTGACCAGAGTCCAGTGGTTTTTAAAGTCTTCTCGTGTCCACAGGAACATTTTAACTTACCTCGTCTTGTCATGTCCATGGAGACTCGTCTGGGGCAGGCGGCTCCTCGAGTTATGGCCGCGGAGGCCATTCCCTAGGCGTCTGTCCCCCTGTCGATGAGATGGGGTTCCTGAGCAAACCCTGTGAGGACCTCTGACTCCACATCCAGCCCAAGGAGGGCTGTTGTGCTTCCGTCATGCCCAGTAAGGACCTCAAATTCCGAGCCTAGTAAGGTTCCGGCGGAATGGGCGGACCGAGGGGACCGAGGTCACGGCCACGAAGACCACCTGCCATGGCCTCCAGAGCTCCCAGCCCCACCATAGCCTCCAGAGCTCCCAGCCCCGCCATGGCCTCTAGAGCTCCCAGCCCCGCCATGGCCTCCAGAGCTCCCAGCTCCGCCATAGCCTCCAGAGCTCCCAGCCCCACCATAGCCTCCAGAGCTCCCAGCCCCACCATAGCCTCCAGAGCTCCCAGCCCCGCCATAGCCTCCAGAGCTCCCAGCTCCGCCATGGCCTTTTGAGATCCCTGAACCACCGTGGCGCCCGGAACTGTCTGTTCCGTCCTGGAGGCCCCCCATCCTGTCATCCTGTCTGTGTCTGTCCTGAGGGGCCCCCCATAATGTGAATATTATCAGTCAGAATTTTAATATTGGTGCAAGTATTTTGATTACGTAATATCATTGCTAGTTTTATTTTCAGTTATTTAGACAAAGTAGCCTAGAATTTTAATATTGGCCATGACCTGAAAATAATTATTGACCCAAATTTTAATATCAGAGTGTCCCTAATTATGTATCCTGATTATGTAACGTCATTACTAGTATTCTGTGACTCCCAAGCCTGCACCTGAAGTAGGTTGAGATGTCTTTATTTGTTAAACTGAGGATTTACACTCTCCACACTGTAGTTTCCTGTCACGTCTCATTTAAGATGTAAATTAACAGTAAATTCTATAATACCATAAGAAATACCAAAGAAAGAAGTTAAATTGGCCAAGGGACTTTGGCCAATAATGTGTACAAACAATAACACACCTACTGCCTGTAGGGGCTTTAAAATTTCACGTGATCTTGATACGTGTGTGTGTGTATAAACGTCGCCGCAGCTTGTTACATAGATGCATTCTGACAGAAAATCGAGGAAGACATGCTGACTGTCAATACTTAATGTCAACACAACAAAATAAGGTCATAATTATCTGTTGAAGCAGTTTATTATGCTTATAAAGAGTATCGTGACCAAATCCTTCATTCCATCACCAATCTATTCTAAACATAAAAGCATTTCTTCATTAGGTATCTTCTGCTGTTCACTTGGGGGGGAAAAAACTACACTGTGCAGCTTAAGCGAAACCAAGCTGTTGATTCAGTCAGACTAGAACAGAGATGTAAGACGACGAAGATAAACCAGTTCCTGTCTTTCTGGTGGTGTAGCTCACTTCCTGTGCTTCTGCTGCTGCTTATGTTTGACTCTCTTTGTTAAGACTGTTGTTCTCACAGATATGGATTTTTTGATGACAGAGTCAACTTATAAACTTCTTATCTTTTTATGCATGATACGAGGTAAGAGGGACTTGAATTTTTATTTATACCTGCAAAGAAAATGTTTACTAGCTTTATACTGATTGGTACTGCGGTTAGGGGCTCTATAATGCAACCCTCATCTTTTTGTTCTATTAATTTACTCATAAAATGCAGTCAAAATACAGTTTATACATACAGTGATCTGACAAATAATCCTATTATGAGCATGTTTTTTTTTTTTTTTAATTTCTATTACAATGAATGCCAGTCAAAAGCAACAGTGCGATGCTACTGTTCTGATTTCATATTAAGACAAATTCATCTTAAAAATTAATTGTTATAAAAAAAAATCATATCAAGTACTTATCAAGCATGATCTTTTATTATTATTTATTGGAATAAAACAAATCTGTTTCATATATAATATATATAATTCCTATATAATATATAACCTTTGTCTGCCAAATCAAAGTCTTGTGGTCCAATCAAGCAGAAACATCTTGAAATTACCCTCATAACTGTCAATAAATCTCTAAAAATATCAGACAATGTGATCTTTTTCTTACAAGGCAGGTTATCCAGGCTGTAAGATGTCAAGTGGAGCGACACTCCTAAATGTGATGATATTTATGAGTCAATGATAAATGATATTTGCAACAAAAATAAATTTATTAATAAGAAATCATTTTATCTAAAATATTTTGTTAACTATTTTAGCATTTTAAATAAGGATTAGGATATGCACACTCACATGCATTTAAGGTGTAATGAAAATACACAGCATTTACTTGATGGTAAAAAAAAATAAAATAAATCCTTATAATAAATACTTTTTATCTTGAAAAACATTTTTAAATTGTTTTCTAAATTTTATATAATTATTAAGATATGCAAACTCATATATGTTCAAGGTGTAAGGAAAATATATTACTTTTTACTTGATGGTTATCTTTTCTTGACCTATCCAAAAAGGTACATAAAATGGCATATAATTATACTACCGATGATACTGAGATTTCCTAAGGTGAAACCTTGCCAGTAACACATCAATAAAACAATCTGACTATCACTTATGAAACTGGTTTATCAGGAACGTATGGAGTGGTTATATATTATAACACATCCGCAACTGCTGTGGAGAGACAGAACATCAGCTTGCAGTGCATTGTGGGAGAGGAGCATAACATCAAAATTATCCAGCTGGAATGGACTAAACAGCAAAAAGGAAATGAGAAGAATGATATGAAGATTGTAGTGTTTCATCCTGGGTTTCCAATCAAATATTTTCAATCTGGTCATCTTCTGGAGACAGTGACCAGTTCAAAAACTGGGAAGCTACAGGGCTCAATCCTGACTCTGCATAAAGTTACAGTGAATGACGGGGGAAACTACATTTGCGAAATTACTTCTTATCCTAATGGCTCGATTAAAAGAACCACAAAGCTGCAAGTAACAGGTAAACTGCTTACTGTTAACCTACATTCTCACATTCAGTTCACATTTAAAAGCGAATAAGCATAATCTGTCTGCTAATTTCAGAGCCTCCAGCATCAGTGAAGATGCCATATCCATATGAATTCATAAAAGAAGGAGATGAAGTCAAAATAACTTGTTCAGCGAGCCCTCCACCACTTCGTTATAAACTTGGAAGGTCAAAGGTGAGTCAGATGGAAAAAATACACATTTCTATATGCCACAGTTTATACAACTGTTCTGTTGATCTCATTCGTCTCATCAGGACAAGATATTTTTGCTGGAAAGCTCAAACGGAGAGTTCATTTTACCAAACATCACCAGAAACGACAGCGATCTGTACATCTGTTTACCAGAATGGGACTCATTAGTCCGAAATCAGCAAGGTCTCAATGCCACCATGGAACTGACTGTGAATTGTGAGTGTTTGTACTGAGAATATAAATCAGTTGCACCTAAAAAGGTGTTTGAATGATTTTTTTATCATTGTCTGTTGCATAAAAGCTCTTACAAATAAACGAATCCATATGAAATAATTCCTGCTTTTCCAAACAGTTCTTGATGGCATTGAGTGTAACACAAGCAGCCCTTTAAACGTCAGCGCTGGTGAAGATGTGGCACTTTCTTGTATCGCAAAAGCATCACAGTATTTGCAGTATAAGTGGATGAGGGTAAGATTGTGAAATATTAAGAGACTGAAATGAAATATTAAAGCAGTATTGCTTAAAATACTGCATTTGTAGTGCATTAACTGTGTCAGCTTATCTAAAATTACAAACCCATGTGATGATTTTTAGGGTGACACAACACTGTCTCTCTCAGACACTTTGTCTCTGACCTCCGTAACATCTGACCAGTCAGGAACATACAAACTGACAGCTGTCTTTCTGGACAATCAACTGCAGACAGACATGGAGTTTACTATTCATGTTCTCTCAAAGCAAAGCGAAGGTAAGAAAAGGCTTTTTGTAATTGTGATCACATCGCAATTTAAAATTCCGTTGTAAAAAATAAAAAAATAAATAAATAAATAACAGCTTCTTAACAGTGAATAATAAACGTTCAAGTCCCAGTTTGCCCAAAGCAATGCACAAACAGCACAAACAATGAAAAAACTTAAGAATAACACTGAAGCCTTTGGGAATTAATTATACTTTTTGGAACAGAGGTTAATTAATCAATTTCCCTCTTTCGAAGCCTTCTGGGACTTATTGTGAAAGGCTTTTGGGGTGTTTCTGTGAGTGCAGGTTAGGTTTTGCCTGGATTGGTGGAACTAAATGTCCCCATAAGGATAGTAAAACTTAAAATCATCTACACTGTAACAAGACAACGGTCCCCATGAGGAAAATGGCTAAATAAACAGGTTAAATAATCTTAATAAAAATGTAAAAATGCAGAAGGTTTGTGTAATGATTAGATTTAATGGTAGGGAATAAACATTATCATTAGCTCACAAATGTGTGCACTGTAAGAAAAAATAAATAAATCTGTAGAAAAACATTAATGTACTTTTAAATGATCTGCCAGGACATTATCTGTTAAAGAGACAGTCCACCCAAAAAAATTAATTCTGTCATCATTCACTCATCATCATGTCACTCCTAGCCTGTATGACTTTCTTTCTTCTGTGGAACATGAAAGATGATATTGTAAAAAAGTTGCTAACCAAGCAGTTTCTGTTCCCAATGATCTCCTTGCAAGATGTAAGACATTATATGTACAATGGAAGTCAATAGGAACCGAAACTACAGGGTGGATTGACATGAGGGTGAGTAAATGATGATATAGTTTAGAGTTTTTGGTAGACTAACCCTTCAAGTTTACAGACATTTAACCCTAAAAATTTAATATATGGGTAAAACACCTGTGAAAAATCAATACGGAAAGTTGGGTCCTATTTTATCAAATTTTCTTAGAGTGTGTGTGCATCATGTACGGTACTTTTGACACACATTTGGATAAACCCACAGGTTGGTGAGAACTTTCTGTGCCATTTCAGACAGTGAATAGTATCATCGTGCAAACTCACACCACAAACATCCCAATACTGTTTCACTTCCATACAGTTTTTAAAGTCTAGTTTTACTGTAGTCTAATGCAATAATATAATATAATATAATATAATATAATATATTATAATATAATATAATATAATATAATATAATATAATATAATATAATATAATATAATATAATATAATATAATATAATATAATAATTCTTTTTCCAAACCACTTGACCTGTGTAGGTTTGTATTATTATTGTAATATGTATTGCAGTATGTAAATGTAATATTTCTTAATATGCATTCTTTATTTCATTTTCCCTTCCGTAATGATTTCTGCTGAAGGAATGACAACTCCTTCCCCAGTAAGAACCACCAAACATCTGAGCAGCTTTACCTCCAATGGGACCAGCTCATGGAGCGCTGATACCACTGTGTCTACAACAGAATCTGTTCACTTCCTAGCCAGCACAGTGAAAACAAATACCACTCTGACAACCTCACAACCCAAACACACCAGCCATCTCACTCCTCTCACTGGCAGCTCTTCTGCTCCACCTGATGGCAATGCATCTACGTTACATGCAAGCACTGTAAAATCTACAGACAGTTTGAGCACAACTCCAGATCCTGCTACAAGAAGAGAAGGAGCCACCACTGTTATAACACAGAAAAACATCATCCACATTGTTACAACACCAAAAGGTAAAACACACAGAAATTACTCTTCTGAAAGACAACATTAAATCAAATCTTATCATACTCACTTTTTAACACATACTCTCCTGAAATATAATTCCAAAGAAACAATATTATTTGCTCTGCTCCTGAAACAACTTTCCTTTATGCTGACGTCACATATGTCATGCGGTCTGTTGGTCAGTGATTGGCACTTTCAAAAGACTGCTTCAGTTCCTGGGTTAGTTTTATAATGTAGGTTCATTTTTAATTAACGTATTGAATTTTAATACTTGTGTGTGTATAATACAAAAAGAAGAATATTTAATTGATTCTAATTGACCTAGTTTGCCAAGTCCTGCATATTCACAACAAGCTATCAATAAAATAAAGCGAATTTTACAGAACCTTCTTATTTAACGTTATTAAATTATCTGTAGATTACATTTAATAATTACACTTTCATTAAAAAATTGGTTTGTAAAAGATGAGGGGTTTTTTTTTTTTTTTCATTTCACAAGGATTTAACCAGCAGGTGCTGCCAGTCTTTAGTGTTTAGAGGGCTTCGAAACAGTGAATCATTTTGAGAAGCAAAGATTCGAAACAGTGAATCATTTTGCGAAGCAATGATTCAACAGATTCAGAGTTTCAATTCAATTAAAATCAACTTATCTTTCATATTTTGAGCTGTTACTGGAATATTATATTTGAATAACATCACATTGTTTGATTTAAAGTGTGTGATCTATGATTGATATCAGTGTTTTGTTCTCAAACAGACATGCACATGACAGAATAAACAGGATACGAATTTGGGCAAAGCTCTGGGCTAATTATAAAACAACGCCTCTTATTACTGGTTCATTTTTCCATGCATATCTCTTGTTTTTCTTTCAGCATCAAAAAGCTCAACATATATCGCTGTGCCAATTATATTGCTGTTGCTCGTGTTGATTGTGCTTCTATACAGAAGACACCAGAACCAAAAAAAGTGAGACACACCAAAATCAGCAGCACATCCTCGTCCTTTTACATAATCACATCCTACACATTTCCAGTCCATTTATCTACATTTTACTTTTTCTTTTCAGAATGGATATGCCACCTCCATTCAAACCTCCCCCACCACCAGTGAAATACACTTCAGTGAGGAACCATGATGTCCCTATGGCTGATATTCTAGTGTGAATGTATAAAGCACTTGAGAACCCACAAACCGTGGGCCACAAATATGCTGACAGGAAGATTTCTCCCTAAAGGCCTCATCCAAAAATGAATATTGTTTCATCAGTTATATTTCATCAATACTTTGATGCTTTAAAAAGTTTATAAAGACTTTGTAAATGTTATCAATTAGAATCTAGTTGTTTAATTTAAAACGTCTTCTAAAGAGACAGATTTAATTTTAAAGGTTTTATTAACATAAAAATGTTGATCAACACCCATAGACCACATCAAATATGTAAAAAAAGAAAAAAAAAGTGATTTGAAGATAAACGGAAGTCTTGTGGGTTTAGAATTTTCATATTTGGGTGAATTACCTCTTTAAAGTTTTATTTTGTTATATTTTTGGTTAACATGAGATCCTCGTTTTTATGTGTTTTTATGTGATTTTCTCTGTAGTTCTGAATAGGTTGTACATAAAATATGTTACTTTTGTATATAATTTGGATTTGTTCTTTTTTGGTAAGTTGTAAAAAATAATTTTCAAAAATGTGATTGAATTTTGGTTTACAAACATTAAATAAATTACAAATATATTACTTAGAAATAACTGAAATAACGGAACTACTAAAGCCGTGCGTTTCCCTGAAAATAATTGCAAACATTTGAACATTCTCAACTGATCAGATTCAGGCATTCAACGGCTCTGTAGTATGTTATATTATTTCCATGGTTTTGCCACAAAAGTGCTTTTTATTATGTATGGAAAGCACATACTTTTCCTTCTCCCACTCCCCTTCCCTTTAAAATTATAGGGTGCCTGCATGCAGTTTTTCATAAAATAATGGCTAAAATACAATTGTTATTATTTTCTAATCATTATATTATTATATTTATCCTTTAAAACTCTAGTTTTTGTTTTAATAATTAACATTGTTATTACAATAGAAATATTTCTTATTTTGTTTAATATTTTTATTTAGCAATAATAATAACAATAATAATCCTAATAATTATTATTAGTCATATTAATATATACACACAACCTTTTGGGCCAAATCACACAGCCCTATAACAATGCCAATGTCAATGTCACTTTATTTGTAGAGCACAATTAAAACTACACATTGACCCATGTGCTTTACATAACTGCAAATACAAGAAATACATCACACCACAATAAAAAAAAAGAAAAAGAAAAAAAAAAGACTGTTGTCAGTGATGGCAAAATCTTTCTGTCTTTTGACCAACGTAATCAATCTCTCAATATATTTTTCCTCTTTTTGGAAAGTTATAGACATTGTATTGTAGATTATTTTCTGTTGCCATTGGGGAAAATGAGAATACAACAATTATTTTAGTTGTAGTTTAGTTTTGGCGTAGTGAAGTTTATGACCCCGGAATAGTGAAAAGGATCAATCTTTATTAAAAAATCTCTCATGATGTGTTCACCGACGTGAAGGCAGAATAATAACATCCTCCCTTCAGCAACCTGTCACTTACATTGAAGAAATGAAAACAATCCAATCAATTTCCAATGGACAAAATAAAGCCCAGTCCTACATGTTGATCCTGTTTGGAGCATTTGTTTTGGACCCTTTTCTCTCTTAGTTTGGTTTGTTGTTTGTTGTCTCATTGTCCTTATTCCCTTAATTCCCACTTTAACTGATAAATTAGAAATTTAGCTAACTCGCTAACTTATTTAGCTGTCCTCTGACCAATGAGAGGACAATTTTACTTACATGTGACTTGCAACACATTTTAGTACACTTTCAAATATTAGCGTGTAAAAGAGGACAGAAAAGAGAAGTGAATCAAGAAGACAATGCAATAATCAACAATTCTGAAAACACCCGAAAAAGCTATTTCAACACTAAAATCAGAGACGCAAGATATCAACGCAGATTTACAGTCTGAGTCTTAGAGAAAGATATCTACCAGTTTTGTGCAACTTATTGTGAAATTCTTTGATGGCCTTTGTTCTGTTGCAATTTAACCTGAGAACCAAACTGAGGCAAGGTACACTTTTATGACATAATTATATGACATAATTTGGGTTAGTTCAGAAGCGTGAAACATCTGTGAGTTTAGATTTAAAAAATCGGGGGGAAAAAGTCACCCTAAAAAGATGTGATTAAAATACATGTTAAAAGAATTTAACAATTACATAACACAATCCATAAAACAATATATTGATAAAAACAGTCAATGGAATAAAATGGAAATGGAATAAAACAATAAAAACAAATACATAACACAGCCCAAAAAAAAGTCAATAAAATCAATCAAAACAATAGAATCAAATATGAACAATAGTAGAACAGACATCAGATATAGAATTCTAATGTTGACATAACTGAGTACTAAACCATGAATGATCTTGCATGTAAAAGAGAAATTAAAACTAGATAACTTAGACATAAGGATTCTATGATTAACAGTGTCATATTCTTTCTTCAGATCAAGGAACATGGCTCCAACTACACCACCTTTATCTAAAAGAGTTTTAGGTATAATATTTAATTTTTTATTAAGAAAAAAAAAAAAAACGTGGCCACAGCTCGTCACAGATACATTCTGACAGGAAATTAAGACATGCCAACACTTAACCAAAATAAGGTTATAATTACTCTTTATAAGCACAATAAACTGCGTTAACAGATTTAAATCAGTTCATTGTGCTTATAAAAAGTATCAGGACCAACTCCAATCTCTGCTGTTCACTTGGGGAAATAAAACCACATACAGTATACTGCACATTGAAGCAAAAAAACAAGCAACGTCTATTCAGACAGACTAGAATAGAGAAATGGTGGTGTAGCTCACTTCCTGTGCCTCTGCTGTTGCTTGTCAGTCTCTGTTAAGACTGTTGCTCTCACAGATATGGATTTTTTGATGACAGAGCCAGCTTATAAACTTTTTATCTTTTTATGCATGATACAACAAGGTAAGAGGGATTTGATATTTTATTTCTACCAACAAGAAAATGTTCACTAGCTTTTAAACTGATCTGTGCTTTGGTTAGGTAGTCAATGACGTGACACTCAATTTTGTCCTATTATTTTTCACAAAAAAATGCATTCAAAATTCAGAGATATAAAGACTTCAATGCACTCCTACTGTATGATGATCATGTTTTTAATTTCTGTTAAAATTAAAGTTAAATCACAGAATTATACTGTCCTGATTTCATAAAGAGTCAATGCGCATCAGATCAAACAAATTTCAGAAACTTGACACAGTGATGTAATTTAAACTTTCCTCAACCTGTCTTGACCTAAACTATGTCTCTATACATAAAATGACATCAAATTAAACTACAGATGACATTGGACATTTCAGTACTCTGACTATCACTTATGAAATTGATTTATCAGGAATATATGGAATGCTTATACATTACAATACTTATGCAAATGCTGTGGAGGGACAGAACATCAGCCTGCAGTGCATTGTGGGAGAGGAGAATGACATCTCAATTATCCAGCTGGAATGGACTAAACAGCAAAAAGATAATGAGAGGAACGATATGAAGATTGTAGTGTTTCATCCTGGGTTTCCAATCAAATATTTTCAATCTGGTCATCTTCTGGAGACAGTGACCAGTTCAAAAACTGGGAAGCTACAGGGCTCAATCCTGACTCTGCATAAAGTTACAGTGAATGACGGTGGAAACTACATTTGTGAAATTATTTCTTTTCCTAATGGCTCGATTAAAAGAACCACAAAGCTGCAAGTAACAGGTAAACTGCTTACTGTTAAACTACATTCTCACATTCAGTTCACATTTAAAAGCGAATAAGCATAATCTGTCTGCTAATTTCAGAGCCTCCAGCATCAGTGAAGATGCCATATCCATATAAATTCATAAAAGAAGGAGATGAAGTCAAAATAACTTGTTCAGCGAGCCCTCCACCACTCCGTTATAAACTTGGAAGGTCAAAGGTGAGTCAGACGGAAAAAATACACATTTCTATATGCCACAGTTTATACAACTGTTCTGTTGATCTCATTCGTCTCATCAGGACAAGATATTTTTGCTGGAAAGCTCAAACGGAGAGTTCATTTTACCAAACGTCACCAGAAACGACAGCGATCTGTACATCTGTTTACCAGAATGGGACTCATTAGTCCGAAATCAGCAAGGTCTCAATGCCACCATGGAACTGACTGTGAATTGTGAGTGTTTGTACTGAGAATACAAATCAGTTGCACCTAAAAAGGTTTTTGAATATATTTTTTATCATTGTCTGCCGCATTAAATCTCTTACAAATAAACAAATCCATATGAAATAATTCCTGCTTTTCCAAACAGTTCTTGATGGCATTGAGTGTAACACAAGCAGCCCTTTAAACGTCAGCGCTGGTGAAGATGTGGCGCTTTCTTGTATCGCAAAAGCATCACAGTACTTGCAGTATAAGTGGATGAGGGTAAGATTGTGAAATATTAAGAGACTTGCTTTAAATAAACCACTTGTAGTGTAATAACTCTCAGCTTGTCTAAAATTACAAACCCATGCGATGATTTTTAGGGTGACACAACACTGTGTCTCTCAGACACTTTGTCTCTGACCTCCGTAACATCTGACCAGTCAGGAACATACAAACTGACAGCTGTCTTTCTGGACAATCAACTGCAGACAGACATGGAGTTTACTATTCATGTTCTCTCAAAGCAAAGCGAAGGTAAGGCAAAGCTTTTTTGTAATTGTGATCACGTGGCAATTTAAAATTCCTTTGAAAAAAAATAAATAAATAAATAACAGCTTCCTAACTGTGACTAATGAACAATAAAGTCCCAGTTTGCCCAAACCAAAGCACGCACAGCAAAAACAATGGAAAGACATAAAAATGCCACTGCACATTCTAACCAAATGCCATCATGACCACCCTACAACCCAGACACACCAGCCATGCCTCTTTCCTCAGTGACAGTTCTTCTGCTCCACCTGTTGGCATTGTATTTACATTACATGCAAGAACCTCTTATTCAGTTAAACTGTGCACAATTCCAGATCCAGCTACCAGAAGAAAACCAGATACCTCTGTTATAACAAAGAAAAACATCACCACCACTGTTACAACATCAAAAGGTACAACACACACACACTTGTCTAGTTTGTTATCCTTGTGGGGACTCTCCATAGGCGTAATGGTATTTGGTTACACTTTATTTTGATAGTCCACTTTAGACATTGTACTAACTTTATGTAACTTTGTACCTACATGTCAACTAATTCTCATTCATTTGCAACTACATAACTCTCAGAATAGACTGTTACGGTAGGTTTAGGGTTAGTAGAATAAGTTGACATATACTTGCAAAGTTTCTCATAGTCAGTATGTTGTATGTTGTGGACCGATCAAAAATAAAGTGTTAGAAGTTATTAAGCAGACAGTCTATTAATACTCTAATGACTGCTAGTTGACATGTAGTTGCAAAGTTACTACTGTTAGTAGAATGTCTAAAGTGGACTATCGAAATAAAGTGTTACCTGGTATTTATACTTACCCTAAACCTACCCCTCACATGATACTATCTGTATTTTTACATTCTAAAAAATAATCAAATAAAATAAAAAATTAAAAAAACATTCTGTATGATCTGTATTTTGCTTGTTTCCCCATAGGAACCTCAGTTTAGGTCCCCACAGTGACATGAGTCTGTATTGTCTTTTACAAAGCAATTGTCTTCAACAATTGGTTTGTAAAAGATTACTTTTTGTTTCATGTACACTGATTTGACCAGCAGGTGTCGCCAGTTCATAGTGTTTCAAACGCTTCAAATTTGCGAAGCAAATGATTCAATGATTCAGTATAAAAAAGCTTTGTATGGCAAGCCGTTTTGACTTTTATTCCTTCACAGGATATGAATTCTTGATATCAACAATTCAGTTTTTACTAGTTAAAATGTTAATTCTTGATATCAGGAATTAGATTTCTGAATTAAATTGTTAATATCAATAATTAAATTCTTGATATCAAGAATGAAATACTTGATATCAAGAATAGACATTTTTACTAGTAAGAATTGTATTTCTGATATCTGAAATTGGAATTTCAACTAGTAAGAAATTAATTCTTGATATCAACAATTGATTTTGAATGGCAGCTTATGGTGACATTTAACTAATGAAAATACAATTACAGGCATCAACAATTTAATTCTTGATATCAAGAATTAGCATTTTAACTAGTGAAAATTGAATTGTTGATATCAACAATTAACATTGTTACTAGTGGAAATGTATTGCTGATATCAAAAATAGCAATTGTTACTAATAGAAATCTAATTCCTGATATCAAGAATTAGCATTTTAACTAGTAAAAACTGAATTGTTGATATCAAGAATTCATATCCTCTGAAGGAATAAAAGTAAAAACGGCTTGCCATAGAGCTTTGTTCCCCCATGATGATGACTACTTTTGGTGAGATTGTCTTTGGATATCTTTAGGATACATCGAGAATCTCGATACTGGAGATCAGGTTCACCCTACATGCTCTATAGGGGTCCTCAACTCTGGACCACGAGATCCACTTTCCTGTAGAGATTAGCTAAAACCTGGATTAAACACAGCTACCTGCAACTTTATAGTAAATTTGAAGACCTTGATTAGCTTGTTCAGGTGTGTTTGATTAGGGTTGGAGCTGGAAAGTGGATCTCTTATGGTCATATTTTATGCTGATTTTAAACAAATTTAATACACATGATAAAGTCCTCTGATGTGTTTAGCTATAACTTGGGGAGCCTTACCTTAAGATCCACACATATGATGTCATGCTGTTTGATTTAAAGTGTGTGATCTATGATTGATATCAATGTGTTGTTCTCAAACAGACTTGCACATGACAGTATAAACAGGGTATGAATTTGGCCAAGATCTGAGCTAATTATTAAACCAGGCCTATTATTGGTAGACTTTTCCATGCTTATCTCTTGTTTCTCTTTTTTAGCCTCAAAAAGCTCAGCATATATCGCTGTCCCGATTGTGTTGCTGTTGCTCGTGCTGATTGTGCTTCTATAGCTACAGAAGACACCAGAACCAAAAAGAAGTGAGACGCATCCTCTGTCCTTTTACATAATCACATCCTACATGTTTCCTGTCCATTTATATACATTTTACTTTTTCTTTTGAGAATGGATATGCCACCTCCCCCAGTGAAATACACTTCAGTGAGGAACCACGATGTCCCTATGACTGATATTCTAGTGTGAATGTATCATGCCCTTGAGAACTTGTTGACAGGAGGATTTCTCCCTAAAGGCCTCATCCAAAAATGAAAATGGTTTCATGAATTACTCATTCTCATGAAGTTTTGTTCATCTTCAAAACACAAATGAATATATTTTTAATGAAACCTGAGAGATTTCTGTCCTTCCATTGAAAGTCCACGCAACCGATACTTTGATGCTTCAAAAAGTTCATGAAGGCATTGTAAAAGTAACCCATATGAATCACCCAGTTTAATTTAATTTAATTTAATGTTAATTTAAGCTTTAATTCACATATAAACATTGATTAGTACATAAATGATATCAAATATGTTGTAAAATATGTTTGTAATTTTTATTTTAATTTTTTTTTTTTACTTTTTACCATTTTATTTTGATATATTTTTGGGTTAATATAAAATCACCCATATTTTTATGTTTTTATGTGATTTTGAAAGTACTTTTTACTTATTGTCTCTGTATGAATGAATAGCTTGTACATTAATTATTTTGGTAATTTTGCTTAACTGTGCTTTACAGACTTTAAATATATTATCAAATATCTTTGAGAGTTTTACTTAGCACACAAACTACTCCTACATCATAACTATGTAAAAAATTTTTTTTAAAAAATTCCCTGAAATGTGTGAATTTACAAAAAGCAAAAGCGTGTGAGGGTGGGAGGAGGTGGGGTCAATAACAGGGTAAATTCCAGAAATATGAAATATGACTAGGCCTATAAGGTAACTTTAGAGTTTCATAATAATAATTATTATTATCATTAATAATAATAATAATTGTTCAATAGATGAGACACTTATTGCAATATTGGATTTTAAATGCTGATGCTAAGATGCTTTAAAGCCTGCAACACTGACCTCCTGTTGTGGCTGCATGTTATGCTAACAAAGCAAAGGCTATCAGATGATTGTTTCAGGCCCCATAAAACCTCAGTTTACACCTCAGATACTCGAGACAAACCAACTGCCAAAACCACATCAGACAGTGACCAACAGAGACAGTATGTATCCATAACCTTACAGGTCTGCAAATACAAACGCAGGCTCTGGTCACCATTTATTATAACTTGCAATAACTGCACAGCTGGTGGTTGTTTATATGGTGCTTAAAGCAACTTAGGCTGAATTTCTGTTTCTGTTCAGGCTGCTTATACAACATTTCGCATTTTAAAACGCGGTTTATTCCTGAGAACAAGCCTTCATTAAATTTGGGAGAAGATGGAGATGGAAAGCCATTTCTGATTAATGAACAGCGACATACACCTGATAGAGAGTGTGTGTGTTAAGACAGAGAGAAAACAAGAGAAAAAGAGAGAGATGTTTTTTGTACAGTTTTGTGCATTGTGGTTCTCTGCTACAACAGCGACAGGTTTATGCAGAGGGACGTTTCCTGCTCTTGTGGTCGGAAATGGAAAATTCAGAAAAAAAAGGATTGATTGTTTCGGTTGTTAAATCATCTGTATCCTGCACTGTATAATCATGTCTCCAGTGTATTAGTGTACTTCATGATGCATACAGATAATTTACCAATAATGTATGAGAAAAATAATCAATTGTTCAAAATTTTATTCTATATCTTTGCATAACAGAATAAAGTACAGTACGTACTTTACGTTCAGTTATACAAAATACAGAAAGTAGAAAACAGAATCGTGTAGTTCTTCTGTTGAAAAAAAAAGTATAATACTGTATACTATGAATACCATAATAAATTGTAATTATAAGAACATTTGTGTTGATAATACGCTTGTCTTTGACATTTTAGCAATATTTTAGTTGCATATTACATGTATAAATTCAAATGATGATTTGTTTCACAGTAAAATTGCTGTTAAACAAAGTATTTGATCTCATGGATGTAACCAAATATTCAAGATTGGAGCAAAAAAGGCAAAATTTTAAGAATTGGTCATTGAAAAACACATATTCGTCCAATGCTAATCTAAATATTGCAGCACTCTCAGTGTCTATGGTAGTTACGGCCCTGTTTGATTTCTTACTTTTCACCTAATTTTCCAAATATTAGCGTTTGCTCATGAGAAATCAATACAAGATAAAAACCTAAATGCAATATACTTTTTAATAAATAAAATCAAGATAACAAACACAACAGATTTGACGTATTTCACAAAACACAACAAGAAAACTTTTAAATGCAAATTCTTTCAGAAACATTTCACACTTACATTTGAATAAATACAGTAAAAATGAAATGCTTTCGATGTACATCTCAACAACAGTGTGGTTCTTGACACTACACAATGCAGACTCCATGTGTTTCTTGTGATGTGAACGTTTGCAACGAATAAGGTAGCCGCCACATTTCCTGTTTGTAACCGAAAACGTCTAAAGACGATAAAAATAGCAGCAACACTGGTGCACTTCTTGCTGAACATGTTCACGTACAGGTGAATGGTTTTTATCAGAGAAGGCTTTAGTGGACATTTGACCCTATAAAATCATGGGGACAGGTAAGAGGAAAAATACTGTACTTTATCACTTCTGTATGTGAATGTTTTCTATTGATGGTATTGCGAAAACGTGTTTAAATGAAAGCTGTTTTGTTGCCTCAGTTATTCATCATCATGTTAATGGTAGACTGAAACCGCATTTTTCTTTCATACAGTAATTGTATTTTTGCATGTTGTTTTTATGGTTCTCAGTCATTTTTTGTTCTTAAGGCTTAGAATAGTGATGGATTGACACCAAACCCTGATATATTAAACCTTCTTTGAATAATACAGTAAATTATACGAAAATAATCTATACAAAACAATTAGTTAAGTTTATTAACGATATGAAAGATAATAATTATATTGGCAGAAATTCTTTAAATTCTTTCAATGTGATGACGTCTATGGAAACTCAAACAATTTTCTTAATGATTTCTGTTTATACACGATTTGAGATTATATCTGACTACAACAATTTTTATATAAATAAATAAAACGTCAATTTGAAATATTAAAATATTTATTGAAAGTTTTAAAAAAAATGTAAATAAAGAAGAAGAAAATGATCTGTAACAATTTTATGTAAATAATAAAATATTCCATTGAAATATTAAATATTTATTGAAAGTTTTTTTTTTTTTTAAGAGGAAGAATTAAAAAACAATTATAAAATAATGATTGCACAAATTGCCTGTTGTTTTTTCAGTTCAGTCAGGCAAAATAATGGCTACTGTGGAAATGATTATAAAATTTTGTAAATATATCTATAAATATTAGATAAGATGTAATGGGAAGCTAATGCAATATTCATCCAATCATGACCTGTTAATTCTCTCTTTAGGCTGCATAGATCAATATGTTGCTATTGGTCTGACATCGATTGCACTGCTGATATCTGTGTGCTTAAATGTTGTATTCTGTTTATTAAGAAGAAGGGGGAAAAAGTATGCAGGTATGCTTCATACATTTGACTTTTATAGAACATATAAAAAGATGAATTATGACAAATCTACAACAACTTGAGGTCATAGTTATAATTTTTAATTTTTTTTAATCAGCAAATGAAAACATGTTTGAATATGGAGATGAACCATTACGTCAAGATTCACTTCGGTCTTACAGGTAATTATCGGCATATTGTTTGAATTCAGAGGCGGACAAAGTACACAACTTCCTTACTTGAGTGAAAGTACAGATACTACTGGTCAAATACTACTCCACTAAAAGTGAAAGTTGCAAAGACAGATTTTTACTTAAGTAAAAGTACGGAAGTACATGTTTTTAAAAGTACTTAAGTATCAAAAGTAAAAAGTAAATTCATTGTTTTATTGTTGCATTGTTGTGTACTTACAATACTTTATGCTACTAAGGCAACCTACTGAATACACTGATTAGCTTGTATTATCTTTGGAATTAAGACCTTTTATGTTACAAAACCTATTGAAATGGAACAACTGAATTAAGACAATCATCTTTATTTTTTATTTAACACTCCTACAGCTACATTGAACTCATTTTAATACTTGTCTAAAAGTTACAAAGTTCTTTTTCAAAGAGATATTGAAGTCTATATGGTTCATTTTAGGCAAACAAAGCAAACATTGAAAAGAAAATAAATCTTTAGTCTTTTCAGAAAACTGGAACATACTCTCTCAGTATGGCCATGGGTGTGCACGTTGCGCCAAAGAACCATCTTTTTGAATTTTGCCATCAATGGATCAGTGTTCATAAAATGCTCAGAAATCAGTGAACTTCACAACATGTGGCTAGTGTTGGGCATTGTTTGAATTTTATCCATTCCGATAATGATTCTGCTTATTGATTTCAATTCTTATTGATCCCCAGTTTTCATTTAGCCTACTTTCTGATCATTTGTTTGCAAAAAATATATGTATTTATGTGCAGTGTTTTGACAATACAATAATGTTCAGATTTATATAATTCCCTGACCAGTTTTTAGCAGCAGTTTACCAGTAGGCCTAATTTATATATATATATTATATGGTAAAGTGAGGGCAGCCATTTCTGACAGATATATCAGCCTACCATTTGTATTTCCATAGTTTAACTACAGAAATTAAACTATAGTTACAATGAAACTATGGTAAATTTGTGGTTACTGAAGTTTTACTACAAATAGCATAATTATGGTTACTATAGTGAGATAATAGTAAATTTGTGGATACTGGGATTTTACTGCAAATACCATAGTTATGGTTACTATAGTAAAAACATGGTTAATTTTCCAAAGAGCTTTAATGAGTTAACACATGCCTTTTTAGAGCGCTTTTAGCTGTGCAGTAGCGCGGACGTTTACATTAGTTTAGTGGGGAAGGTCCACTAAAAGAAAATCAGCCAAATGTCCATTCAAAGCTAGGCGGAAAACTGCAGGCTTGGAAATACTGTAAGACTTGGCAACACTGGAAGGTCCTGGCAGATTGCAGGCCGGATTTTCGCAGAAAAAAGGGTTCAGTGAATCTGAAAATGCACACACTGTAAAAACTGCTATATATAACGACTTTCTACTTGGGGACCTTTATATAAATGTAGTTGAGTAAAAAGTACGATATTTGTCTTTCAAATGTAGTGAAGTTAAAGTCGCAAGTTTCCAGAAAAAATAATACTTAAGTAAAGTACAGATACTCAAAAAGTGTACTTAAGTACAATACTCAAGTAAATTTACTTCGTTACTGTCCACCTCTGTTTGAATTATATTTTTTTTTTGCTATGTGTATTCTCACAATAAGGGGAAAACATTATGAATCATTTCAATACCTTTGGTTATGTTTTGTGCAGGTTTGAGGATGATGAGATGGAAAGACAGGAAAATCCGATTTATGGAAATATATGTTTAGATGGAGGAGGTATGTCTAGCTCACAAATACAGCAATCCAGTGCATGTCTGCTATCTAGAGCTAATAATTATGCTGTTATGATGGACTTGATATTTATTTAATACCTGTTAATTCTGCACAGGACCTTTTGAAATGTCTCCGGAGGTGTGCTATGAACAAATGTCACATGCAAGCACAGCAAAGCAGGGATTAAAGGTATGGTTTCAACAAATTTCATGGAAATTGCTAAGATCTGGAGCCATTCAATGCACATTACTAATGTAAAATAATGTTTACATTAATATTTACACTACTTATCTACATTAGTAGACGTAAAATATACTGTAAAACAATGAGTTTATCCGTTAACCAATGTTTTTATGAAAAATATTCATCCAAACTGATATTCCTGCCCTTATTTATTTATTCATCCATTTATCCATTTATTTGTTTGTTTGGTTGGTTGGTTGATTCACTGGCTAGCGTTGATAATTTGATGGCCAACCATTAACAAATTACATATTAAACACTGAACAGAATTGAAACCTTTAATATGTGGATTTTAATTTTCAGGTTCTCTTTCTTCTCTTATGCAGCAACTGTTAAATTATATATATTTTAAAGTAAAATCTGCTGGTTGTTGCATGCGTTGGAGTATTTCCAACGCACACAAAATTAGAAAGCGCACCTTCATATATCAATCTGTACTGTGTGACATTTTTCATAATCACTTTAATGGCTTAATGGTTTAAATTTAAGACATTCACAGAGAAGGGCTGCGTGAGAATTCACATTTGATAACTATTTTAAGCACACACGCCTACGCATTTTTCAGAAAATAGATACGTGTGTAGAAGCAGGTCTTTTAATGAACGCAGCTGTGGTCAGGTTTCTCAGACCACTCTACAGCAGTATGTATGTCAAAAGCTACATTGTTATGCCACATTAATAGCTTGCTAGCTGAACATTCAAGTGCATTGATACTTCTGCAAGATATTGCGCCTTTTTTGTTCAGCTAAAGTCACCACCATATCAAAATTGAGATTTTTTTTTAATTGAATATTGCAGTGTTTATTATAAATGATTCATTCGTACACATCATTATTTTTTTAATTCATGCCACTCTCATCATGGACCCTTTTCACAGACTATGACGAAGCATTTCCAAAGTTATTAACATTGTAAATGTAACAAAGTTTTTTTTACATATATTTTCATTTTTTAACTTTAATATACAGTTTAACCATATACTTTGTGTTTCTTACCTTTGCATACATAAAACTAGTTAACGCTGCAGTGTCAGGGTTTCTAATTCAAAGGATGACAGAGTGAAGGCAAATTTGACATCTTTCTCTCTTTTGACCAACAATATTTTTTTCCTCTTTTGGAAAGTCAGAAATGCTGTCGTGGATTTTTGTATTTTTCTATTGGGGCAAATGAGAATACAATAATTATTTTTGTTGTAGTTTTGGTGTAGTGAAGTTTATGACCCCAGAAATGTGAAAAGAGTCAATCTTTAATCAAAATCTCTCATGATATGTTCATCGACGTGAAGGCAGGAAAAATAATATCTTCTCTTCAGTAACCTGTCACTCACATTGTAATGACAAAAATTCAATCCATTTCCAATGGACAAAATCATTTATTCATTTCAGACTTTAACATTTGGTGTTGGATTTTATGCTGTTTTCCCATCTGGCTCATTTGGAGCATTTGTTTTTGAAACTGGCACATTTTCTTTCCTAGTTCGGTTCGTTTAGGCATATATGAACAAAACAATCGGTCCAAGATCACCTGAACGTGGTAGTCTCAGTCCAATTGAAAACAAACTGGTTTGGTTTTGGTGACAAAGAAATCCAATACAACAAACCAAGCTGTAAAAGAATCAATAATGGGAAATGTATTACATAGAATCAGCAAAATCTGATTTCCTGGGTGAGCACATTAGTTATCGCAGCTGAAAACCAAAGAGCACCTATTCATCTTAAAATGTTGTTTAATTGTTCTTCTTCTTTCCATTGATTCCTGGTCTAACTGAGAAATTGTGTATATTCGGGAATAAAAGTGTGTGTAACAACAGCTACAGACATAGCCTTGATGGATGACGCTATAAGGAACATAAACATTTGCACCATGAGAGGACAATTTTACTTACATGCGACGCGCATAAACACATATTTGTATGCTTTGAAATGTTGCCATATGAAAGTGAACTGAACCAAAAAGAAAATGCAACATTGTCATAATTTAGGTCCCTGTTACGGAACACAGTAAATAATCTACAGGTCTAAAAACACCTTTAGTCTATTTCAACACTAAAATCAGAGGTGTAAGATATCATAACGCAGATTTGCAGTCTGAGACTTTAAGAAATCTATACCAGTATTGCGCAACTTATTGTGAAATTGTTTTGATGGCCTTTGTTGTGTTGCAATTTAACCTGAAAGCTAAACTGAGGCAAGGTACACTAAGTTAATGTAACATCATGGTTTTTAGTTTAGTTTTGTTTCGTTTTTCCTTGCATTGGGCATGTTACATCATGAAAATACAGTTTAGTTTTTGTCATTATCTCACAGGTCCAGCAGGGGGACGTGTCCTACGCCTCTTTGGATCTGACTGCCAATAAAAAGCGTAGGAAGAAGAGAAAATACCAAAAACAGGCTCAGAATCACCAGGCCCAGACACATCCTCACCCCGCATCCCAGCAGAACTGTATGGACCAGGATGACGAGGCTAACATCACCCTCCCGTCCCGGAGCAGCAGCCTCATGGTTTCACGTCACAGCATCTACCTCAACAGTCATCAAGTAGCCCTGGAGGCAGAAGAGAGGGAGAGGGAGAGAGAAAGAGAGATGGAAATGGAAATGGAAAGAGATGATAACGCAGAGAGAGAGTTTGAGATGCACAGAAATGTGCATGAAGGCTTTGATCACTCCCTCGGTAGATCAAGACAAAGTCTAGAACAGGACAGTTAACAGTTTGAGAGTTAAAAAACAACAACAAAAAAAAAAACTTTAGCGTCTTAAAAGAAGAAACACAGGATACTGTGGGGTGGTGCTGTCAACAGCTGTGATATTTAAAGCTCATCGCTTAAGTACATATGTCACACCCCAAATCATAATTTCTGTGTGTTCAGAAACATGCAGAGACCAGCTATCTGTTCTGAGGTTGTGTTTAACTGAAACACATCTAAAGGAGTTTACCACTTTAAATGTGCTTTCTTGTTTCTTTTGAAGGTTGGTCTGTTTGTTGTTGTACTTGTAGTAAGAAGAATATATATTTATCTGCTTGTTTTTATGCTATTTTTTTTTTTTTTTTTTTTTTTTTTAGATTTTCAGGATAACATATAAATGTATATTTGTGAAAATAAGGTTGACTGATGATTCAAGTAATTTGATGTAGGCTACCCATGCACAGAAAAATTAGGACAGCTTAATAGCTATTATTCAGAGTTGTTGTAATAGGATTTCTGTGGCTTAGTCTTGATATTAAAGGTCTTGATGACTCTATTTTTGTATCTGTAATTCTTTATTTGAAAGCTTTGAAGAATGTCTGAAGATGCAAAAAAATACCATAAAATTTATCAAATATTTACCATAAAAAAAATCTCACTTAGCTTTGCTAGAAACTGTCAAATGAAAAAATAGTGAGAGAGACTGCAAAAGCTTTTCTTACACTCCTTAACCACTTTTGTTAATAAAAAGAAAAGAAAGAAAGTAAAAAGTCTTAATTTCTCGTACAGAGATGACAGGCAGGATAAATGCAGCATTACTGTAGCGAGGTGAGGACTTTTTACAAATTTCCGTCGCGATTAATCGTGACGTTTTCTCCTGTAGTCACGTGATTGTAAACATGGCCGCGCGCTGTTGAAAGTCATGCGATAGCTCTTGGATATCATTTCTTACTTTCATCTCTTTCAGTTGTAATTTATTTGCAGTTATATAAACGTTTGTTTTGATATATACTGCCAACAATATTGTCATGGACCCAGCCGGACAGCTACGAAATGTACGTATTACAGTAGCGCGTGCAGTCCTTTGCATGCATATATGAATGCGATAAATATTTTATAAAATCATGATTTTATTGTACTGTTTTTGTGATTTAGTTGCGGGACTTCCTCCTTGTTTACAATCGCATGACGGAAATCTGCTTCCAGCGATGCACAAGTAATTTCAACTACAGAAATCTGACAATGGATGAGGTGAGGCAAATATGATTTACTTATTATTTTCATTTATAAAAACGTTTAAAAAATGCTTTACTTGATGTGTTCCTGGGATGTTATTTATAGATTTTCGTTATGTGTGTGTGTAGGGAACATATCAAATAGGAGCAAGCTTTGAAATAAAATATAGGCTCATAAACCAAAAATGCAAATCAAAAATACACTAAGATTGTAATAGTAATATAAATATTTTTGACATAGCAGAGCATAATTATTTGAAATAATTTAACAAAATCATTTGGAAATAAACTAAAGGAGGGTTTACTTTCTTTTCCATCTGCATGTGTAAATGTATTTATTTATTCATTTATGGATGTGGAGGTAGACTTCTGTAATTCTGCAGGTCTTAAAAAGTCTTAATTCTCTCTTCAACTAATTAAGGCCTTAAAAAGTTTGAAATCAGAGCCGAAAGTCTTGAATTCATGAAGTCATGCCATTAAATTTTGCATGCATTGCAAAAAAAATGTCTTCCTCAGTATTTTTGTTTTCCAATACAAATATCCAAACTTACTTGAGATGCAAATGTAAAATGAAGTCTTAAAAAATGGAACAAAATAAAGTTGGTTTTCATTTTGACCGTGACAATGTATGACCGTGTATCTTGATTTAAGAATCTTTAAACATTTGCACGGTGAAACAAGATAAAAACACTGAGGAAGAACATCACTTTTTTGCAGTGTGAAGTACAATGAAAGAGTTGTTTTCCATATTCCAGTGTTTAAAAGCAGAGCTATTAGCCTTATATATATATTATTTATTTATTTATTGTAAAATTAATTAAAAAGTGGTGGCAATCAGTTGGAAGTTGTATTTAATAATTTTCTATAGCGCCTTTAAATGTTACTTCTCAAAGCGCTTTACATAAGCAAATAAAACATCAAAATACACCATATAAAAATACAAAATAAGCAAAATAGAAAGAAACATGCATTCAAAACACTTAAAAAAAATAAGAACATAAAATGAACATAAAAATTCAAGTAAAAGCTATCCTAAATAAATGAGTTTTAAAGAGAGATTTAAAAATATTAAGAAATTTTGCTTGCCTTATTTCAATAGGTAGGGAGTTCCACAGTTTTGGAGCTAGAGAGGAAAAAGCCCTATCACCCATCGATCTTAAACGGGTTGATGAAACGGTTAACAAACCAGTATCAGAAGAACGAAGGTCACGCTTTGGGGTGTATGGAGTTAAAAGCTCTGACAAATATTGGGGTGCCAAACCATGCACAGCCTTGTAAGTAAGCATCAGAATTTTAAAATCAACCCTAAACCTAACAGGACGCCAATTTAAAGACTCCAAGATAGGAGTGATATGATCACTTATCCTAGTTCTAGTTAGGATTCTAGCAACAGAATTCTGCACGACCTGCAATTGTTTAGGGTAGCTTTTGAAACCCCAGCCAACAAAGCATTGCAATAGTCAATTTGAGAGAAAACAAAGGTGTTTATCAATTTCTCAGCAACAGGGAAGACCGCATTGGACGTAATCTGGCAATATTTCTAAGATGAAAGAAAGCTGTTTTAACAGTATTCTGAACATGAGGCGCAAATGTTAGACTAGAATCAAATATCACCCCCAGATTTTTCAGTTTTGGCCGAGATTCCATGATAGAATTATCAACAATTAAAGAAACCGGCAAGTTTCAAGCTGGCAAAACTCTGGAGTGTTGCTCATTCAACTCGTTGTGTGAGTTGTAATACAACTCACATTCACATTAATAGAACATATTAACATAGTGTGTTACCCATCAAATCTGCAGAAACCCTGGTCATTATACATAGATTTACTATGACGGTTATATAATGTTCTCTTTTCTGTGTTTTGTTTGTGTTGTTTTACCAGGAGCAATGTGTTGACAGTTGTGCTGGCAAGTTAATAAGGACCAATCACCGTTTAATGGGCACGTATGTGGAGCTGATGCCTGCGATGGTGCAGAAGCGAATGCAGGAGATGGAGAGCAAAGCTGCAGAAGTAGCAAAAGCTGAAGCTGCAGCACAAGGAGGTGCTTCATCATTAGAAAATCCATCTACTGCCATCACAACCACAACACCAATGCTTGAGAGCCCACAGATACCTTCAGTTTCTAATAATCCATCAGATGTCAAGACAAATGTCTCAGCTTTTGGACAAACACAGTCACTGACAGATGTGCCCACAGTACCAAACAACGCACAAACCTTTACAAATGAGTCTTTAGAAGGACTAGTAGGACTACCATCGCCAGTGATCTCAACATCTTCTAGTGTACCTAAAGTAGATGGAGGTCCCGTCTTGAGTGCAGTAGAAAAACTCAATCTGAAGCCCAGCAGTGTAACAACCACATCAGTTCCTGAAACACGGTCTGAAAGGGGAGCAGGACAGAGCCCCCAAAATCCATCCTGATCTTGAGACATGGCAGAGAAGACGATGTACTGATGGCTAACATGCGTCTTTTAATAAAAGTACATCATGGAAAGATAATTTATTTGACTTCTTTATTTATTATATCTGTATGCGGTATTTTTAGGTTAAGTGGTTTGTGGAATTAAAGAGGTATATGAGTAAAAATGTTATTAGATAACATTTTTATTAAATAATTATTATCCACACTGAAGTTTTTTTTTTTTTTTTTGTGTGTGTTCTTTTTTTATTGTTTTCTTAAAGCTATTCCTATTCAAGCAGTTATCACATTACATAAGTATCATATGATTATATATTTATTTTGGACATATAGATAACTTTGTAATTAACATTTTATTTATTATTACTTGTTACAGAAATCATGCTTATGGTGATATTAATTCAATTAATGAATTTGAATACTAGTGGTTTTTTTAATTTAAAATATTTTTAATTAAAAAAAATGAAATAGTATTTTTTTTTTTTAGAATCTGTAGATGTTATTTATTTATTTATTTTATAAAATTACTGCTGACAAGTGACTAACAATATTTTAAGTGTAGTAACTTGCATTTTATATGTGTAGTAGAGCAGACCTTTATTTTGCTCTAATACTGATGGGAAAAGCAAAGGACCATGCATATTTACTATGTTTGGGATGATTTTTGGTAAATTCATGTATATTATGGAATATTCATTACCCCAGGCACAATTTTTGAAATAGAGAAACCCGTGTCCCGAGGCGCTTGTTTTCCTCGCTGTCCAGCCGGGGGCGCTGCAGTGGCGTGATCAGCGGGGAGTGAGTGTGTGTCCGCCGGCGGGGAGGAGGTCTCAGACTCGGGCGCTAGTAGGGTGTGGACGCTGGAAGAGTGTCGGTCAGGACTGTCCCAGTCATCACCGTTGGTCCACTCCAGCTAAAAGCGGCCATATAAACAGGTAATGGTGATGGTTGTTGTGATCGATTGAGTGTGAGGGAAGCATGAATCGAGTGCTGATCGTGTAAGTTCAGTGATTGTGGGCGTATATGACTGCTAGCAGCATTAGCGCACTAGCTCACAACACTATAAAACTACTGTTGTGTATAGCCATAAATAAAGTGTGGAGTCAAAAAGTAATTTCATTGAGGATGTTTAGGTAAATTATAATTCAAACCGTATGCTTTTTTCTTTTGGTTCACCCATAGTTAAGAGTCTTTAGTCACTCTTTGATTGGAGTGTCTGTTAGCTGCGCGGCTAATGTCACTCTTACTGAGAAAACACACGTACCTGTCTGTCTGTATATCTATCTGTCTGTCTGTATATCTGTCTGTCTGTCTGTATATCTGTCTGTCTGCTGCAAATACCTTTCTGTGTTTCTGAACACCTACTCTATCTATCTATCTATCTAAGTCTGTCTCTCTGTATATCTGTCTATCTATCTATCTAAGTCTGTCTCTCTGTATATCTATCTATCTATCTATCTAAGTCTGTCTCTCTGTATATCTATCTATCTATCTATCTATCTATCTATCTATCTATCTATCTGTCTGTCTGTCTGTATATCTGTCTGTCTGCTGCAAATACCTTTCTGTGTTTCTGAACACCTACTCTATCTATCTATCTATCTATCTATCTATCTAAGTCTGTCTCACTGTATATCTATCTATCTATCTATCTATCTATCTATCTATCTATCTATCTATCTATCTATCTGTCTGTCTGTCTGTCTGTATATCTCTGTCTGCTGCAAATACCTTTCTGTGTTTCTGAACACCTACTCTATCTATCTATCTATCTATCTATCTATCTATCTATCTATCTATCTATCTATCTAAGTCTGTCTCTCTGTATATCTATCTATCTATCTGTCTGTCTGTCTGTCTGTCTGTCTGTATATCTGTCTGTCTGTCTGTATATCTGTCTGTCTGCTGCAAATACCTTTCTGTGTTTCTGAACACCTACTCTATCTATCTATCTATCTATCTATCTATCTATCTATCTATCTATCTAAGTCTGTCTGTCTGTCTGTCTGTCTGTCTGTATATCTGTCTGTCTGTCTGTATATCTGTCTGTCTGCTGCAAATACCTTTCTGTGTTTCTGAACACCTACTCTATCTATCTATCTATCTATCTATCTATCTATCTATCTATCTATCTATCTATCTGTCTATCTATCTATCTATCTATCTGTCTGTCTGTCTGTCTGTCTGTCTCTTGACCTACCTGTCTTGCTTTCTATCAGTCTTCTTGAAAAAATATGAATCTCTTTCTCTTTGAACATACATGTCTATCTGTATATTTGAACATCTATCTATCTATCTATCTATCTATCTATCTATCTATCTATCTATCGAAACATACCTTTCTAACTGTTTGCCTGTTAAATCTGTCCACATGCGTACCTGTCTGTCTCTCATTTTGTGTTTTTCTTTCTGTATATTTTGCTATCTGCTTGTCTGTCGGTTTAAACAAAATCTGACATCTACCTGTCGTCTGTTAAAAAAAATAACTGTCTGTGTGTCTAATTCTTTTCCTCTTTCTCTGAGTATTAACTATCATCTTTACCCGTTAGTGTCTTTGTGATTGAATGCATATTTAACTGAATCGATATCACCCTGCTTTTGTCTCTCATCTAATTTATCTGTCGTTTTCTCTAAGTGAACACATTTGTTTCCCTTTCTAACTGTATTTGTTCTGTTTTTGTACAAAATCTCTCAACACACTGCAGAGTATATTCAATGCATAACAGTTCACATAAGAAATAGCTTCTTAAGTGTATTTTAGATACATTTTCCACATAATAACACAGCCTTTCTTTAATTCTCTAATAAAACAGACAAGTAGTTTTTCATGAGTACAGCAGGTCTTTGCGAAGACCTGTTAACTAAAGGATGAGTTGGAGAGATGTCAGAGTATTAAAGAAACACATTCTGTTGGCAGAGGGTTGTGTTGGACTTCAGGAAGGGAGTGATAAGTGTGTTATAACAGGCAGAGGCTTGTGTGATTATACAGGTATTCATCACCTATCAGCATTTAATGAACAAATATTTGAACCCATTGCTTAAACCTGTGAGGTGAATTAAAGGGATAGTTCACCCAAAAATGAAAATTTGACGTTTATCTGCTTACCCCCAGGGCATCCAAGATGTAGGTGACTTTGTTTCTTCAGTTGAACACAAACGAAGGTTTTTAACTCAAACCGTTGTAGTCTGTCAGTCATATAATGGCAGTCAATGGGCACAGAATCTTTGAGAGAGAAAAAAAAACATGCACAGACAAATTCAAATTAAACCTTGCAGCTCGTGACGATACATTGATGTCCTAAGACACGAAACGATCGGTTTGTGCAAGAAACTGAACAGTATTTATATAATTTTTTACCTCTGATAAACCTCAATGTCCGACTGTCACAACATCCGGCGCGTGACGCGTCAACCTGCTCTGGCACATAGATATATATATACATAGATGCCTCATTAGCGACTGTTTCTATGGGCTGCGATACGTAAGGATCTACTTATATATCTATGTATATATATATATATCTATGTATGTTCCAGAGCCGTTGACGCGTCACACGCCGGATGTTGTGGATGAGCTCAGGAGAGTTGGACATTGCCTGTATCAGAGGTAAAAAATTATATAAATGCTGTTCAGTTTCTCACACAAACCGATCGTTTCGTGTCTTAGGACATCAATGTATCATCACGAGCCGCAAGGTTTAATTTGGATGTGTGTGTGCATGTTTTTTTTTTCTCTCAAAGATTCTGTGCCCATTGACTGGCATTATATGACTGAAAGACTGCAACGGTTTGAGTTAAAAATCTTTGTTTGTGTTCTACTGAAGAAACAAAGTCACCTACATCTTGGATGCCCTGGGGGTAAGCAGATAAACATCACATTTTCATTTTGGGTGAACTATCCCTTTAAAGGAATAGCTCATTCAAAAATTACAACTCTGTCATTTATTCTCTCTCATGTCGTTCTAAACCTGTGCGGCTTGTATATGTATGTTTGTTCTTTTGTGGAGCAAAAAAATGACAAATAAGTGTCCTTTATAAAAAAAAAATAATAATTTTTTTTTTTTTTAGGAATGCTCTTTTGGTATTTAATTTGGTTTCATGTGGTTTTGAAAAACATAATTTAATTTAATGACTCTAAGGAATGTCATGTGGTATTTTCTTTAAAACAGAATACATGTGAATGTACACATTTTAATCTGTACTTTCAAAAAAGATAGGCAAAAAGTTATTGCTATTATATAATGAATTAGTAATATAATTATATAATGAATTAGTAATATAATTTATAATGTCATTTCTTTGGAAATAGTTTTGTAGAAATATTGTTTTTCTTTTCAATAATATAATTTTTAATGAAGTTTTTTCTCTTTATTATAATATCAGGATAGAAGCGGTGTATTGAAGTCATTGTATGCACGAATTGCAATAATGTTTATTTGAATAAATGAATAGATAAGACAGAAATAAATGAGCATCATGTCATTGAACTTTTCATTTCTGGTCAAGTGTTCCCTGAAACTGCTTGTTATTTTTGAGTTTTAGTCATTGTTCCCTAGTGACTTGAACTGTGACAGTGTGTTTTGTGCAAGCAGTGTTCAAAACAGCTCATCTGAGTTTCCTTCTTCTCGTCTCTCTGCAGTGCAGCGCAGACACCAGACACTTGCCCTGTGGCTGTGAAGAGACTGTCCCGTCGCACCCTTCCCGTGGCTGGATGTTCCGTCAGACCCTCGCCTGTCATCTACAGCAGCATCAGACCCCTCTCCCAGGACACTCCTGGTAGGGGACAAACTATTTGGGTTGCGTGAGAGGAGAGAGGGTGCAGAGATGGATGACATCTTCACTCAGTGCCGTGAAGGCAATGCGGTAGCTGTCCGCCTCTGGTTGGACAACACAGAGAATGACCTAAACCAGGGGTGAGTGTGTTTAAATGAGTCATAATATGAATTTAGACAGAGCTGTTATTAGGTAGATTGCCATGGGGTTGTCGAGACTACTTATTTGTTGTTTTGTACAATCTTGGTTTAGCAGTTAGCTTATTTTCTCATTCAGAATGTCTTGTGCAGAAACTGTCCTGTTTGTGAGGATCTTCTGTCAGGACTTGTCCCTTAGTTCACCCCTCACTTTTATCAGTCTTCTAATCCCTGGGCGCAGTGGAGCAGTGACTCTGAAAGACGATGAGGGTAGATTTTATCACTTTTCGTCTGTTGTGGATTTCATTCAGTTATTTGGTTTGTTGTGGCATACACAGATTTTCAGATGGTTTTGAGGTATTAAAGAGATTCAGTATTAAATTATTATTCTTGTATAATTCTACTAGTACTAGTTTGTTTTTATACCAGAAAAAAACAAGATATTTTACCCATACAAAACATGCCACCATATTGCTAAGATGTAAGTGTAATGCTAAGTGTATTTCTTAATTAAAATTATTTTTTAAAATTAACTTTCATAGACGTTTTAAGAAATGTACATATATATATTGAGTATTCACAACTTAAAATAGGATGCTAATGGGTTCAATTCAATGATTGCATTATTGTAGTTGCATCATTGTTAAATATTTAGATATATGGCCACCATATCAGCTATCAACTGATACTAGAGTTTTTTTATTTATTTATTTATCAGAATTGTCAATATTGGATATTTATTTGTGAGTGCCCATTTCCCCTATTTTTACACATCTTACTCTCATTTAAAGTTCATTTTTTAAAATCACTAATAATTTATTAAACTAATACACTTTTAAATTTCATATGAATTTGAGAAAATCTCATATGAATATCCATTTTTCATACTGTACATTATAATAATGAAATGCCTAAATTTACTTGTAGCATTTAAAATTTAGTCTTAAATTCTCATTTTTTTAATTTTAATTTTTAATATATTTAAAATGTTGTTTATTCATTTATTTATTTTAGTAAAATCCAATGGTTGAGATTTTATTTTTTTAATGTTTTATGTGTAATATTTAGACAAAATAGCATAGAATTTTATTATTGATAATTATTATTGACTTTTCCTTTTGGGTTCCTTTTTAATATTGTGCAGCCCTTCTATGAAATTGAATGTTGTTAGCCTAGGTTTAAAGAAGCAAGAACTGAAATATCCCATCTGTTTCTTACAAACTAAACAGAAAACATTCCACACGTTGAAGACCAGAATTCCAGTTCTAGCCCTATATGGTGTAAAGCATACACAGAGTAGATCCATGCACCCTCTTCAAATACCTCTACCTCTGCCAAGCTCCCTCTCACAAACAGCCTTGGCCTGCCTTCCCTCACTAATACATCCCAGAACAGCTGGGAAGCACAAAAGAGAGGAAAACGTCCAGGTAGATCTCCAAGAACATGTAAGGAATCTGATCTGGACCCGTTCTCTTGCTGTCAGCCATGAGAATTATAACCTGAAAGGAACGTTTCAGAGACGAATGGTTGGCCGGTGCCGATTCAGCACAGAATCAGCAGATTACAGGCAACGGCTAGTTTAGATGAAGCGTTGAAGTGTCTGATGTAGATCACTATCTAGGCATTTCCTGTGCTCTTCACGTGGCTGAAGTTGTGACTTTGAAATTATGTGACAAAGGAAATGTTTGACTTACTAGAGAAACTGCCAGTAAGAGGAGGGAAAACGCCAACTCAACTAGAACAAAAGACCAAAAATAAGACAACACACTTCATTTTTATTTATGTTAGCTTTCCCTACTCTAAACAGCAGTTGATCCTCTACAGATCTGCCCTTCAGGCCAGTGTGAGTTGGAGCCCATGTCTAATTTGTGACTCAGAAGAGGGGGAGGAGGGAACGGTCTGGGCTAAAACGAAATGGTTGGGACGAATAGTTTCCATACGATGAGCTCACCAACCAAAGCATGCTGACTTGAGCCATACCAGTCCTCTCTGTCACTTCTCTCTCTCTCTCTCTTTCCCTCCCCACTTACCCGTCTCATAGAGTTTTCCTTTTCCAGAAATAGAAAAACTCAAGCTAAGGGATTCACCTTTCGCTTTTGCCTATTGTGGTTTGCCTAATAAAATGATTTGAAATGGTTGATGAGAAGAGTGGCTGTTTGATTCAGTTCTTCTGAAGGGCCATGAGGAGTTTCAGTATGGCTTGAGATGTCACGACCTTACGTGTTTGTGGGAGGAGACAGGAAATAGCAGACATAAATGGGCGTTGTTTATGCTTCACGTTACAGCATGTCAAGTCAGCAAACTGGACTTTGTCCTATCTTATATTTTATCTTCTTATCTCTAAATGTATATGTTAAACATATGAAAATTATTGAAAATTTGGCCATTATGCCTGAACTTGCTGAACTTGTTTTTGACATTGTTGTTCAAGCCTTGACATTGAAATTAAAATAGGCCGTATTTATTTTCCTTAAGGGATGGTACACTCAAAAATGAAAATTCTGTCATTATTCGCTGACTTTCAATTGTTCCAAACCTGTATGAGTTGGTTTCTTCTGCTGAACAACACAAAAGAAAATAGGCTATTTTGAAGATTTTTGGTAACCAAAAGTCACTGGTAGCTATTGATGTCCATAAAATACTATGGAATCAATGGCTATCAGCAACTGTTTGCTTGTCAACATCCTTCATAATATCTCTTCTATATCTATCTATCTATCTATCTATCTATATCTATATCTATCTATCTATCTATCTATCTATCTATATATATATATATATATATATATATATATATATGAAGAGTTCATTTGCCAGAACAGATACCTCCATTTTTAACAATTTTCAAAAATCATGTTTTTTCATTGTGCATTCCAATTAATCTCAATCAAACTGCAGTTGGGTTATTTTGATTAAGTAAAAATAACTAACAAATACAGCTAACACAATAAAAACATAATAACATATAACATGTATGTATGTATATATATGTATATATCTTTGTGTTATATGCATAAGAAAGAAATTCATTCAGATTTAAAACAACATGAGGCTAAGTAAATTATGACAAAATTATAATTTTTGGGTGAACTATCTTAATGCATGAGTGTTTTTTTTTTTTTTTTTTTTTTAATTTTATTATGCAATGTTTCATTAAAATGTAAAGAAAAAAAAAACTTTTACCACCAGAATGAGCTTCCTGTTCCACTGAAGGAAAAGTAATGTTAAGCGATATCCAAAAAGCTGAAAGTAACTTAAAGCTTGACAGATACACCTATGTTTTACAAGTAAATTCATAGATGTTTTTAAATGACAATAAAATGTTCAAATTGTTGTAAAGTTTGGCTGAAGTTTGGTCTGACATATTTTTATACAATGATAAATTTTACTTGGAGTAGAAAAGAATATAGTGAAGTATTTTTAAGTTAAGGAACTTTATTGTTAGCAGTAAAAGTAAAAGTGTTTCCAAAGACCTTCGATGTGCAATTCTGTACTTTTGTAACATTTTTATTGTATGTTGCTTGTGTGCAGTTTATAATACTATGCGTTACATCATCAAGTTGTTTTGCAGATCGGAAATCCGTATCAGCACCCAAATTTTGCATTTGTGCTTTTCTAGTAGCAAATGCCATTTGAGTTGACTGTAAGTCTGACTCAAAGAGGAACTGACACATTTTTTGGCTTTTTTTTCCCCATTCTTGACGTCTGGACAGAACTCAGAGCGGCTAATGATAGTAGAAGAACAGAAAACTGAAGAAAACTAAATGCTAGGTTACAGCTGTGTTTGTCTCTGTGGCTTTAAAACAGACACTGAAGCTTCTGAAGCTCAGGCCAATCAGAAGCATTTACACTGTTTTGTTTAGAGTGAATTATTTACTACTAAAATACTTCCTGTATTTTAACTTCTTGTTTTTAGCTGCACTATCTAAAAATATAACACTCGTACATCCTTTTTGATGTCTGTTTTGAATCAGAAGGTACCAAAAATATTATTTTACCTTTTCCAGCTACATTTCCTGTCATGTATATGTCAGTCTGGCCCACTTCACTACCTTGTTAAGCTCAGATATGTTTTTAGACTGTGGCGCCTCACTAATGTGCGGTTTATGATCTAATTCAGTACGAGCTTTCACTCAACCAGATTGTTGCTGAAAGGTAGAAACCTGAACTCAGATGTGGAGTCGTACTTTTAAATCATCGCCGAATGCAACCCCAGAACACTTTTTGGCCAGAGGAAGCTCTTAATAACTGCGCTTTTCAACTCTTTGATCGTATAACCGCAGGCTCAAGACGTAATCTTTCAGCTGTGACTCCAGTATCAATGTTTACTTAGTCTGTCTTTGTACGTTTGTAAGTCTGTTAGTGTAAACGTTCCTTTCTCTCTCTTTGCGTGCTGTGTGTGTGTGTGTGCTGGTTAACAGCGCGTGCTTCACGTCCTTACAAGGACAAGAGAAAGAAACTAACTGGATATGAATTGTCCCGAACGCTCACACTCACACAGGCAAAGGGAGGGAGCCGCTAGTGTTGAGAGAGAGAGCGTGGAATATTATTTCCTGTGTTTCCGGCTCTGGTTTCCGCGGTCCGCCCCTCTGCTGCTTCATTTGTGTGCCGGAGCACAGCTGAGTGATGTGATAAGAGTCACCACAGATAGCTCTCCTTTCTTCATTGTCCTGCTTTCTTTTTCATTTTTTCCCCATTTCCTTACTTGCTTTCTTTCTTGTTTATTTCCTTTTGTCTTGCACTGTTTTAGCTTCCATTTTAGCTTCCTTTCTTTCCAACGTTTCTCCCGTTTTTCTGGGTTTCTTCCTTATGCTGTTCCTTCTTTCTTTCCTTGTTTCCCATGTTCTTCCTTTTTTGTTTTTCTTTTCTTTTCTTTGGGAACTTTCTTCCCCATCTTTCTTTCTTGCTTGCTTGCTTTCCCACTTTATCCCTCTTCTTTTTCAGATTATTTTCCAACTTTATTTAGTCTTTCTCAGGTTTCTTCCTGTTACTCTTCCTTTCTTTGCTTTTTATGTATTTGTCCTTTCCTTTCTTTAATTCTTTTCTTTTTCTCTTTCCTCGCCTCCTTTTCTTTCCTCTTTTCTTTCCCACTTCCATTTTTTTCCTGCTAGCTGTCTTTCTTTCACGGTTTTTCCTTTTCTGCGTCCTTTTCTTCCTTTTTTCCAATTTTTTTTCCGTCTTCCTTTTGAGCTTCCTGTCTTTTCCAGTTTCTTCATTTTAAGTTTCTTTTCTTTGCCACTTTCTTTCCTAATTTGTTTGTCGCTTTCCTTTCCTTGCTTGCTTGCTTGCATTCTTTCGTTTTTCCCTTCCTTCCTTCCTTGAAATGTGCAGTTTGGCCAGAAATAAAGAACATTCTGGAATTCCCATTGGGAAGCTCAGGACTCACTGTCTAATTTGATTTCATTTATGTGAGGAGGGGGGACTTCCTGTTTATTTGTCTTAATATTTTGTCAGTTGTTTTTGTCTTTAACCCCTTCAGTTGTGACCAACCCACCATTTGACTCAGAGTGTGTGTGTGTGTGATAGAGTGTGAATGTGTGTGGTCTGGTCTGTTCCGGCAGGACCTTGTGAGTAGTTTCAGCAGCTACCCTAAGTTTAGCGACACTACTGGCCTGATTATTTACCCAGAGACTTCCTACTGTACTGCACAATCCCAATACTTCAACAAACACTTCATTATTGAAAACAAAATCTTACAAGTAATTACTTTGGGGATGAGCACGACCAG
Organism: Spinibarbus caldwelli; assembly: GCA_039654775.1. NCBI lineage: Eukaryota > Metazoa > Chordata > Actinopteri > Cypriniformes > Cyprinidae > Spinibarbus > Spinibarbus caldwelli. Next base: position 14,444,688 of record CM077266.1, on the reverse strand, counting down.
CAGCTGCAGACATTATCTTCATTTATTTATAACACACTCTCAGCAGTTGCATTCAGTGGTTTAATAGTAAAACCCCCATTGGTTCATTCGCATGTGCTCTCAGTAGCAGCACTAATGCACAGGCTCTGATCTGATCACAGTGTTGTTATTGTAACTTTAGGGTCACCGTCGACCTGAAGTACTGTAAGTGCGAGTTTTACTGCAGTTTTGAAAAGGAAATAGGAAGGCCTGAGAACGGATCTCAGACTCAAACAGACGGGGGTAGGGGGATATACATAATCTGGAGGAAAGGGCCAGTTAATGGCTGTTTATATTTAACTGTCTGGAGACAGACAGCTGAGAACGGGATCACTAGCCTGACTGGAGACAGTTTACCATCAACCACTGCGTCAAAAAAAATGTGCCTTGATTTAAAGGAACACTCCACCAAAAAAAAAACAAGCAAGTCATTATTTCCAAACAAGTCTGCACTAAAAAATGCTCATGCCTAAATTTAGGATTAATACAATTGAATTGCATATGAAATTTCCATCTTTTTTGAAGCCAGTCCACCCAAAAACCGAACTTGTCATTGTTTCCAAACATATGCAAATAAAAAAATAAAAATTAAATTAAATTACATTTTAAATTAAATAAAAAAATAATTGAATTTTAATTGAATTTAACCTTGAATTTGTATTTTTTTTAATTATTTTTTTTTTATATGAATACTTTATACTTATTAAAAAAAATTAAGTATTCATGTGATAATTATGACTGACTCTAAATATGCTGGTGTGTTTGTTTGTTGCAGGGATGATCACGGGTTCAGTCCGTTGCACTGGGCGTGCCGTGAGGGTCGTTCAGGTGTCGTGGACATGCTCATCATGAGAGGGGCTCGCATCAATGTCATGAACCGCGGTGATGACACACCCCTGCACTTGGCTGCGAGCCACGGCCACCGTGACATTCTGGCCAAGGTGTGAACAGATCATAGCGGATAAACGCTCACAAACACACACACAACTGCACCTGAACAACCACAGTGACCACAACGGTCACGGAAAGGTGTAAACAAACACACAGCTGCGAACAGCAGTTATAAATACTCTCACACACAAACTTTAAACACTCAAGAAGGAATAAGGAACTGATAATGTCTATTTTATCACTTTTAATTCTGTATAACAGATTTTGAATGGATGTTTTTGTGTTTGCTGTTTTGGATACTAAATTATGTTGTGGTTTGTGTTGTCTAGCTGATCCAGTGTAAAGCAGATACCAATGCGGCAAACGAGCACGGCAACACCCCTCTCCATTACGCCTGCTTCTGGGCCCATGACCTGGTGGCAGAGGTTAGTTTGAAGCGCACTCTGCTGGGAAAAATGAGAAACTCTGGGTTGTGTGAACGCTGTTTTCCTTGCAGTTATAATGAATGGGGACTTTCAAACACCAAACATTATCATAGAAGTGGTTCTCGTGCAGTATATTTTTCTGAAGTCTTCTGAATCCATACGATGGTGCTGTGTGGGGAAAATACATAAATTGATTTTCTTTCTTTTGTACAGCAAAGATATTTTGCCAAATGTCTTTACCGTAAACAAAAGATTGAATTTTGGTCTGTTCCTCACATAAAGCTTTAGTACGTTTTCAGAAGATTTGGAATATAGCGCAGAAATATAGCAGAAGTCTTATTAATCACTTCTGTGTCATTTTTATTTATATCATTTTTGAAGCTCAGTAGTTCCATTTCATTTTTATTGTATCAGTAACTGTATTGTTATAGTTAACTAAGAATAAAACTATTAAAATTGCTTTTGTTAATTCAAATACAGCTGAAATATCAAAATAAAATACAAATATTAGATTAGATTAAAAAAATACATAAAAATTAAGTACTAATGTTACTATAACTGAAAATGAAATGAAATATTAAATAGAAATATAAAAAATGAATAAAAATTACAAATACAAAAAAAATACTAAAACTTAAATGACTAAAATTAAAATGGAAACTTGAAAATATAAAAATAAAAACAAACTAAAAAAAAAAAGTAAAATAGTATATAAATAATAATAAAATATAACACTGATCGAAAAGGACAACCACTATGTTGTCTTTCTTCCTATAACATTTGAGCAGAATTACCTTGAAAATGTTTAAACAATGTCATTTTAATCACACCAAATATGTTATCATTCATATTCTTTCCAGGATCTGATCAATAATGGGGCTCAGGTGAGCATCTGCAACAAGTATGGAGAAACTCCACTGGACAAGGCCAAACCACAGCTTGCTGCAAATCTGAAAGGTAAACTCTCTTCTTTAATAATGTAGCAAATGTGACGTCAGCAGAAGATTTGTTGGAAAGGCTGTTTGGTAACATTGTGAAGCCTCAAAGATCTGTTTCTTTTATATGTTCCCCTGCCTAATAATTCTGTTGTGTTTATGAATCAGAGCTGGCGGAGAAACAGGGACAAAGTCTAACCAAAGTTCCTTTCAAGGACACTTTCTGGAAGGGAACCACTCGAACGCGACCACGTAAGCACCCTCAGAACATCTGATTCTCATTAATGCTTTGGCAAACAAGCATTTTATTGTCATTCAGCGTAACTGTAGATTGCCTTATAAAATTACATGAATTATCCATAACCGAGGTTTGATTGTTGTATATTTTTCCCGTGATGCCTTCAGGTAACGGCACACTAAACAAACATGCTGGCATAGATTATAAGCAGCTCTCCATGCTGGCCAAGATCAGTGAGAACCACTCTGGGGAGGTGAGCTCATTTACCAAACCACAATAGCTACCCATGTCTCAGAGCGTTTATGGAAGCACTGATGTCTCTGCTCTCTCTCTGGCAGCTGTGGCAAGGCCGCTGGCAGGGCACAGAGATTGTGGTCAAGATGCTTCATGTGCGGGATTGGACTACAAGAAAGAGCCGTGACTTTAATGAGGAGTACCCTAAACTAAGGTGATGAACCTCCAGTCCAGTTAGCCCGGAATACAGTTAGCGCAAAAATGTTGTTCCAAATCAGGGTTATTATAGTTAAATAGTTTAGTTTAGTTTAGTTTATTTATTTACCAGAGACCATGCATTTTTAATATGTAATAATATATTAATAATATTTGATAATAATGCAATGATGATAACTCCTTGGCTTCTTAGCTAAAATTTTCACAGCTTGTTTATAAATACTATATAATGGTTTTAACGTGGTTATACTTGTTTGGGACCAACTTGTAGCACTATAGGATAAATGTGGGAGAATTAGTGTATGCATAAAGCGCACAGGTATAGGTGACTGGTGCCTAATATTCCTGAAGATTATCAAACTTTCTCTAGCACTTCCATAATCACACCCAAATATTTAAAATGCTCAACAATATTTATCTCTCTTTTGACTAAAATATCTGGACAACGCTAATCAACTCTCTTAATCGAAAAATACATTCCCACAGTTTTACCTACAATTAAGAGTAAGGAAAGAGTGACACAGCCAATCTGAGACTTTGTTTAATGCAGCAGTAAGTTTGATAGCAGCTTGTTCTTTTGTCTTACATAAGTATAAACAACTGTATCATCTGCATACATCTAAACCTGGACCTCTGGACAAACTGTAGGCAGATCATTAATATATAGACTAAACAAAATTGGTCCAAGAATCGACCCTTGGGGGACTCCAATATTACAGTAAAGAAATGGTGACCATGCATCAATAATTCTTCTACATTGTTTCCTTAAATTTAAGTATGATTCCATCCGAGTTAATGTATTAGTAGAAAAATTTAACTTTGACAATTTAGATAAATCAAGACAGCATCAACAACACCTCTCCTATCAAGACTGGATTTAATTTGTTCAACAAAATAACAATTTGCTGTCTCCGTAGAGTGATGTGCCCTAAATCCAAACCGAACTGAAACTAAAATATAAAATAAAAATTTATTTATTATAAATTTATTATAATTTTATTTATTATTAATTGTATTTCAGCTAGCTGCATAAGAAACATTTCTCATTTTCATTTTAACTTGATGTACAGAAATAACTAAAACTGATATGAAAATACATTAAAATCTATGGACTAATAAAAGTGACTAAAGTTAACTAAAATGTCAATAAAAATGGAAAATATAAAGATGAAAATGAATTCAAAATAGTAATAAAAACTATAATAGTAGTTTTAATTACACTGTAAAAATCTGTGTTAGTGGCCAAATCTGTGTTAGTGGTCTGTTGTTTCTGTCTGTTCATGTGTCCATCTCCACCTCGGTGTTTACCCTGTTGTAGAATCTTCTCCCACCCAAACGTGTTGCCCGTGTTGGGGGCGTGTCAGTCTCCACCCGCCCCTCATCCAATCATAATTACACACTGGATGCCCTATGGCTCCCTCTACAATGTGCTTCACGAGGGAACCAGTAAGTAAAACACACACATTACTGTCTCACACAGACCATTTGGTGTTTGTCAACTTCATTTGAATGTTAATGAATGTTTTATAAAGTTAGAAATATGATTAATTGCTTTTTAAATTCTGGACATGACATAAAAAAGGAAGTCTTTAATTTTTAAATTTAGCTTAAATTTAAGTTAAACCCACTTAATCCTTCTCCTGTATCTTTATTGTTCTCTTGTCCATCTAGACTTTGTTGTGGATCAGACGCAAGCGGTGAAGTTTGCTTTGGATATAGCGTGTGGAATGGCTTTCCTGCACACACTGGAGCCCATGATCCCTCGGCATTATCTCAACAGCAAGAGCGTCATGGTGAGGAACTTAAAGCAGACATTTCCTGTTAATCTTGGTTTCTACAACTTTGGGTTTTTCCAGAGTGTCTATTCCTGTTCTACAAGAGGACATGAAGATGTGTAGTTACAAACCAAGCTGTAGATTCATTTCCACAGAATTTAGATACTCAGGGTTAACCGGTGATTGCAAAATACACTTTCACTGTTTGTTTATTTGCTGTCATGGTATGTGGAACTGACTGAGTGAAACTTGCACTCCATAAATGTAGTCTCAGCAGATAGACCACTGTGAACAGGAACTGTTATAAATGGTCTCAGTTCTCTGTGTTCTCTGTGTGAAGTTTCTGTGCATCCCACCACAAGTGCAGAGTTTCACATTGTGGAGTAATGCAGTGAAAGTACATTCTTTGGTAGTGGATTTCTCCCTGCCTCTTATGGAAAGTCCATATGGAAAGTCAGTAGGTATCAGTTTAAAGCACAAAGCCTCAACCAAACAACTTCTCAAACTACTAATAGCTGTACTGGTCACATTACACACAATCAACTGACTGAGGCAGCAAAAACCCGAGCTTACCCTAACTGACTGTTTCATACTCACGCATCCTAATGAATCTGTTCTCATTGATTCATTGACATCAGATTGATGAAGACATGACGGCCAGGATAAGCATGGCAGATGTGAAGTTCTCCTTCCAGTGTCCTGGCAGGATGTACTCTCCCGCATGGGTGGCACCTGAAGGTACTGTTCCTTTCCTTCACTTACTGAATTTCTAATTTCAAACTTCTCAAGATGATTTTATTTTATCCATTTTATTTGCCTAAGATACGGTCACATTAGCGAAATTTCTACGAATCTTCTCAGGCATCTTCTCTTCTCTCTGTCTTATATCAGTAGTGTAGCAATATATGAATCACAGCTCACACAAAAGTCACATTCAAACCAAGCAGCTTTCTGTTGGGCAGTGCAGCAAATTTGCATGACCAGCATGAACCCATTGTGAAATCTGCATGGGAAAATTCACAATCGCGTGAATTCCCTTTGAAATGACTGTATTTTACCTGCAGAAATTTGCAGAACAGTGGTAGATGTGACCGCACCTTAAACAGGAAATTTTGATTCACTGATATCTTACCTCTTCTCAGCCCTGCAGAAGAAGCCAGAGGAGATTAACCGGCGCTCTGCGGACATGTGGAGTTTTGCAGTGTTGCTCTGGGAGCTTGTCACCAGAGAGGTCCCCTTTGCTGACCTCTCAAACATGGAAATTGGCATGAAGGTGAGATGATTCTATGACTGTGGAAAGCAAGAGCCGAACCAAAATGAAACAAAAATTTAGGGGTGCTTGGGGTAAAAATGCAGCCCAAATAACCAAAATGCCAAAATAAACAAAAATATATTAACCCTCGACCCAAGATGTAAATTAGTTTGTTTCTTCATTAGAACAGACTTGGAGAAATTTAGCATTATGTCACTTGCTCACCAGTGGATCCTCTGCAGTGAATGGGTGCCATCAGAATGAGAGTCCAAACAGCTGATAAAAACATCACAATAATCCTCAAGTAATCCACATGACTTCAGTCCATCAGTAAATGTCTTGTGAAGTGAAAGCTGCATGTTTGTAAGAAACAGAACCATTGAGATGTTTTTCACTTCAAATGAGTTCATAATATTGTTTTCTCCAGTGAAAAGTGGTCTCGTCTGAATCAGGAGAGAAATATGATCAAACGCTATCTACATGCGGAAACAGTCAAAACATTTCTAAACAAAGGTCAACAAATATGTGCATTTTGATGTGAGATGACAACAGGGGGATGGACTGTTTTTACTGGAGGAAGCGTTTTTATTGATTATGGACTATTTTGGCAAGATATTACAAAGAAATGCTTTCATTATGAATTTGTTTGTTTTAAACATGCAGCTTTTCAGCTTGTAAGACATTAATTGATGGACTGGAGTCATGTGGATTACTTGTAGATTATTATGATGTTTTTATCAGCTGTTTGGACTCTTTGGACTCCAAAATCTGTTCGGATAAAGAAACAAACTCATTCCTTTCTTGGAAATATCCATTTCTGACCCTGGCTATTCCTTCTTTCTTCATTAGGTGGCACTAGAGGGACTGCGGCCCACCATCCCGCCGGGCATTTCCCCTCACATTTGCAAGCTAATGAAAATCTGCATGAACGAGGATCCTGCCAAGAGGCCCAAATTCGACATGATCGTACCCATCCTAGAAAAGATGCAGGACAAATGAAACAGCCCTGCTGGACGACCCCGCAAACACTGAGTTCACAGTATTGCCTTAAAATTCACCACTCACCAAAGTGCTCTATGCCACTGTAGCCCTCTTCTAAAGAAAAAAAATGCTTTGTGGAAGCCCTGTCGAACATTTTTAAATGCCACGTTCTCACTATCGCCTGTATTCTTATATGCAATCATTGAATAATCCTTTTCGTGTTCTCGGGAGTGTTTTCAGTACAACATTTCTCTTAAAACCTCTTTTCTACAGCCATTAAACAGGAAGTGGTGGCGGCAATGGTCGTTGGACGCAGTGAATGTACAGTAAAATCAGTTTTCAACTAACCACTCCCACATTTCATGCATCCTTTTGCTTACTCGCTTTTAAAACAACGTCACAGATAATTTCATCAAAACAATTTGCAAATGTGTATGCAACAACCGCTATTAGTATTTAAAGCATCGTGCCATTGTTTTTCACTGTGTTTTCTTTGGATTGTCCCTGATAACAAAAGTCAGATAGGTCAAGTTTGCCTGAGATTTGTTTAAAAAAAAAAACGACAAAAAAAAAAAAAAGTGCAATAATACAATAGCTAATGCCAATTTTATGCCTTAATATCATGATTGTACTGTCCCTCTCATAGCAGGGAGATACATATTATAAAAAAAAAAAACATGTTATGTTAAATTAAGGTACCATATGTTCAAAAGAAGAGCCATTTACATGTCACATCAAATGTGATAACTCTTTTGCCATATGCATCATGGGTTATGTCTTTTATCCTTGCATCAGAAATCAACATATTTTTACTTGATTCATACAAATGCATGATTGCGTCCTCTGTTATGTAACTAACACTCCTGATGCTCCTGTATACTAATTTGCATTGTACATGTTAAGCATGTTATGTCTAAGAGATATCTGAGAGATTTTTATGCTGTATACATATATAAGTGTTTTTTCATGGGCGATACATTAGGCAGCTCATGAGTGCCTTTATTTTTTTGCTTTTCTAAACACTACAGCTATTTACTTCCTTGTTATGCTTTCACTTTGTTCTTCTTCTCAGCTAGCCAGTACGTAATAGGAAACCAAGAGGCGAAAACATGCATACTTGACATGCATACGTGTTTTTTTGTTTTGAAAAGCAAACAGCGATGATAATGGAAAAACAGACTGATTATCTAACTTATGCTCACTGTGTTCTTACCATGTGAGGTTTTTAATGAAACTTTATGTGACTTTATTCTTTATTTTGGAGATTTGGGCTGTTTATAGTTTATTCATGATAACTAAAGTTTACTAAAGGAAAATAAGAACAAATAAAATGTTTTGGCCATGCTAAATGCTTCGATCTGTGTTCATTTATCAGTCAGAAAATAAATGATTGGGTTGTTGACATGAAATAATATCAAGCAGTGACAACAACGTGTTGCGATGTGATATGCTATAAGCTACTTCTAAATAAAAGACTTTTTAAAACATTTTTCTAATTTTTGTATAATTATTCCAACGAGTCATTAATAGCATTTTTTTTTACCTTAAAATTGTATGTTTTTGAATAATAAGATTTTAATGTTTTTTAAAGAATTCTCTTCTGCCTGCATTTATTTAATCCAAAATACAGCAAAACAGTAATATTGTGAATATTTTTACCATTTAAAATAACTGCTTTCTATTTTTATATTATGTAATTTATTCCTGTGACTTCAAAGCTGAATTTTTAGCATCATTACTCCAGTCACACGATCCTTCAGAAATCATTCTAATATTCTGATTTGCTGCTCCAAAAACATTATGTTGAAAACAGGTTTCTTTGATGAATAGAAAGTTAAGAAGAATAGCATTCATCTGAAATAGAAATGTTTTGTAGCATTATAAATGTATTTATCATCACTTTTGGTAAATTTAAACCATCCTTGCTAAATAAATGTATTAATTTCTATAAACACCCACCATTATACAGTGTATAATGTTACAAAAACTTTTTGTTTCAGATAAATCTTTGGATCGTTCCATTCATCAAATAATCTTGATCATCATAATAAAAAAATGTTTCTTGAGCAGCAAATCAGCATATTATTTTTAATGCAAAGTTACAGTCTCTGGACAGTACCACAAAAAAAAAAATCAAACTGAAAACATGCTATAAAATAGAAACTTCTCTATGTATTTTTGAATAATTTAACGGAATAAGCGTCGAATTATTGTACTATATTCTAATATATAAAAGATTATGTGTCACTTCCATGTTTACACAGCGGCAGGCACGTGATGCGTGAGCTGCGGTGTCAGCATGTCACGTGATCAGTCAGCTGACGCTATATAGACAGGTGAGCTCGTCTGGATGCGGTCAGAACAGACAGACAGCTGACGGACTCTTCAAAACACAATTTTTTCTGATTCTTGTTTTATTCATGAATACAGTCCAAGCGTAACACTGCTTATATTCACGGTTTCCTGACCGTCGGCCGAGACTTTATATGTAATGAGAGAGTTTACCGCAGTGTAGCATCCAGCATGAAGCGTCCAGTGTTCGGCTTGTCCACCGTCTGCGCTGTTTTCATAGTCTGGACAGTGTTTTCGGGGCCGTGGGGGTCCTCGCACCCTCTCGAGGGAGGAACAGGTTCGCCCCAGCTGAGGTTCGTGGAGGAGTTTGATCGGTTTAAGCTCGGGTTCAGCTGGCACAACATCTCCTGCGCGGTGTGTAAAGCGATCTTCGCCACGCTTGACATCGCGCTGCTGGTGAGACAGACATTTACTTCATCTGGTTATTGTCTGTTTTAAACTCCCCTGGCTTTCATGTTGATATAAATGTTCGCCTTATTTAGTAGAGTTAAAAGTAAACTTGATACAGTTTCTTTTGCTCAGTATGAGCCTGAGACTAAACTTGTTGAGCAGCCTCCTAAACAGCATTTTATTGGCATCACATGCGCGCGAGCTGACTGTGCACAAAAATGCTGTCATAATAGACTGAGACATAAATGTACATTTAGCAGTAAACTGTTATTTTAAAATATCCATGTTTAAGTATTTATAAAATGAAAATTATGCTTTTTATTCATGTGTGTTTTTATTGCAATATATAGAAACTTTATTATTAGTAGTAGTACTATTCATTTTATGTATATGTTATTCATTTTTTTAGACGTGAACTGTTATTTTAAATAAACACATTAATGTATATAATCTAAGTAGCTATGCTTTTAATTTAATATGTATTTTATTTAAATATTATAATTTATTATTATTATTATTATAATTATTATTATATACCTTTTATATGTCAATATACTAGTTTTCTAGATATTCAATAATTTGTATGTTAAATATATTGATTTTTTGAATTATATAATTTTATATGTAAAATTCTGTATATTCTGTAATTTTGATATACATTTATTTAATTAAATTCTTATATTAGCTTTTTTTATGCTTAAACCTAAATCTTTATTAACAGAGTGACTCAAACATGGAGCGTGTGGCGCATGCTTTAGGAGAAGCCTGTGTTCGACTGCATCTGGCCGAGGCGCAAGTATGCCTAGAAATCACTGAGCTCTTCCGAGATGATTTCATCCGTGCGCTCCAGGAGTCCTTCCTCTGGCCCTCGGAGGCTTGCGCTCTGCTGGTTGGACCTACGTGTGGCCATTTTGATATTTATGACCCCTGGAATGTGTCGCTGCCGCGGGTCCCCAAACCCCCAGTTAAACCGCCCACCCCTCCCAAACCGGGCTCTCCACAGAGCCGAATCCTCTTCCTCACGGATATCCACTGGGACGCGGAGTACGCCGAAGGCAGTCTTGTGGACTGTAAGATGCCACTGTGCTGTCGAAATGACTCTGGAAGGGCCAGTTGGAAGCACACTGGAGCCGGATACTGGGGCACGTATGGCGATTGTGACCTGCCTCTGCGCACAGTGGAGAACCTTCTCCAAAACGTAGCCAAATCTGACCCATGGGATTGGGTTTACTGGACAGGAGACATTCCAGCACACAACGTCTGGTCTCAGACCCGGGCACAACAGCTGAACGAACTCATCACCATCACTAGACTCATACACAAACACCTGGGGCCTAATGTAACTGTTTACCCAGCGGTTGGGAATCACGAGAGCACCCCGGTGAATGGTTTCCCTCCTCCATTTGTACATGGGAATCGGTCGTCCCGTTGGCTTTATGATACCATGGCTGAGGAGTGGGCACCCTGGCTGCCAAAGGAAGCCCTGGAGACGATACGGTAAAGTACTGATGGAAAAGACTTAAGTTATTTTGGCTAAATCTGTCACATTAATTAACATCACATTTTGGAGTATTGTCACTGATAAATACACAATCAAATTCTCCTTCTTCTTTTTCTTCTTCTTGTTAGTTATGTTTTATTTTTTATTCGTAATATAATATAATGATATTATTGTTATTGTTAGTTATTATTTTTATTTAATTGAATTATTTTTATGAATTTTATTTATTATTATTTATTATATATTTGATATCTATCGTATTTGTTGTTGTTAATAATGATAATAAAAATAATAATAATAAAATCGTCAGTTATGTATTTACTTACTCATTTACTTACTACATATGTGGAAATTTTGATATTATTACCCCCTGGAATGTATCTTAATAATAATAATAATAATAATATTATTATTATTATTATTATTATTATTATTATTATTATTATTATTATTAAATAATTTATTTACTTACTTATTTACTTAATCCATGTGGAAAGTTTGATATTTTTGCACCCTTGGAATGTATCTTAATAATAATAATAAAAAAAAAATTTATTTACTTACTTGCTAAATAAGTGGCAATTTTGATATTTTTGCCCCCTGGAATGTATCTAATTTTTAAATTATTATTATTGTTGTTGCTGTTGTTTTTGATGTAACCATTTAATAATTTTTTATTTATGTTTGTTTATATTATTATTATTATTATTATTATTATTAATTTATTTATTTATTTATTTATTTTTTTGTAATATAATATCATGTGGCTATTTAGATATTTATGTCCTCTTTAACATTTTGTTGTGGTGGTGGTGGTTTTACTACTATATAATTTATTTATTATTTTATTATTATTCCTATTATTATTATTATTATTATTATTATTATTATTATTATTATCGTCAACATAAACTTTATTTATTTATGTGTAATGTGTTGTCTTCTCTAGGCGTGGAGGGTTTTACACAGTTGAAGTTGAGCGTGGTTTGAGGGTGGTGTCCTTGAACATGAACTTCTGCGCACGAGAGAACTACTGGCTGATGGTGAACTCCACAGACCCGGCGGGTCAGCTCCAGTGGCTCATTAATATACTACAAGAGTCAGAGAACAAGGGAGAGAAGGTACTAGTTTACAAACATCTGAAAACCTCTTATTTTGTATTAAGAACATAAGAAAACAAACAATGATGTTGAAGCCGTTGAATTTTGCTGTTGCACGTTTGTTTGTATTTGGACATTATACATTAGATGCCAATGATCCTTCTACTACTAAATGTTACTCAAATTATTTTGTAAGAGGGTCCACAATTCTTTTATTTTTCTGAAAGCAAAACCAAATATCTTTGTTTATCTTGAAAATCTTGAATTTTTGTTGTTTGCGGTTTTGTTTTGTTTTTTGTTCTGTTTAGTATTTAAATTTTTTTAATAACCAGATCTAACCAAAGGTCTGTTTCCGCTGGTCTCTCTCAGGTCCACATCATCGGTCACATCCCCCCGGGACTCTGCTTGAGAAGTTGGAGTTGGAATTACTATCATATAGTGAACAGGTCAGTCACTTTTCTGTGAACACTCTGTATGGGCCGTCCTGCCGTACACAAGAGTTCACTTTCATCCGTTGTAACCCGTGGCTGAATCAACACAACTGCGTGACTGCAGCCTAAAGGCTTATAACAGCTACACAGTGTCTTTTATGATCACAGTGTCATACTGTTGTAAAAATGGGTCATGTTGGGTTTTGAGATAATTGTATTTGCCATTTGCCATATGTACTGTAATGCAGTGGTTAATGGTTCACTTTAGCAAGCAGTCTGGTTCCTTCCTCTATAATTCTCTTTCATTTTACAGATATGAAAGCACCATAACTGGTCAGTTTTTTGGACACACGCATGTCGATGAGTTTCAGATGTTCTATGATGAAGATACACTGACCCGTCCACTAAGTGTGGCTTTCATCGCCCCAAGTGTGACCACTTATGTTAACCTGAACCCAGGTACTCACTGTACCATATTAGTTGATAGATATTGTATTTTATTTTTTAATTTCATTCAAAATTACCAAATTTTATTTTAGTCTCTCCCCCGGAGGCAGTGTGTAAACATGATTGACACAACGTGAGGTCGTATTTATTTTTTAAAGTGTGAAAATTTCGAATGAGAATTTCAGACTCAGTGTGCAAAGACTTTTAATGTTATAAAGTTTCAATTAAATGCTGTTATTTATTCATAAAATAATCATTAATTGTATAGTGCTTTCTACAAAATATTTTTTTTAAATCATTTTATTACTATGTAGTTATTATTATTTTTTTTTATTATTTTAGCATTGTTTTGTTGTTACATTTTATTTTAGTGTTTAATTTTATTTATTTTTTGTTTTAGCATATAGTTTTTATTTTAGCATTTAGTTATTCACACAAAATCGTGGCTTATTGCTATAACATGTTTTTTTTTTTATGGTCAGGATATCGCGTATATTACATGGATGGAAACTACCCAGGCAGCAGTCGCATGGTTTTGGATCACGAGACTTTTATTCTTAACCTAACTCTGGCCAACAACCAGCCCTCAAAACCTGATCCCAACCCATCCTGGACCTTACTGTACCGCGCGTCTGAGGCCTACGGTTTGTCCACACTCTTCCCATCAGACATGGACGCTTTGATCAAAGTCATGAAGAATGATGACCGTGTCTTCCAGCGCTTCTGGTACCTCTTTCATAAAGGCCATGTCTCAAAACCCTGCACAGACACATGCAAGACGTCACTAATCTGCCTTCTGCACAGCGGACGATACGACCTTCTAACACAGTGTGACGTCATACACGGAGATAAACACTCTGTTAGGAAGACAATGTGTTGAGAAAATATAAAACTAGAGTTCTAATGGGTTTAATACCACACCGATGTCACAGACACTTTCATTGAACTTCTTTTTGTAGCATTTGTTACGTTTGTACTTGAGATCATCAAAAGCTGATTTGCTATAGACATTGTTGGTATTAAAAGCTTTAAGGTATCTGGTTAAGATAGGGTTAAAAATCAACAGTTCTTGTAAAGATGTGGCCTTTAGAGCAGAGAAGTGAAATATTACTGGTTGAAAGTGGAACAGGTGGTGACTTCACTGAATCATGTGGTGTCTTAGCACCTCATAAAACCACAACTGCTCAAACGTCTCAGTCCTCATTCTCACTCGTGGTTCAGTGTGATTTGCGTCACTCTTGATCGGATTGTGGTCTGTCACTTTAGAAGTGTTTTGTGTTATCACTTCCTGCATTGACCTGTAGTTTGCACACTGGAGCCTGTTGAAGGCTTGTTGTAAAAGAAAATGGTTTGATTCAACCATGAGTCCTTAAACTTGTTTTAATTGTTAATGTAAAGATGAAGAGATTATGATCATGTGATTGTTTCTCTGTTTGAACTATAAATGATTTTGCAATTCCGGTGGGATTTTATGAATGTTGAAATGGAATGTCTAAAGGTCTTCTTGATCAATAATTATTTTGCAAGGTGATTTGTTTATAGATTTAAGCCTTGTGCAATACAGTTCAAAAGTTTGGGTTCACTATGTTGTTGGAAAAAGTCAATTTTATTGAGCATCTATGCATTAAATGAATCAAAAGTGACATGTTAATTATTTCTGTTCCAAATCAATGCTATTCCTTTGAACTTTAATAAAATAATTCTGAGGAAAAAATTTATTGCAGAGTCCACAAAATTGAGTACAACTGTTTTCAATTAAAAAAAAGAGAAATAAATGATAAAAATGAGAATTTTTTAGGTACCAAATCATATCAGAATGCTTTCTGAAGGATCACGTGGCACTGAAGACTGGAGTAATGATGCTGAAAATTCTGCTTTCATCACAGGAATAAATTACATTTTATAATATATTCAAATAGAAAAGTTTTGTAATTATTTAATATTGCTTTTTTTACTGTATTTTTGATCAAATAAATACAGCATTGGTGAGCATGAGATGTCTTTCGAAAAAAATCTAAAAATGCATTAAAAAAAAAAAATCCAAATCTTTTAAATGGTAAGTGTTGCGTATATTTAACCGTCTCCTCCTTTTGAATTAATTGAACCCAACTGCAAGAAATGGCATTCAATTTACAAATACAGAATAGACCTCTGTTACTGTTTTATCAAATATAAATATTATAAAGAATTCAAAACAAACCAGAAAGGACTCTTTTCTATTTAAATATTGAGGATAAGAGCAACATTCTAGGAACAAGTTAGCTGAAAATACATGTATTCTGTGAAACCTATGAAGCAGTGGTTCCCAACCACGTTCCTGGAGGCCCCCCAACACTGCACATTTTGCATCTCTCCTTTGTCTGACACACCCATTTCAGGTCTTGGAGTCTCTACTAATGAGCTGATGATCTGAATCAGGTGTGTTTGATTAAGGAGACATGGAAAACATGCAGTGTTGGGGGGCCTCCAGGATCGTGGTTAAGAACCACTGCTATAAAGCATCCCGCTCATGTCAAATGTGACACAGTGCAGGACAGAACCACTAGGAGTCAGTAGATCATGCCTGATGACAGACAGTATGTACTCAAGAAATATTTAAACATATTTTTCATGGAAGCAGGTGTTTGATATGTAAAAACTTTTTTGAATCATTTCTTTCACAGAATAATTTTAACTGCTGCCAAAGATAAACAGAACCACAGTACAAGAACAAAAACAAAAGAATTTCTAATATTTTTTTTCACACAATGAAATGAAAACACTTTTTGCACATTCAAATCTTATATATTTGTAGGTTTATGTGGAGTGTTTACATTGGCTTCAGTTTGCAGCTTAGCGTAAGTATACCTCAAGAGATATATCTACTTATACAAAAGGACTAAAATAGTAAACAATATCCACTATCTGAGAATTTTCTTCTCAAGGGTCTGTGAAATACAACGTCACTCCAAAGTCCTCCTTATAGATGTCCCAGGTCTTTGATTTGTGTGGATTGTCCAGCTCCTCCCTCGAGAGATACAAGCTACAAATCAAACAACAACACAAAGATTTCAGCTCTTAGAAGAGAAAAAAAAAAATAAAAATAAATAAATAAATAAATAAATAATTCCAAAACTACTGACAAAAAAAAAAAAAAAAAAACCCACCTGTTGTTCTCAACAAAAGAGGTGTTAAACCAGAAATAGAAAGGACAGTCCTCATAACCCTTTGGCAAACCCTGGAGAGAGAGAAAAAAGGAAGTTCAAGCAACAGCGAACCTCATTTAAACATTCTTCATCAATTAAATACTAAAATAGTGGAGACTTACAGCACTGGACTCAAACATGACCTTCACATCTCCAGTCACAACAGGCCCTTCCTGTAAACTGATGACCACCGCATTGTTACCGGTGTCAGGAAACACCTGAGAAAGAAAAAAAAAAAAAAAAAAAAACATGACAGAACGATCAGAATGACGTGGAATGTAGCAACATAGTAATGTGTTAATGGTACGCTAGTGGTAAAGTTACTAGCTTTGCCCTTATTATACAGAACATAGAGAAACGTGTTAAACATGACAATCACGTCTAGCTTTAGACACGTACCGCACAGTTCTGCTGTTTGGCACAAACACACTGGAAGACGAGCTCCCGCTTCACTATGATCGTCACCTTCAGGTCGCTCCCGTTGCCCTTCCCTACACCTGAACAACAACCACAGCCACGGGAAAATTACACTGCTCCTGTACAATCTACCACAGTTTTTCCTTGGTTTACTAAGAGTGAAAATTTATTACTAAATATTAAGTTGCATGAAAATATATTTTAATATTAAATATATAATTCAATATGAATATATGCAACTCATTATTTCACATTCAATATATGTTTAAATTTAAAATACATATATAATTTCATATTCAATACACTGTAAATGAATTATATATATTAACTATATTATTATTATTTTTATTATTTTATTTTAATCATATAAAATTCATACATTATTCAATATGAATATAAAATAAATATGCATGGATATATTACATGTATTTCAAATGTACTGTATATGAACTATATATATATATATATATTACTATATATTGCTGTTCTATATGTGACCCTGGACCACAAAACCAGTCACATAAGTATTTTTTTTTTTTAATGTTTTTTGAAATTTTGATCTGACTGAAAATTCATTTGAAAGCTGAATAAATAAGTTTTCCATTGATGTATGGTGTGTTAGGATAGGACGATATTTGGTTGAGATACAACTATTTGAAAATCTGGAATCTGAGGGTCCAAAAAAAAACAAAAACAAAAAAAAAAAACTAAATATTGAGAAAATCGCCTTTTAAGTTCTTAGCAATGCATTTACTAATCAAAAATTAAGTTTTGATATATTTACCGTAGGAAATGTACAAAATATATTCATGGAACATCATCTTACTTAATATCCTACTGATTTTTGGCATTAACACAAAAAAAAAAAAATAATAATAATAATAATTCGATAATTTTGACCCATACAATGTTTTGTTGGCTATTGCTATAAATATACCCGTGCTACTTATGACTGGTTTTGTGGTCCAGTCATATTACTTTTTTGATATTCAACATCTAAATATTTTATTTCACATATTTCTCATGTATATATTAATAAGTTTTATAAGTAATATATTCATAATAATCGTATTTATAATAATTGACTACAGGCTGGGTCTTACCTGCGATGGAGTGGATTCGAATGCTCTTTATTTTCAGGCTCTTCTGAGGTGGTAGCTGACGGTTGTACTGGTTCTTCATGATCTCATAATAACCGACGTACCTACTCTGCAAGCGCAAAACAAACAGAAAATTTATCAATAAAAAAAAGCCTATATGCATTCACTGGTTACTGATGACTTCCAATCCGGTATCGCACACACCTGTGAGGGAGTTTCAACACCCTGGAACTTCGAACTCATACTTTTATCAGTCCGTCTCTCCCCAAAATAGTCCAAACTCTCCTGTAAGATGGTTTAAAGAAAAATGTAACTCATTCTTAGATGAGAAAGGCTCTAAATGTAAACATGGATGAGCAGACTATACCTGCGCACTCTCAAACTGATCGCTGTCGATGAGCCACGTGCACACCAAAGTCCCAGTCCGCCCTATTAAAAAAATAAATAAAAAAAACCCAACTATTACACACTTCAGACAGCCTGTATTCACAAACAACACTGAATACCACCAAACAACAGACCTTTTCCTCCTTTGCAATGGATGGCGATCACATTTCTGGAGTCTGCCGCCATCCACTCTCTAACACAGGCTGTGTACCACAGCATATCTCTGACAGCATTAATAACAAACAGAGCTCCAATCAAGCCTCAAACCTTGCTAAAAATTCATATTTTGATGTTCAGTTGAGGTGACAGCACACTTACTCAAGCGACGGCACGTTATGGTCATCTATCATAACACGCTCCACTCTATAGTGAAAGAACTTTGGATCGTAACCCTTCTCACCTGAAACAAGATGTCGGATTAGCCACCTTCTTTATTCCTTTTAGAAATTATCTGTACGAGCAATTAAGGTAAAATGATCCGAAATAATCCGTCTACTTACTACAGAGGTTAAACACCTTGTAGTGATCCAGATGTTTGGTGTCCAGGAATCTAGCGACCTCCTGAAATGTGTCATTTATGTATTCATCATACAATTGTTGCAATGTTTTCTGAACGATTAAAATATGTAAACTACTACTATGTATCTTACTCTGATTGGGTTCCTATAGAGCGCCTGCTTCCCAGAAGATGGAAAAGACATAGCAATGACTCTTTCTGAGGAGACAGAAGACCAATGATGAATCCCTTTGGTTTGCAAATTAATTCATTTTGATGTTGTTTATAATGTTTTAAAGGAATTTAAAATGATGCATCTGAAGCAGAATGAAAGAGAAAAATATGAAGACGAAATGAAATGGCTATATTTCTGCCAACTACTACAAATAGTAATCAAACCTGTGACATAAGTGAGGTCCAGATCAAATCCATCTTTTTGATACCGTCTTTTGTTCTCGGACACCTATGAAAATTATTAGATCAAGTTTATTTATATAGCAATTTAAAACAACATAAAACGCTTTACATGGGAGTGAGAAATGTAAAAGAACATATGTTTAAGAACATAAAAGCAAAGACAAGAAAAAGACTAAATAGAACACTAAAAATTAAATAAGGAACAGAAATACAAGTTTAAAAATGGATTAAAGTTTAAAAGAAGAATGAAAAGTACATACACTGCAGTCAAAAGTTTGGATATAAAAATATATATATATTTTTTTTTTTTTAATTTTTTTTTTTTTTTATATTTGACAGTATTACTCTTTTTACTGTATTTTTGATCAAACACATGCAGCCTTTGTGAGCACATGCATCTTTGAATCACAAACAGACTGAAAAAGGGTATCTGCAGGATTTTTAAGCTCAAATTTAAGACTTTTTAAGACCTTTTTTAAGACCTGCACAAATAAAATTAATACTATATGAGAAGGGTTAAGCAATGTCTATGGTAACATTTTAAACTGTAAAATGATGGTAAAAAACATGATTTACAGTTCAGATACAGGTTTTCCACAAAAACAAGAAGTTTTATGAAATGATAAACTTCACATTTCAGCCTTTAAACCATTTTTAAGAAAAAAGTTGAGTCAGAACAATTAGTATCAATAAATTATTATATAAATTAAATAACATCTAAATATATTTTACTGTTTTAATTATTCAGATTTTTATAATGCATTATCTTGTCGATCCACAAGTTGACATTCACAACTCTACATGTATTCTGCGTAAAATTACGGCTCGGTTTTCACTTTGTCTGAACAAAAACAGCAGACGTGCTTATTAAAAAAAGCAAATTCATTCTCTGCCAGCAGAGATGCCAGAAATCCCACTCATTACCTGATTGGCTAAAGAGACACAATCACAGTTATTATAATGACCACACCACAAACTGTGACGAACAACATTTTCTTGGTGTTTAAGTCACTCACCATTCTCCTGGTGACCTTCTCAAGCTCTTTCTTCTGAGAGGCCAGTCTGAAGACACGTACCAGAATCAATATCCTCAGAGATCTCAGGAAAGTGACCACCCTGCAAACACACCATTTTAATATCATTATACTTCTATAATATTAGGTGAAAAGTGAGCATGTTGAGAATGTGTTCTGTTAAATCTGCTGTACCTGGGAATCAGGCTGGCTCCGGAGAGATCGGTGAATGCGTAGATCATGGTGACCACCAGGGTAACGACCACAATACAAGCATCTATTATATTCAGTTTTGAGCTGAAATACACTTTGAATCTGAGAAAGAAGATGATATAAGAATGGTTTATCAGAAATTGCTAAGGAATATATCCTAAATATGTAAAATAATATCTTTGCACCAGCTTTTGATAATGCTCATACTGTATATAACCAATATTATTGCAGAGGTTGTGGATCATTTAACTTATTTTTGTGCTTGAGCTCTAGGAAACTGGTCCAGAGTGAAAAAACTCATTTGGGAAAAACAAACCGGAAATGTGTTTCCTGCAGATCATTTCCTATCATAACCAACTCATCATGTCAAACATGAACACTACAGCACTATTGGTTACTGTCAGTCAGTTTAAAGCATTTTGTAAATTATGTTCAAATGTGATGCAAGACAAAAAACTAAATTCGCAAAATTACTCTGAAAAACTACTAACCCTTCCACGTATACACGGAGCAGCACATCAACGAGGAAAAAGAAAGAGATGACAAGAGAAACGGCCTCCATTGCACTTCTAACATCGTCACTACCGTTGGAAAGGGACAAGTCCACAATGACCAGAACAATATCCACAATGATCAGTACCAGGCCAAAAACACTGCAAATAAGAAGAGAAGCAGCCTATTATATCACACAAACAGTCTAAAATCTACTTTTATTGGACTTTATAGGTCCTAGGAGCCTCTTTTTATGACATTCTGAATGAAACGATCCCACTCACCGAAAACCAAAAGACATCACAAAAGGAGCTATAGTTTTCCGGACACGACTGCAAAACAAATCAAAAGCAGGATGAGACATAAGAATATAAATCTCAAAACATCAACAAATTATAAGCTTACGTACTGGTACATGGTGTCTGGGTCCTCAGTTTCTTCCTTTCCATCATCGATCCGCACCTCTGCCTCCTCTTTCACCCCATTATTACTGCCCCAGCATACATGGATAAAAGATACAACATAACATTGCATCATTTTAGAAACATAAAGCTTACAAAACATCAGACAGAGTCATTTGTTAAACATGTAACTCTTCTGGGAGTAGTTCTGAATTACTGATTTAAAGTTGGGGGAGTAAAGGTCATTATGCTGGTGAAGTGTTAGTAACTTCAGCTGAATCTTATTCACTCACCCATTAACTTCCTTTGAATCCAACCCAGGGTTGAAATGCACAGATGTCATTTTTACAGGAAAGTTTTGAGTTTCTTTCTGTGGGAAAATAAATAAATAAATAAATAAAAATAAACTGCAGTTTACGTCAAGATAGCATATAGACTCCTTTATTAAATAATTTTATCATGAGTTTATCAAATACAAACAGATGCAGCACTCTTACAAACACAAATGAATCTATTAATGAGTTATCAATCAAACAGCATTGAAAAATAAAGCAGAATTAGGTCTAACAAACCAAAACATGACAAAAGATGTACTTACTTTAGACCAATAAATCCTCAGAGGGTCCAAATTCAAGGTTTCTGAGGTGGATTAAAAGATTTTCTGATTAATATCCCATGGATTACTAATCCCGAAAGTTGTCTGCACCATAAAGTTTCGAAATCAGGTATGAAGCCCTAAATTAAATATCTGCATAAAGAAATATAACAAGAAATTATTTGTTTCTTTCAGTCTGAACAAGATCATAGCAAAAGAATGCCAGCTTTGGGAAAACCGATACAAACCGCAGCTTTTCTGCTCTCTGAACAATCACATGTTCCTCAAACCGTCTTTCTGTGTCAGGTCTCCATGATTGTCTTTACGAGCGGTGACTGTCCCGTGATTTTTTTGTGATAACATAAGAAGGAGGTTCAAAGATTAGCAGTAGTTTTCTTATGTCTTCCATCCACAGCCTCATTCACATTCACACCGCCCCCTTCTTCACTCCTGCTGCAGACGTAGCGCCTTTTAACTTCCTCGTGCGCTTAAGATAACATGCACACAAAATAAGTATGGCGAGTGGAAACGGTGAAAACAAAACAAATGCGGTTCTTAAATTCACTGAGGTATTATACTTCGTAGTGTTAATAAAATATGGTTGTAATTAAAGTGCGTTTGCGCGCACGCGCGATACAAGTTTTTATTGTTTTCTTAGGGGCCAAATACTCCCTCTCCTCAGTAATTGTAAATCCTTGTGGAGACTTTTTTTGTGAAAACTGCTTCATAAAAGAACGAAGTAATGATTTGAATAAAATCTAAAAGTCGTCTGTGTTAAAGGAACAGTTAATAAATAAAATTTAGCAAAATAAAATTCTTTACTTAATTTCCTCACGCCTTTCCAAACACCTTGGCCTAAATGACATTGTTTTCTGTGTAGAACACAAATGTGACCCTGGACCACAAAACCAGTCATAAGGGTCAATTTTTTTGAAACTGAGATTTATACATCATCTGAAAGCTGAATAAATAGGCTAAGCTCCCCATTGATGTATTGTATGGTTTGTTAGGATAGGATAATATTTGACTGAGATGCAATTTGAAAATCTGGAATAAAGCCCCAAAAAAAAATCAAAAAAAAAAAATCAAAATATTGAGAAAATCGCCTTAAAATTGTCCAAATGAAGTTCTTAGCAATGCATATCAGAAATTGCATTTATATATTTACAGTAGGAAATTTACAAAATATCTTCATGGAACATGATCTTAATATCCTAATGATTTTTGGCATAAAAGAAATATCGATAATTTTCACCCATACAATGTATTGCTGGCTATAGCTACAAATATACCAGTGTGACTTAAGACTGGTTTTATGGTCCAGGGTCACAAGTAGCCTATAGAAATTTTAAATGTAAAGATGCAAAAGTAAAATTAGCGGCCTATCCTAAGTATTCAGTAGGGATGTTGTAGCCTACTCACTATATTGCCAATCATAAAATTAAAGGTTTTGTGTGTTTTATGTGGAAAAGAAATGTCACATAAATTATAAAGAAACAATTTTAGGTTGTTGCTTCTAGTATGTGTGGAATGGGGGAAGATGAAACATCTTTCTGACCCAGTGGACAGACTAATGTGGACCATGCGGTACCAGCAGTGCCTATAAATATTAGAAATGAAAGTCTGGAGGGTATTTCATTGACACTTAATCTGGAGAAGGGTAAGAACACCATGTTCTGTAAGTATAGATTTATATTTAATAAACCTTTATTGATATCTTTTTACAAATGTATGACTACATTGCTTATTTTTCTACTTACTTGCATTTAAACATTTTAAATGCTTGTATTTCTAAACATTACGTGTTGAATGCAGATTAAATGGAAGCTTATGTTTGCTACATTTGATGTGTTTTTATTCTTGAACAAGATTAACACATTTCTCCACTTTCATGTAAAGAATATCAGATAGTCATGTCACAGCTGGTGTTTATCTTGGTGTTTCATGCTCTCACATTTCTTCAAATCTCAGTACATTTGACCAGAATTTCTACAATATCTACACATTAGAAAATCAGTCTATAGAAAAAGAACCACAAACAGAAGAATAATGTTGTCTTTGGTTTATTGAGGCAGAGGAAGAATGCCAAATATCTGAAGTGTTGAAGCTGAAGGAAGAGATTCATATGCTGAATAATAAATTGCTGATTATTAGTTCACGGAGGCTCATTATTAGTTCACGACAAAGGTAATGTTTATACTTTAAGAAACTTGTGCACGTTGTTAATTTGCAATTAACACTTTTCATAATTTTATGAGAATTGATTATGAACAAATTTTGAAATGTTTTAAAATCTGTATATATATATATATATATATATCTGTCTAGGGTCTATTTATGTTTTAAGTTTTATATTTTATTGTATTTCTATTGCTGGGGTTAAACTGACATACAAAAGGGGAAAAAAAGTACATTTGTGATAAAACAGAGTACTTCAAAAAGAAAGCATAGTTCAGTCATTATTTTTTTTCTGTAATTTATGTCTGTTAGATTGTTCTGAGTTGTATGACAGACTAATTTCTATTCACAGAAAGTGGGAAGATTATAAAAATGCATTTGGTAATTTTCAGTCAAGCAAAGATGAATTCTGGCTTGGGAATGATCATATTCATACCCTGCTGAATGATGGTAAGATTTGTATACAAGCTGATCACTCTGCTTTTCTGCTCTACAATAATACAATTAAAATCCCCTTTAGGTGAAAATGTGATGGAAATTTAACTGATGGACTGGAAAGGAGAGAGAGCCTATGCCATTTATGACAACTTCAGAGTGTTAGATGAAAAGGTATGATTAACACTTTAATGTCTCCTATTCCATTAAATTCCTCTTTGCTCACATCATTCCTCATCTATCCTCAGGATAAGTACAGGCTGCACTATGGGATGTACAGTGGTCAGGCAGGAGATGCCCTGTCCGGAGGGGCCAATATGGTGGAGCAGTGGTCAGCCTCTCATAATGGCATGCAATTCAGCACCCGGGACCAGGATCACGATCACTATCTGCAGGGAAACTGTGCTGTTGAGAACAGGGGGTATTACAGGTGATGCTGAGGGCTTTCTGGACTTTACGGTCACAGCTTTTTTGTACACTAAACACCAAATTTTATGTTACCTGTTGCCTACTTACAGGTGTCATGCTGCCAATCTTAATGGGAGATTTTACAGAGGTGGAGAGTACAAAGTCAAGCATGATAATGGTGTGGTCTAGGGCACCTGGAGAGGACTGTGGTACTCTCTCAGACGCACAGCCATGAAGATCCGACCCAGCTCCTACATGGACAACTTAGGGAGTGGAGTAGGACCTATTGAGCACGACAGCTAAACAGTCTCATCATGCACATTTGTGTATTTTACAGTGTATTAACTATAAGATTTACAATGTTTGTTCCAAAAGTAAGAAAGGATCTCAGGGACAAAAGAAAAGACTTATCTTGGTAATACGAATAAACACACTGGCTTACATATTACAATTACAATCTGATATTAAATAAAATACTATGCTTATTATTATTTGTGTAAAAGGGTAAATATAATAATACAGCATTGCATGCAATAGCATACAGTATGCATACCATAATAAAGCAGCATCCAAACATACTGAAAGTCTTGATTAAGATTTTGTATCAAACTATTTTTATCTTACATAGTGTATCTTTAACATGTAAAACAAACATTCATTAAAGAAATGTGCTGTATGTATATTTTCACCTGTTCTCCAAAAACCTGAGAATTTACATTTTCCAGTGTACAAACAAATCCAAATGTGTATAAAATATTCTTATGATATGGATACTGTATAAAGTCCATGACAGTGGTTTGCATAAGATCAAAATGGCTTTTCAAATTAATAGTCAAAACCCCATAAATAAAAATAAAATTGATCATAGGTTTCATTTCAAGTCTTGAAAACATTAGTATAATACAAAGAGCTAAAAAAAATCTGATATGCATGTCCACATGGAGCAAAAATAACCTCCTACTATTAAAAACAAGTACTTCATTCTATTAAGACTTTTATTTTGAAGTTTGAGTTTGCTTCAGCAGAGTGTAGGAACCTCCCAGAAAAACAGGTTTGATCAGGTGAATTTATGAATAGTCAAAACCTCTACTCCATCATCCTCACCCAAGTATCCAGAAATGTCCATCATGTGCTGCTCTGACTCTGTGAGACTATACGGGGAGTTGCTGTAGTCCGCAGAGAGAGGAAGGCTACGACAGCGTCCCCTGCGCTGCTCTGAGGTAGAAAATGTGGAACTGCGTTGCCTTTGGCAGGTTGATGAATTAGCCTCTCGTAGTTTCCTGGCTAGTATGTTCCTCTGGATGGGCGAAGGACCTCTTCTGCTCCAGTTCTGTTCTGCCCGTTCAGCTCGGTCCAGTGCTGAAGATGGGCTTCGAGCCACGCGATGATGGTCCACCAAGGGCTCTTTTGTTGGTGTCACTGGAACTGAATCTTTCGAGTTTGACTGAGATGGGGGAGTGTCAACCCATGGTCTTCTCCTGTGGTCCACTGAGCTATCAGTTATTCTAGGACTGGAACAAGACCAGACCTCAAGTTCAGGAAGTGTATGCTCCCAAGGTCTGCTTCTACAGCTCCCCTCTGGTAGCTGGCGAGGAGTCACCTGGGTCATGCTTCTTTCTCGGTAGGGTCGGGACGGGGGCAGCTGATTCTGGTTGTTCTCATGGAAGCTTGAAGTTCTCCTGAAGTTGGGATTCTTGGAGTATGGCAGTCTACTGCGTTCTACCATCTCCACCCAGTCTGCCGTACGCTCAAGGCGATGGGAGCTAGCACTGAATGAAGACTTCGGGGGACTCAGAAACAAGTCCAGCTTTTGTCTGTCTGTTAAAGCATTGTTTTTGGGAGGCCACGTGGGTTCTGGAAAGGGAGACTTTATGCGGAAGTGACTGCTGCTTGACTCTTCTGGGCTGTCAAGTTCTTGGGGCACTGGAGTTAGACCAGTTGGGGTTGAAGCCATTGCTTCTAGCATGGTGTCATCGACTGGACTCTGGGACACATGGTAGACTTGAGTGGCCTCTTTTAAGCCCTTCTTCTTCATCTCCTTGAGCTGCTGTTGAGCCAGTCGGTAGCCAAAAATAGGTGGAAGCATCTTTTGGCCAGAGGGAGACATCCTCTCCGGGTCTTGAGAAAGGAGAAGAGGAGGGGACATGCTCTGTTGACGAGCCAAGACACCTCGGTCAAAAGGTCCCTGCTTTGCAGGCAAGATAAGTCCCTTCTGGAGGGGAGCTGCCTGGAGACTTTCTGAGAAACTGGGTCTCTGCATGCTGTGACCACAGATAGAAGCCTCATCAGAGTTCTTCCGACCGCTGGGAGAGTGCAGAGAGCCACGGCGCATGGAGCTGCACTTCGGAGCACGGCAGAGTTTTCTCCACACTGTGATAAAGATGGTGGCCAGGATCACAGCCAGGCACAGGGAGATCCCCGCCACTACCACTAGATTCCCAGTTAGGAGTGAGTTCACAGCTGGCGGAGGGGTGAGGGGTGGAGGTGGAAGCTCCTCTACATAAAGAAAAAACAGGATGGAGTTTTTTTCTGAAATAATTTGTTCTGAAAACAAAAAATTAAATAGATAAAAACAGTAAAATGCTTACCAGTGCAAACTTCTAGTGAACAGTGTGACTGCTCTCTAACCATGCCAGTGCATTGCATCCCACCACTAGAGGGCAGCAGACATTCACGAACACGCTCTCGCACCCCTTCTCCGCATGTCACACTACAACCACTCCATGGCTGCCACGGTCCCCACATTCCTTTAGAGCAATGATACGTATCAGAGAGAAGAAATACATTAAAAATATTTATTGTATTATACATTAATGTAAATTTTGTCTCAAGAAAATGTATATGATTCTTGCCTATCAAAATCCTCGATAAGATGCCAAGGCATTTTCAGAGTGTTCTGTTAGTTGGTTGCAATACTAAGTTTAATACTTTGGGTTAGAGGTTAGGGCAGGGGTGTCCAGTGCTGCTCCTGGAGCACCACTTTCCTGCAGAGTTTAGCTCAAACACCTGCCAAGAAGTTTTAATGATCCTGAAGACCCTGATTAGCTTGTTCAGGTAAATTTAATTAGGGCTGGAGGCAAACTTGGCTGGAAAGTGGCCGGTCAGGAGTAGGACTGGATACCCCTAGGGTTAGGGGTTCAAATCACTAATCCTAAGTATAAACAGCAGCAATAGTGATAAATGCCTACTAATTAGTGAAATTAGCAAATTAATTAGCAAATAAAAATAATTAGGAATGTTTGCATTTAGGTTGCTTTATTCAACCTAGTGTGATTCTGTCAGGCCTAAAACATAAAATTAAGAACAAATCAGTGGTGCTGCTAATTCCAGATTAAATTAGCTATTTTTTGTACATGTTCAACAGATAAAAGCAGACTCACTTGTATGTCTTTGCACAATCACACAGGTGTGGGCTAAACTGGGAGCCTTACTGTAGACGAGTGTGAAATGGAAGCAGTACTTATTCCTGCCGGGGTCAAAGATGGAGCAGTTAAACTCAGTCTCATTCTCCCCTTGTGTGAGGAAATTGAAGGCCAGTTGAGAGGGAGCAGCCATATCATTACTCTGTTCCTTATAAAGCAGAACTTTTCCATTTGTAACTGTACAGGGAGGAGCGATCCGACTAACAGAAACCGCTCCCTCACAGCCAGTTTTGTAAATGTTATCCACAACAAGCTTGTAGGAGAAGATGCTGGACAGGTAAAGAGGACCAGAAGATTTGATGTCTTGCTGGATGTGAGGGGATTTTATAGAAATCTGGATGAAGCCACGCTCTGTCAGAGGGGATGCACATGGCATCTCCAGATGCTGTGACCTAACTACTTTAATATTGTGTCTTATCCGGTTCTGCACCTTCTCAAAGGTGTTCCTCCCTACCTGGACTTGTTCCAGGTAGCTAACGTCAAGGAAGAGAGTTGAGGCTTTGCTGCTAGAACAAGGATGGAAGTTGTCGTTACTGTACACTCCAATCCTAAAGTCATTAGAGCTCCGGTTGTTGTTGCCACGATCCACAGCCAGGTGAAAGGTGGGCCAGTGCACATAAAGAACTGGACTCCACCACCAGATGGCACTCCTGTTAGACACGCCAAGGTTGTGTTTCTGCTCCAGTCGGAATCTGAAATTACCTGCATACAGGAAGCAAGAGCAGTTGAACTCCAGTGACCCTTCTGATTGGTTAAAGGGAAGCGACCTGGAGAGTACTGTAACATTCCTGTCCATGTCAATCAATGACACTGTCAGCCTGTGGTCAGTGAAGTTGCTTTCAGTGCTGTAATCCACAAACACACTGGCATTGCTCAAGGCGATGTGCATTGATGGCCAGAGATGGATACCAGCCATTGCTATACAAGAAAGAAAATATAAATTAAAATCAAATTAATAGACCTAAAACTTTTTTGATTTGATGACCAGTTTGGATTTTTGTTATTACTATGTTCCCTCAAGTGGCATAAAGTGGCCTGGAGTGAATCTACTCCCTGTAGCTGAAGAAAATGTGAGTGATACTTAACCATGCTAAACTCATTGTCATGATTTTGGGTGAGTGGTTTCCTTAGCTATGGATTCTGAAGGATTCTGAGTGGTTGTTAGCATGTAGGCTTTTATGCAGTTACACAGATGTTCTGTGTGGTTTCTAGGTGGTATTTACAGGTCAAACACTTAATCTCTGTGGTAGTGGTCCTTCTCTGGCTTAGGAGTTTTTTGCCCCTCTTATTTTCTGCCAGGATAAAACTAAGTCTGGTTGCTAAAAACATTAGAAGACTGCCAA